>OX123184.2:72746983-73194483 GCA_944739405.2 Euclidia mi
TTCGGGAAGCTACGACATATCTTCTCGTCCGATATCCCGCAGTGTCTCAAGACGAAAGTCTTTGACCAGTGTGTGTTGCCAGTAATAACTTACGGATCAGAGACGTGGTCGCTCACTATGGGCCTTATCAGAAGGCTCAAGGTCACTCAGAGTGCGATGAAGAGAGCTATGCTTGGAGTTTCCCTGCGAGATCGAATCAGAAATGAGGAGATCCGCAGTAGAACCAAAGTCACCGACATAGCTCTCCGGATAGCCAAGCTGAAGTGGCAGTGGGCAGGGCACATAGCTCGAAGAACCGATGGCCGTTGGTGCAGAAAGATTCTGGAGTGGCGGCCACGTACCGTACGACGCAGCAAAGGTAGGCCCCCCGCAAGGTGGACCGACGATCTCGTCAAGATCGCGGGAGGCGGTTGGATGCGGGCGGCTCAAGACCGGTCTGTGTGGAGAACCTTGGGGGAGGCCTATGTCCAGCAGTGGACGTCGTTTGGCTGATTTGATGATGATGAGACTCTGCCAACGTAAAACAACAAAAACGCAAACTTCCTCTGACATCGCCCTATGTTTTGGTGAAAACAGTACTAAAATCTGTTTTGTAGTTTTTAACCGATTTTAGAAAAACGGGGAAAGACGGTGTCAATTCGACAGTATCTTTTTTTAGAAACCCGAAGGCTGAATTATCTACCGATTCTTGTTACGAAACATGAATCAGGTCCGCTAGATTTACGAGCTCGTTGGAGCACAGTAGCGCTTTGACTTTAATACCACGATTGGTCACTCATCAAATTCACCACTTGGTGCAACATATGCAAACAGTTTGCTGATTGCCGTGAAAACAAGCATTGAAATAAAAATGTATTCTTTGTTGAGTTTTACTTACTCCGTAAGCTCACGTGGCGACAAGCCTGCGTCGTATAAGAAAATAATCAGTGTGTTAATATAAATCACCTAGTAACCTAACATAAATTATAGATACTTTTGTGTACTTATTTCCGTATATGCTTTAAATTTATTGCACATTTGCAAAGAGCCATTTTGTAATGATGGTGTCAAATTATATTAAAAGTCGCCAAGTACACAAAAACTACTTATTTTTCTCAGATTTATCAATGACAAAGAATGTTAGATACAAGAATTTCATCTATTTCGTAAAAAAAAATTTTAGTGTACACTTTGAATTTTTTTTACGAAATATATGAAATTCCTGTATCTAAGGACAATTTGCAATTATTTAAACAGCTGGTACAAACAAAGCCTAGATTTAGCACAAAAATTTGTGGATCTAACAAAGTGTTGGCCTGGATATAATAGAAACTTGAAAATGCTACGCTTTGTGGTTATAGTGGCGAAGCAACCATTAAAACAGTAATGCGTCAATGTTAAGGTCTTACTAAAGACGTTTATGTAATTGATTAAGAGTAATTTACAGCGTCACCTAAACTTCGTGGCAAGACTCAGACTTGACTTTCAAGTTATTTTCTTCATCATCATCAGCCTGCCGTAGTCCACTGCTGGAAATAGGCCTCTCCAGTGGCACTCCACTGAGCCCGATTTTCGGCTCTTCGTGTCCAGCCGCTGCCAGCCACTTTGCGTATATCGTCACTCCACCTAGCCTGTCGGATCACTTCATTACGAATTCGATCCTTCAGAGAAATAGCCTTCCGAGCATAGCCCTCTCCATAGCTCGCTGAGCGATAAATTGGTGGACTAGTCGCACCGTCAGTGTCCACGTCTCGGCACTGTAAGTCATAACGGGTAGGATGCGCTCGTTGAAGACTTTTGTCTTAAGGCTTTGCGGTAGGGATGACGAAAAGACTCGACAGAGTTTCCTATATGCCGCCCAGCCAAGCTGTATTCTTCTGCAAGCCTCCCTCTCGAAGTTGTTTCTACTCAACTGCAAGGTTTGCCCAAGGTAGACGTACTCCTGAATAACTTCGAGAGGGACCCCGTTTAGAATAATTGGTTCCGGAGAGACATGTTCATTGAACATTATTTTGGTTTTATCCAAGTTCATCCGGAGACCGATGCGAGCAGAAGAATCAGCCAGGCTGCTCAGCATACACTGCAAGTCTTGCACGGTTTCAGCCACGATAACGATATCGTCTGCAAATCTTAAGTGTGAGAGGTACTCGCCGTTTATGTTAATACCGCGTCCTTTCCAGTGCAGCGTCTTGAACATATCCTCCATTGCATTTGTGAACAATTTGGGGGAGATAACATCCCCTTGTCTCACACCTCGATGCAAGTGGATAGGTTCAGACTGTTGGTTCTGTACTTGGACAGTCATAGTCGCGGCGTCATACAGACCTCTCAGCACTTGGACATACCGCCAATCGATTTGGCACCGTTGCAAAGACTCCAGAACAGACCAGGTTTCGATGTAGTCAAAGGCCTTCTCATAGTCCACAAACGCTAAGCACAGGGGCTGATTATACTCCTCTGTCTTCTTTATAATCTGCCACACTGTTTGGATGTGGTCTATGGTACCATACCCTCCTCGAAAACCGGCCTGTTCGGGCGGCTGAAACTCGTCGAGTCTACGCGCGAGACGGTTCGTGATGACCCTGAAAAATAGCTTATAGACGTGGCTCAAGAGCGAGATCGGTCGACAGTTCTTCAACAGAGTTTTGTCTCCCTTTTTGAAGAACAAAACGACTATGCTCTTGCTCCACGCCCTTGGAGTTCTCCCCGAGAACAGGACAGAATTAAATATGCGTTGGAGCTGCACCAGTATAGGTTTTCCACCTGCCTTTAGCAGCTCCGTCGTAATTCCATCTTCCCCGGGGGCTTTTCCATTTTTAAAGCTGCCTCAGGGCCACCACAATTTCGTCTTGGCTGACGTCTGGCAACTCTTCTGTGAAGTGGCGCGTTAAAGTGGCTCTTGGATCCTCGGAGTCGGGTTGGGGACGGGACGCTTTCGAGGTGTAGAGGTTGCCGTAGAAGGTCTGAACCTCCGCAAAAATCTCCGGTCTAGAAGTGGCGACTTTCCCGTCTGACGTGGTCAGCTTCGTCAGATGACTTCGACCTAAATGCTGAGTAAAAACTTTCGACCCCCGTTTTCGCTCGATCGCATCTTGTATAGAGCGTGTATTGGAGCTATGGAGGTCGCGTCTTACCAGCTTGAAGATCTTTTTATTTAGATCTGACGAAGTGCCTGCTGGGTTTTCTCGTCGCATCTCTATGAGCTTCAGAGATTCTCGCGAAAGTTGAGATCTCCTGCCACGAAGGATTTCCACCACTTTATCGAGTTCTTGGTCCATATCTGCGTCTATTGCAGTTTCCAAGGCAGCGAACCTGTGTTCCAGTTTTAGCTGGAATGTTTCAGATCCAACCACGGATTGGAGAAAATTTGGCCGGAGCGTAGACTTCATAAGGCGAACGCGTTCAAGCTTATAATCGATATTCAGAGTGCCTCGTACAAGTCGGTGATCACTTCCGGTGTTGAACCTAGTGATCACGGAGACATCCCTAAATATTCGCCTTTTGTCCGCCATAATGAAGTTAATATTTTCTTCAAGATTAACAAAATGAAATAACTTATAAAATCACGGAAACTAAATTGCCAACTGATAAGAAACAGTTGCTTTACTGAAACTCCCAAGAAACATAAACAGCGAGTCCGTACCAATTGTTTTTCTCATCTCTAAAAACACGTGGAAAGAACTATGAACAAGAAAATAGCAGTTGCCGGGAGCTTGTACCATTATTCCAATTACATGTTCAGGTATCAATTTGCTAAGTGAAAATATGACCTAGCCAGAGTGAATGTCTGATCGATATTCAGGTGTGGAATAGCTGCAAAGTCAAATGTTGACCGTACATCTAATTTGAATTGTTTTTTTTTTCACACTAAGTACAATGAAAATGAGGCCGTTTGAGTGTAGGTGTGTTCTACTGAATAAACAGTTTAGTAGATAATTTTTGGTAAGCTGATCCTAAGTCACCTACCATCAGTGACTCTTGTGTGTTTTGCGCGGGCGGCTGACGCAAGAATTTGCACCTATTTAGTAGCTTTAGAAGCTTATTAGAAACATTTCGCTTAAGCATAAAAGATAATTTTAGTTGGAGATTTAGTTGCTACTTTCTCTATCGCACGGTTAAGACCGTGCGTAAAATTATCTTCATCTAGTTACCATAAGAGCTTTTACCATAACAGATTCATCTCCACTAAATACCTGCTTCGGACTCAGCACTAGATACAGATTGCACCGTAGACATACTGAATGTCTTGTCTCCTTGTTATTGGATAGCCTAATTTACTAATCGAAACACATCTGTGAATCATTCGAGTGACGTACACACGATACCCATAAAATCAAACATGTTATATAGCCAAAGGTACCTTTTCGTCGCTCAGTTTTTAATTACGCTTTAACTACAATAATTCAAAAGGTATATGCGTAAAACACAATATGATATCTTGCTTCTTTAGAACAAAATATGATGCTGATTTCAGGGCAACATTTTTGAAATATAGACCACAAAGTTGAAGGTACAAACTTAACGTAAAGTAGGTATATCAAAAATTGCCTCAATAGTATGTCAAAACATGAGGTAACAAACATGTTGCCCCACAACAACAAAACTCCTAACACAGAACGTACACACGTTAATCTTGTGACACACAACAAACAAACACAATATAAAAACAAATTTATTTTACGCCTATCTTAGTAACAGTGAGTTTAATCAATGTTCGAATCTTTAGTCACTTGGAAGAAATTAATGGATGTGCCAAACTTAAGAGATTAATTAGTTCGAGTTTGATTCTGGGCTAACCATGAACCAAAAATTAGGTTCCAAATTCTTACCTACCCACAAATACTTATAATTAAACGAAAATTCGATATTTCGGACAGTCTAATAGTCGAAATCAAAATCGTTTTGCGTTTATAAAACAATATGGTTAAGATGAATAATCGACTGTTGATTACTCGTTATACATAATTATATTGCTTTTATAAGATACTAACTTTATGTTACAACTACAACATGTTTAAGATATACATTTTAGTTATTATAACTAAATAATACAGTTCAAATAACTTTGCTCTAAATTTCAAACGATACCAGGACGAGATCAAGATTATACTCGGCTTTGAAAGGAAATACGAGAAATTAACAAGACTATAAAGGCGTGAATTTGCAATCAGTCCACTGCTGGATGTAGGCATTGTAGGCCTCTCCAATAGCGACCCATACCTTCTCATAATTGGATCGGCAGAAAAGAAAAGGGTTCTATGTACCATCAACAAGCGAGACTGTACTGCTGTTCCTTACAATATTATACAGCGTAAAAGAAAATTATATAGAAAGTAAACTGAACGCTCCAGTTTTGTTGCTATATAATAATGAGCGCCAACTCTATATTAACCGTAAGAATTACCAAGAAGAAACGAATCAGTAACAACTTAGAATAGTGTGCTGCAATAGCACCTAAACGAAAGATATCCTGCGAGTATCCCATACTCCTACTACATGACCGTGTGGTTGACGGCATAGAATACAAGTGTCACCACCCCCTATCTTCCCGTGGGTGTCGTAAGAGGCGACTTAGGGATAACACAATGCAAATACCATATTTGTGTAGAGACGGAAAACTCGACATCAAACCCTATACGACTGCCTCGTTGGTCTCGCGGCATAAATGTGCGCGTGGGATCTCCCGATCCCACGCGCGGGGATCCCGGCTTTGATTCCTGGGTCGAGCAGTGTTATTGGGTTTTTCTGCCACGAAATTCTCAATAGCAGCACGGAGTCTGGAAATGTGCCCGGTACGGCAATAGGCTCGCCCCTTATTACGTGGGACTAAAGTATATCTGGCAAAAAGTGGGTGTAGAAATACACCTCTGCCTACCCCTTCGGGGATAAAAGGCGTGACGATATGTATGTATGTATGTATGTATGTATGTATCCCATACTCTCCTGTGGCCATTAATGGAATTTAAAATTCAATTCTCGAGGATAACAACATATTTTGTTTAGAAGCGCCGAGAAGCATGTAGGTTTGGATAAAATAAGTTGAATAAATTAAGTTGTCTTCTTAATATACGAGAAAACATGAAGCACGTGTCAGGGCAAATGTGGTAAAACGCTTGACAGAGGTATTTTGAGACCTTTTGAGGAATGCAAGCTTACTTCTATAAGGAGCTTAACTAAAGCACAAAGTTGAAGCTCGTTGGTATATACTATACGCATTATAATACAAGAAGGCATTCATCGCAGTTTACGTGCGCTTTATCTTTGTACTGTTGTGATAAGCAACATTTCAAGTGCCTTCGGATAAAGCATTTGTGCATGTACGACTACGAGTGTGCTACGTAAATATTTCATCATGCTTTAGAGGTTAGAGTGAGATGGCGATATCACGTATCAATCGATACAACGTCATAATATCTACGTGTGTAAATCTGTATTAAGATTTGTTGATTTTGTTTCCTGATTATGAAAAAGTTTGGAATAATATTATCGGTTGAAAAAAATATCACATGTTTCTTGTTTATGACATTTTATTTGATAAATACGCTTGTATCGGTGTTTTTCATATTTATTGCATAGCAAGAATTAACGTATGGGGGATAAATATAAACGTGTTTAATGTACGTAGATATCGCGCAAATAGAAGTGCTCGGGCAAACGCAATTGGTTATGAATTGAAATGGCCTGCATAGACAAGCAAGACATAGCAAGCTTCACCAGATTAGTATTACAAAATTAATCAATCTAGCGGTATATATTATATGAACGCTAAGTGTAAAATATTATGTTGTCTATGACACATTATCTTTTTACATTATAAATGAAGTCTCCTAGCCGCGTCTGTCTGCGTGAAAATAAAAACTTGCGAACTAGGTATTATGATTCTCGAGGAAGGTTTACGTGTATTATTCACGCCGCTTGAGCTGTGAACAGACTTTCACTTAAAAGTGTAGATTTTAAGTGAAAGTCAGTTCACCGTTAGCTTTCAAATTGCAAACTGTGTTTTATTTTTCAGTTAGTTATGGGCTCAAATCCAAATAATATGTTTGCACCCCGATAGCGATTGATGGCGAACACGTAACCAAGTAATATTGCTCAATAATAATATGTTCTTATAGAAACTATTTATAATCACGGCGAGTTCTCCGAATGGTAATACGTAGTTATATTGTTTCTGCAGCTCGGTCGCACAAACTTGAAATGAACCCTTATATCGTCTATCGAATGGAATTGCTGGAGTTTGTGCTGTTTATAAATATACCTACTGATAGCGAAACTGAATATAACATACCTTTATGCTGTATTCAAATTCCGGCGCTTATGTTTGTCCCAATCACGCAAAGGCAGGGTCAAATCTTTTGCACGACAAACATCCCAATGTTTGTCGTAATAAAATAACTAGTACTAAATGATAACATGTATGATATTAGGCCAAAACATAGCAAGTGACCTACTTTCTATTTCGTATGAGTGCTTGCCTTTATTTCAGCATTTTGTTATTTTACAACAGTTATACATGTCAAAACCCTACTCTAGACGAAACCGAAATATCAAATATTGTCAAGTTACATTTTTAAAATAATTATAATTAAGTATGTAAAACAAATTGGTGCCTTAGGGGTGGCCCAAAACCCACCCCAGCCGCACTTTAACCTAGTGTTACAATAATTATGAGTGTTCTATTCATAATAAAGTGTTACAATAATTATGAGTGTTCTACTCATAATTATTGCAACAATAGGTCACAAATTATTGTAATATTGAGCAAAATGAAATTATGGCTTATGATTATTACACGAATATGTTATGCCAATACAAGTTAGACCGAAAGATAGTTATACTTACCTTTGCATGCGTTATGCGTAAATATTATTATGCTACAGTATCATTATGCTTATAAAACGCCTACGATGTTGCGATTCTGGTGTGTGAGATGAGAAATTAGACCGACTACTTGCCGTGGCCTGCGAAGCATGGTAGGAGCCTAAATGAAATGCCATAGCCGGTCATATCAGTAGTAGGTGCCCTGTGCAAGCATTGCTTAACTCTGCCGATCTATTCAAAATGGCAATTTAAGTCACGCTTTGAGCGCATAGCTTGTTAACAGCATACGATATATGCTCGAAACATTTCAGGTCGTATTAACAATCCATCTCCATCGATATCGTGATACAAAAATTAACCTGGTAACAAAACGCCAAACCCTTCATACTGACGTCACAAATATTGACGTAATTTTTTCTATAGAATAAAGAAAATAAAATTTTATTTCAATTCAATTATTTTACGACTAATTACATTTCCACTAACTACTACTACTATTTAATATTTACAACTAAAACTATACTTATAAATCTATAACTAAATTAAAAAGAAAATAAAATAATATACTCTTACAAAACGCAAGGCACGAGGCGTTTAGGCGTCGTAGAATTCCTCCGAATCACTGTCATCGGGTAACGTGCCCACAAGGCTGGCCTGCCACGCTGCATGGCAATGCTGATTCTTTGAGCAAAGAATAAATCAGCCTTCTGGTTACGTGAGACCTCGATCAAGCGTTTGGAATTTTTTCGGTACAAAATACGAGCGCTTGGACCCCATGAGCCCAACGTTTCTACCCTAAACGGCTCAAATACGTAATTGCCGACTAAATTTCCGTATTTACGTCGTTTGAGGGTTTCGCATTTGCAGCAGCAGCGCCAGCATGACCGTCATTATTCAAGCTCACTCAATTTGTAGCCTGTTGGATCCTCTTTTATGTTCGACTATGACGGTATTGAAACAATCATCTTTCTGTAATTTCTATACATTAATTAAAAGGTTTCTAATCGTTGTCAGTTGAACCAAACAAACAAACTCTTCAGCTTTATATATTAGTACTAGAGGTAGCCCGCGGTTACACCCGCGTTATTTAAGGCTACTGCTCCGCTCCCGTTGCTCATAGCGCGATGTTATATAGCCTATAGCCTTCCTCGAAAAATGGGCTATCTAACACTAAAATATTTTTCAAATCGGACCAGTAATTCCTGAGATTAGCGCTTTCAACCGAACAAACTCTTCAGCTTTATATATAAATATAAGATAAGATTTAAGTTAACAAGTTTTTGTAGCAGACACGATTAATCTAATGTCAACATATTATTTCAACGTAGCGAGGGTTACGCTATATAAACAGTATTAATTCAAACGCCTGTTAATTTGTTTATTTACTGAAACAGCAACGAAATGGACATTATTTACTACAAGGTTGGAATAATTTCGCCTGTTTTTTATGAACAAAGTGACGCGTTTTATGAATCAACTAGATAAATTTAATGTTTCATAAATTCTTTTGACCTTGTTTGTTCCTCAAAAACAATTCAGTAATATACGATGAAATGCATGGCACGCACTTTATATCATTGCAAAACCTTTTTACAAGTAATCCGGTACGTACATAATTCTTCATTATTTTACTAGAATCCGCCCACCACTCAAGCCACGTGGAAGTTATCAATCGCGACAAAAGGCAGCTAATGTGTTACTCTGATGTATAAGTAATTTACTGCTTTTCATGAAAATCCATTCAGTAATTTTAACGTGAACGAACGACAAGTGAACAAACACATACTTTAGCATTTATATACAACAATATTGTATGAATATCTACCCCTTTCTGCATATAGCCGCAGGTGACGAATACTATTACCGTCGCCTGAAACTATTTGTTAATTCATTATTTTCTATCTTTTTAGGTACGTGTCTACCACATTGTTCTCTGAAGATAATGACTCTGGATCTTTGAAGTTCAAGGTTTGTTAAATATAATACAGTGAAGATTTTACGATTAGTATTCTTGTAATAATTTTTAATAATAAGAAACGATGCGCAACTTGGGATATAAATGTTTATGGATACAAAGAAAACCTCTTGGATTTAGTCATCATGAACAAAAGCAGCGTCAACTACATGGGGTCTTCCACTTTATAAAGTAGACTACCACACCGAAGGGCTTAAACCTTCGCGCACACCAGTGACTTTTCGACGTTACGTATGTAATTGTTAACCATAGCTTAATCCAGGCTTAGGGCCGGACTAAGCCGCTGATTCCAGCTGTCAGGCAGGTCTATGAAATTCATTACGGGTTAGTCAGTACCCATAAATATAATGAAACTATTTAAAACGAGGCAATAATGGTATTCCTTTGAGCTGCGGAGAGTTATGATGAATTCCTATACCTATTGGAAATAGTAAAAAGAAACCGCAACAACAACATTAAATTTAACTTATCCCAACAGTTCACTTTTAGAGTTTCTACTTAAGTTATTGGGTTGATATTCCAGCCAGAATTCAAACAAGCCAAAATCAGACTTAGATACTCATAATGAATAAACATTAATCAAACTTAGCGCATTGGCTGAGACAAAACTCTGTGATCCAACGCTGATAAGTAAGCAATAGCAACTTCTAAACTAGCTCTCAGTGTACTCTGAGATGTTTTATAAGTAATTCAAAGAGTTTGCATTAAACATGCTTCGCAACACAACAGCATGCTACTGGGCGTTAACTTTCAATAAACAGAATGCAAAATGCGAACTTTTGAACTCTTGTTTTAGTTGAGTTTGTCGAAGGTGGTCACTTGAAACGCTAAATAAGAGTTCAGCTCTTAAGTTGAACTCTTATTTAGCGTCAGCAAACAGGAATAAGCAACTATCTATAACTTTTTACTTTTGACCGCTGGATCGAAAATCTGCTCATAATTGAATTGACGTTTAGCATATGATAGATATCTACTGCCATTAATATAATTACAATACACAAAGCTTTCTAAATTATGGCTGAAAACCATCTCGACCATATCAGATTTCAAACAAAAAAACATCGAATTCGTTTAGGAGTTACGCTGCTGTAGGCAGACATTTAGATCCACAAACACGTCAAAATTTATTTGCGTCGGAAATTAAAAGGCGACTTGGTGCGATTCTTTGTTTGATATATTCAAATAAGTCAAAAAGCACAAACAATTAAATCGTCGATGCTTATGTACGATTTGACAATATTAAGACAAGAGAAAAAAAAAGACAAAACCTGCTAACAAATGCACAAAAAAGTACCATAAACCATAATTTGCCGTTCAAGCACACAAACCAAAAGGTGTTAAACATCTAAGTAAAATACAACAACAAAGTCGAGTCGAGCGTTTAGTTCAACAATTTTCTCCAAAAAACATAACCCTTTCTTTTGGCTTCGTCGTAGTCGGGTAAATATAGAAAATAATACTCATAAAATAAAAGTAACATTCATCAAATATTTTGTAACAGAGACTGAATAATAAGAAAAGCCAATTTAAATAACAAGTAAACAGGTATTTGCGTAAAATAAGAACCCACAAAAGCGGCTACAAAATAAAGGTTTGAACATAATAAATTGAAAAATATTCCGTCATAAGCCCTTGGTGCGACGTCAATGTTGTAAAATCTTCACTTATTACGGCCGATGGCTTTTTCCAAGAGAATAGTAAACGATTGCTCACTGAACAAATTAGATGTAAACAATAACATTTTTGTGCTCAACTGTTATAAAAAGTTAATAAATGTTAACGTCGTGACGTAGCTGTTATTATTTTGCTCTTTTTGAGGTATTTTCGCCATTTGGGTAATATATTGCTAGTAGATTTTCTTGTTCCCCTACTAACCAGAATTTCTGTATAAGAGTTTTTGTGTTATTGTCATGATTGTTTAGGTAAGAATCAATTTTATATCAAATCTATTGGCAGGAGTGAAAGTGCTATGATTTCGGTCCAGAGACACTGTCCACTGGCCTGGTTATCTAATGTTAAAATACCGCAGCAGCACGACTATAAACAACGTCTGGTAGAAGTATTTAATAAAATTTGTCTTTTTATTTATATTTACCTAAACTTACTAGCATTTTATACAAATACTAACATACAAGATTTATGCTTCGTAAACCAAATTTAATGACAATACCGCCATATTTGATTATACGAGATATGAACGTGTCCTTGCAAACTAGAGTTGGAATTCTGATGACTATGACTAAGTGCAGCTTCAGCTCAAGTTGGTGTGAACAAATTAAGATTTATGTGTGCGGCGTTCACAGATATGTTAACCGTCAGTCCGTTTACAGTTTAGCTGGAGTTGAATTATTATTATAGCCATGTTATCTGTTAGAGTACACGCATGGCCAAGTGGTTTAAAATACCGTTTAAATGCATAGTTAGACACCTAATATTATGGGTTCGATGGCCATACTGGGTAACATTTTACATATTTGCAATGGTTGTGCTGAGACATAAGCGGTAAAAGATTTATTCATTGTATGTTTAAATGTTCTATTATAACAAGATATGAAACTCTTTTTTATTTAATATAAGTTTATTAATAACTCTTTGTGCTCCTATGGTCTATGCGGAATGAAGCCAGCCGTGCGGGTAACCGCATAGTGCGTAGGAGCCCTTTATATGGTTTAATTTCCAAATTAAATGAATAGACAGACTGCAAAACTTTAAAACTGGATAAAGTAATGTTACATACATTTTAAATTCAACATATAGTTACGTAAAAGCGAAACCTTCATTATAAAAAAAAATGTAAATATAACATACACACGCATAATTATAAACTGAAAAACAGATAAATCAATGCAAAAAAAATTGGACAGAGTAATATTTCGTCAGTAAAAAAGTTGGTCTACGTAAAAACGCTGGGCGTGAATAAATTATTGCACAATGAATTCTAAGAAATAGTTATTTGTGGCAAATCTACGTCAAAAACTAATCACTGTCTATTTGCACAGATTGAATTTATATTTCATTAACGCGCTCATGATTTCTTACAAAAATCATAATCAGACATTCAACGATTAATCTGAGCATTAAATCATAATCGCGATGATGTATTAATAACTCAACCAAAACGCATCTGTTTAATTTCGCTCGCTGAATAATAAATTCATCAGCTGGTTTCTGTTTGTGGTTTCAGCGGGATAGATTTTACGGTCTCTTCCTTGTAACTTCAATATATTGTCGAAAATATTTCATAACCGCTTGTGGTAAATGAAGCCAATTGTATAATCATGTGTTATTTTGGATTTCATTGTTGAATGTGTATTGATTATGCTTTTAGGAATTATTATGCGTTTTCCGGATTTGGCAGACAATAACTATTAAGTATATAATATTATTATGTATCAATTAAGTCGATATTAAGTGGAAATTACGTTATTTGCTCAGTTATTATGCAATCCTTGCTTGAAAGAGTTCACTGTAAGCATTTCAAATCAAATCAAGGAAAATATTTGCGCTTATCTTTATTTTTATCTATTTATTTCTTTTTTAAGTTTTGTAACATAAACTAAAAATTATGGCTTAGATATGAATATAAACCAAAATATCATGTATTATAACATGATATTTACCATCCCATGATGACCCATCTTAAACTTTTGAATATTATCATCAAATATCGATAAAAGCCTTTTATTAAAATGACGACTGTGCAAACGGTTTAATCTTTTCATTTCGCTTGACAAATATTTGTAGTAATCTTCCCGAGATTCATTTTAGTTTTGAGCAGGCAACAAGGAAACTGTTAAAATAACAGGTTGCCTCCTACAGTGAAAGTTTTAGATTAATTTCTAAAATTGGTAAAGTAATGTTATGATATTATCGTACCATTTCTGTTGAGTTACCGATTTAGATTGTGGTCAATTTGATTATATAATCTAAGCGACACAGTAATAGAGAAAGGTATTTAAAAACATATTCACGAAAACGTTACGTAAATTTTCGAGAAACAAGATGTAGCTCTAAGTATTAAGTAGTGCAGGTAAAAGTACAAAAAGTATCTCCTACACGTTGGTGAACCATATTGATCTCGAAATTTACCGTGTTGATTGTCACCTTTGATGAAGTTTACCTCCAAATTCCATTCTACAGAGACAGTCGGCAACCAATTTCTCGCCGACCTCGATATCTTTATCGAGGTCGGCTTTATTCACTATCGTGTAGCATGGACTTTAGTGTTCAAACAGATTGTATCATTTTGATAGGAAAGAGAGCCTTCCTAATACCTCACACTTTGATGCCAATGATGTAGATTTTACTCATATTTCTTTTTCCTTTTTCAGATAAACGCTTTATGCAGACCTATCAACTGCCAATCTTTATGATTATTTAATCTGCACTTAATTATTTGGATCATCAAACATAAACATGTACATTTGTATGTTAATAAAGCTCCGTATTTTAATAACTAGACACAACAATGTCGTACGTAAATAAACATTATTATAATGCTGCCATCTTGACCCCCAAAAACAGCAATACAACTGTGTTCAGTATTCGTTACAATTACAAAGCTTTTATTTTACTAAACAATCCTAGTCATCCCTAAAAAGGGTCCGCGCACAGACGACATACACACTGAAATATGTACACGAGTCCGTTTTTCGAGTGTAACTAAAAAGCAGCCCTAATAATTTAGTCATATCAGGCTCGTTCCCGGTATATATTTTAGTTTGAATTGATGTAGGCGTGTAGTTATAATATATTTCCTTTTTCTATGAAAACCGGCATGAAGAACTTTATACGCCACCACACACATTTATAAAAATAATTACAAGAAAGACGAAAGAATAGAATACAAGAACCTTTTTAGGTTTGCCACCTCTATATAACAATTAAATTTTAATCGTCAAAGTTTGTGAGTGTGGAAGGCCGAATATTTATGTTGGAACTTGCTAGTAATATAGTTTATTCATCAGAATAACACAAAGGCTTTTTACTATCCTTTCGTGGCGATGGCCGACCCGCCCTATGACACGCGGGTGGAGTCCAGTGTAATGCTCGTCTTTTAATAAAAAACTTGTTCATCGTCAAAACAGGACGCCCGAACGACTCGAAATATTGTGGATGGCAAACCAAAGAATTTTTACTAAAATAAGGCAAAGATAAAATTGGAAACTCTCATATTTTATTTATTCCTTTAGTAGGTAAATAAAAGGCAAAGTATTACGTTACTTTAATACATATCGAAAAGTGACGGCGTAAATAACTGTCATGCCATTTTCCTTCAAAGTAAATACAGCACAGAGGTACCTCTACCAAAAATAAACAAGACGGAAAAAATGTATTCAATTTAAACGATAACAATGTCATGGGATTGGTAAAGCGTAAAAGAAATTTGATTAGTATCATCCTGCTTTTTGACTACAGTTAACCGCTTTTTGTCTGTAAGGTGCTGTAGCTCGATCAGCACATCAACATTTATATTCTTATATTTAAATATATGATTTTGGAATTCACTTGTCTTGGCTGACATTTCATCGCAGAGCCCAAAGGACTGACTCTAGATATAGAATGTACCGAAAGAGGGTGAATTTTAGAAGGTATGAACAGCCATAAAGAAAACTTTTTTTAATGTTCCTCCCGTAAGGGAGTAAAATAAAGGGCTGAAGGTTTACTTGAAGGTAGCTCTATGGGCGAGCAACAGATAGTAAAGGATATTTGTAAAAACCTATCGTAAGAACACTAAGCTTGCTTACTACTTATTGAAGAAGCATTCTCCATTGCATGTAATTCTAGCACGCATTTTGGTCTACCATGTATAAAACTATCAGGAATATGAAATATGTTATACAAATAAGTTCCAGGGAAACCCTTGCAAAATGTATCCAAAGTTTTTATTTTACTAATGATATTGCTAGCTAGTCTTTTTTTTTTCTAATGCCGGTTAATTTAAATAGTAAGGACGTAAGCAAAATATTTACCATCTCTGTAATGGAGCAAACAAACGAAGCAGCGTTGTGGCTAGTTTAGCCTTCAAAAGGCTCTAACCAAACTGGATATAATTGGCTCAAAAAAGAAAAAATTGCACCATCATTGTGTCGGTACAATAATGAGAACTATGTTGTTTTGTACTGTTATACAGTATATACATTTTCAACATTCATATATTCACATGAAACAATGTGGCGCAGAAGACATCCTCCGGCTAGGCGGAGTGACGACATACACAAAGTGGCTGGCGGCGTCTGAAGAACAGAAAATCGAGCTCAGTGACGTGCCATCGGAGAGGACATCAGATTCGTTTAAATATGTTTACCCTTTTTTAATCTTCCGTACTGGAAAAAAATGCTGTGTCGCGGGAGACTTTACAAACATACAACCAACGGACACAATGCACACCCAGGATCTAAACAAAAATTTACTTTTTTTTTGTTTTACTTTTGATAGGCTAACATTTGACCGCGATCTCGCCTGATGTTAAGCGATGATACGGTCGAAGATCGAGCACGAGATATTCACCCGCGACTTGAAAACAGCCAGATTGTACTCATCAGGAAACACACAAAGTGTTATCTCGTGTGAGAAAATGGAAATCGAACCCACAAGACACGGCGGATTGTCAACTGGCGAGGCGGCGCTTAAATTACTACGCCAACCGTGCTCTTTGACACCAGGCAAAAATATTTTAATCTCATCTTATGCACTTTATTTACATTGTAGGCACACACGCAACAAGAGTAGAATTTGGAATCGTTTTTACTCCATATTGTCTCTGAAAATATTCTAACAGGAAAGTAAATTATGTTTGTGCAATCTCTTATTCTACAAATTTAAGCCATGTTTGTGATTCACAAAGCATTAAGCTAACGACGTTTTCTGTTTTAAATCGCCGTAATGACATTTTGCAAACATTGCATCTCATGGTAGGGAAAACAAAACTTTCAAAAGCCGTATGTGGACTGGCTACGATCCAAAGTCTTAATGGTATTTATTTACATACACTACTGTTTACCTTCACTAAACGCAATAGTCCGTTCATAAAAGGCAAGTGATGGACGTTGAGGTATACAGAACTTACGTCTTACTGTCTCTTTCATCGTGTACGAATGTTTGTGACGAACGTAAACGTATCTCAAAGTACTAACGTGTCCCAGTTTTAGTACATGACTTAGTTTTTAATTGACACTTTAGTAAACACACAGCTGTATCGTCTACGGGTTGCGTAAATATAGATGTTCAAATAATTAGTATAAAGTCCGCCTAATGGAACGTCTTGTTTAAAAGAATATAGAAATTTTACTGCATTTTTGTGTCATCTTAGAAAATATTAATTGATTTTATGCTTTAGCTATTTGTATACATCCTCCGTGTTTTACATCATCAACCGACTAACATCGACTTACAGTTGCGGACATCCGCAACGAAGATCGTAATATTAAGACCCGTTTAATAGACTTTAGTAAATATTGTTTATTCAATCGGAAAATAACATAAACTTTGCCATATAACATCTAAGATAGAGAAAATTGAGAGTGGCAGAAGGTTGTCGACAAGATGATGTCTGTTTGGCATCACTTACGTCTATGTTTAACCACTTTGCCATAAAGGTAAGCTACTAGTATAACTAATTTTCATCAATTATACCTTTACTCTAATAAAGGTCATTTAAATTGTAAATTACCATAGCATTTTTGACCGACCTCGTCAGCTAAGCTCGGTCGACTAAGCTAAATATTTGTACAAAGAAGAGTATCATTCCGATTTACAAAAAGTACGTTTAGGATCTAACGTCAAAAAATATCAAGAATACTACAGCCTCGCATTTAAATTTCATTTCAAATAAATAATTTATAGTAATGTGATGTGTGTGATAAGGTTCAAATTTGCTTGGGTTGTATTAGAAAAATGATATACGTGTTGTTCGTTTGCAGATTTATTAGCGACTGGTTTTGATAGGCACGAAATCCTTATTATAAAGAATTAAATCTAAGACAACATATGTATAATTAGCTAGTTACGTTACCTAACCGAGCGGCCGTTGCTATTCATACAATTCTTACTCCAACATGCCGCCCACCAAAAGGACTCTTAGGTTCTTTTCTAATAACATTATAATCAACATGAAAATTCTAACAGTTACAGTAATATGAATTTAAGCTAATGAGGTAACACTTAACCAATCTCAATATTATACAAATTATAAACATGTGGAACAAAGTTAATTAACAAATTAATCTAAGTACAATCTGTAGGTAATGCACATAACTTAGTAATTGTCCTCTTAGTGATTGTGTTACCACTTTTCACACTATAGACTCTGGTGTAGCCATCGGCTCCTGGGTGTTTGTTGGTAATTCGTCCTAAAGGCCACTTGCCGGGTGGTTGGTTATCGGTTTTGATCAATACGATGTCTCTTATTGCCAATTCTTTCTCCTTCTTCAACCATTTAGGACGTTGCTGTAGCCTCGATAAATACTCGCTTTGCCAGCGTCTCCAGAAATCATTAACGATTTTCTGCGTGTGTTGCCAACGAGACAAGTTGTGATCTTTAACTGCTTGCATACTAGGGGATGGAACTACAATTGGTGCTTCTCCTATAAAAAAAATGGCCAGGTGTTAGTATCGACAGGTTCTCTGGATCAGTGTCATCTATTAGGCACAACGGACGTGAATTGAGGCACGCCTCAATTTGACACAATATCGTCGTCATCTCCTCGTATGTAAGATGCGTTGTCAGTATGCGTTTCATGTGGTACTTGATGGATTTAACACCGGCTTCCCATAATCCACCGAAGTGCGGGCTGTATGGCGGTATAAAGTGAAATTGTGTGCCATCAGTAGCAAGAACTGATGTAACCTTTCCTGAAAATTTCAAGTCAGCGTCGTTCAACGCATCTTGAAGCTGTTTGTCTGCGCCAACGAAGTTTCTTCCACAGTCACTCCAAAGATGACTACATTTACCTCTACTAGCTACAAAGCGCCTAAAAGCACCTATGAAGGCGTCTGAAGTTAGATCGCCAACCAATTCTATGTGGATCGCCTTCGTACACATGCATATAAATATTGCCACATAGCTTTTGGTGGTTTTGTTTCCTCTTCCCCTTGACATCAGAGTGTGGAACGGTCCTGCGAAATCTACACCGCTATAAAGAAAAGGTCTTCTTGGAGTAACTCTCTCTTCAGGTAAGTCACCCATAATCTGTGCCTTAGTCGAAGCATTCCATCGAGCAAGGGTTTCCATGTATTGGGTTCACCACAAAGCCAAGCCATAACTATCTGGGAGTCTGTCCACGCGTACATCTGTGACTTTGGTATTCTCATTGCTTGTCCAATCTGTTTCATGAGCTTAGAAAGGAGTAAAGCACCGCACAGCTCTAAACGAGGCACTGAAATTGTTTTTACAGGTGCTACTCTAGTTCTAGCGGCGATCAGTCTGGTGTAAATATTGTTATCCGTTGTGACTCTCAAATAGACAACTGCTGCATAGTCATGCATCGAAGCGTCGCTGAAACCATGGATCTGAATGGTATCTTGATTTGAAGTCGTTGTACCCAGCCATCTCTCTATTTTTATGGTACTGGTGTGCTCAAAGTCAGATCTGACTTGTTGCCATTGTTCTTCTAAAGCACTGCTAATTTTGTCGTCCCAATTTATACGTTCCGGCCAAAGTTTCTGAATTAATATTTTTGCCAAAACAGTGCTTGGTGCTATCCAGCCAAGAGGATCGAAAAGTTTTTGAATGTCAGATAAAATATTTCGTTTTGTAATAATCTTGGGCAAAGATGGTAGGCAAACTTTATATTGTAATTGGTCTGATGTTAAGTTCCATGCTATTCCCAAGGCCTTTGTTGTACCATTGAGATTCAAATCTATTTGAACTTTCGCTGATCTCTTATGTTTCTCTATGGAGTTCATAAAATTTATGCTATTGGATGCCCATTTGGTAAGATGAAATTTGCCTCTCTCTAATGTATCTGATACACCTCTTGCGAGTGCTATAGCTTCAGCTGGAAAATCTTCACCAGAGACCAAATCATCGACGAAGAAATCTTGTAATATGGTTTGAGTGACAAGTTCATTCTCTTTATGGTCATTCTCTTTAGCTTCATCCTTGGCTACTTGTTGCAGGGTTCTAACCGCCAATTAAGGCGCTGCGGCCACGCCAAAGGTGACTCTAAGTAACCTATATTCATCTATGCTGTCAGACTCGTCTTGCCGCCATAGAATGCGTTGATAGTCAGCGTCTTCATGGGTTACTTTTATTTCGCGATACATTTGTTTTACGTCAGCTAGAAAATCAATTTGCTTCATTCGCCATCGCATCATAATACTCCTCAAGTCTTCTTGCAGCTGAGGACCCACTAGCAGTTCTTCGTTTAAAGAAACATTGTTTGTTCCTCTACATGACGCGTCAAACACAACGCATGTTCGAGTGGTCTCCTTGTCAGTGCTGACAACAGCGTGGTGTGGTAAGTAGACTGATGGTTTATTTCTTTCACTTTCAGGTATCTTTTCCATATGACTTTGATCTATGTAATCTTTTATAACCTGGCTGTATTCCCTTTTCAGGTCTGGTGATCTCTTGAACTTCCTTTCTAGTTGTAAAAATCTTTGAAGCGCTATATCTTTTGTATTTCCTTGCGGTGATTGTGGACTGTCTGTTCTAAACGGTAATTTGACAATATACCTTCCTTCTTTGTCTTGAGTTGTAGTTTTTTCATATATTTCTTCACACAGCTGTTCTTCTCTTGTTAAATGTCTACTTGTATCTTTGTCTATCTCCCATATTGATTTCAACATCTCTTCTATATCTACTGAGTGATGCATGACCGTCAGTTGATTCCCATTTTTGTTTTCACCTTTTCTTGTATGGATTTCACCGAAGAGTATCCATCCGAGACTGGTCTTCTGGGCGCTTGGTGTTCCCGGTGGACCCTTGATGAAATTGTTTTGTTGAATTTCTGTGTATTTCTTCACACCCAAGAGAAGGTCTATGGCACCTGGCGTAAAATACGACGGATCAGCCAAGTTGAGCCCTTGAATATGAGGCCATGTTTGTGGTTTGATTGTTTCAATGG
Organism: Euclidia mi; assembly: GCA_944739405.2. Taxonomy (NCBI): domain Eukaryota; kingdom Metazoa; phylum Arthropoda; class Insecta; order Lepidoptera; family Erebidae; genus Euclidia; species Euclidia mi. The sequence goes on from OX123184.2 coordinate 72,767,828, forward strand.
GTATCTTTGTGGTCAATGGCTTGGACATAATAAAAACCTCAATGGGTAAACAAAAGTTTCGGTCCCATTGTGAACTGACTTCCAGTTTTACCACATGCTTGATTGCGGTCCGAGAAGATCCCACACCTACAACATTTGCTGTTATAGGTTGACGCTCTAGTCTTAACGATTGCGCTGCTTTCTCGCTAATAAATGCTGCTTCGGCACCTTGATCTATCAGCGCCCGCAGTAGTATTGTATGACCGTGCTTGCTTCTTGCTTGTACCACCGCCGTTGCCAATAGTGCTACTCTCTGCCTAGTACTGCAATGTGACGCTATCATTGTGTTGATATGTACCCCTTGTTCTTCTACACGTGTAACAACCGCCTGTGAACTAGTCTCTTCACCCGATTGCTAGGTCTTCATGTCATGTAAAAGAGAATGATGGCGTCGATGACACACCCGACAGGACACCGGCACTTTACATTTGAATGCTGAATGCCCTGGTACTAAGCAGTTGAAACATAATTGTTTGTTTTTAACGAACTGATTTCTTTCAGTAGGTTCTAATTGACTAAACTCCTTGCAATGACTTAATGAGTGACTATCCTTGCACATAACACAAACTCTTCCTGTAACTGGAGTGATGACGTGACATGAACGCTCTTTGATTGGCTTGTTAACGCTTGTACTATTCTGACTGGTTAATTCAAGGGTGCGGAATTTTGTCTCCATAAATCTCTTAAGATCGAACCATGTAGGTAACGAATCTGAATTTTCCCTATATGCGAATTCTTCCCAGTTCTTGTGTGTCTCTGAGTCCATCTTCTGTACTTGAAGATATATAAGTACTGGATCCCAAGAGGCAACAGGAATATTTAAATTTTCTAAGTTATTTAAACACTCGGTGGTTGTATCTAACAAGCCCTTTAGCTGATCAGCAGATTGAGTAAACATCTTCTTTTGTTTAAACAATCTCTTCATAGTACAATTCAATATTAAGCGTTTGTTGCCGTATCTACTTTTCAAAATCTCCCATGCATGTAGATAATTACTAGCAGTAACCTGTATGTGCTTCAACAGCGACTCGGCCTCTTGCGTAACACTCGTCTTCAGATAATGAAGCTTTTGCACGTCGCTGAGTGAAGGGTTATCGTGCACCAAAGAAGTAAACAAATCTTGAAATGTTTGCCATGCTTCGTAATTACCGGAGAACTTGGGTAACTGTATTTTTGGTAAATGTACAATATTATTCTGCGGGCTTGTAAAACTATTGTTTGCAGACGCTGAATCTCTGGCTGACTTGTCCGCCAATTTCGTAAGCATATCATGCAAGTCTCCCTGTAGCACATTATACAAATCCTCGTAGATATAAAACTCCTCATTTAAAAAATACGGCAAAGTTCCTTTGACTTCCTTGGGTGTAATCTTCACAAGATCTTGATGCGCAATCTTGAACGATTTCCAGTAATCATCAATAATCTTCATACGCGCTTCTATGTAACCTCGTGTCAGGCGCGCTTTGGGACATTTTCTCAAGTTAGTTTGTGTCTTTTGTAGAAGGTTTGCAGTATCTTCCAACACGCTGATAAGCTGTTGTTGTTCTGTATTAGCCATTGCTTCACGTAAACACGTATGTAATAATCTTCAAATTATTCAACACAGCTGATACTCGATGCAAATAGGTAACTCCGTAATGATATCTCGATAGATAAAATTATGTTGTAAAAAACTCGCCAATGCTCACAGAAAAAGGTCGGCGTAGCTCGATTCAGGTAGAAGCCTATTGTTCTCGTAGTGCAGATGTTCACAGGTATGATCCGGCTCGATTTCGACCATATGATGTGTGTGATAAGGTTCAAATTTGCTTGGGTTGTATTAGAAAAATGATATACGTGTTGTTCGTTTGCAGATTTATTAGCGACTGGTTTTGATAGGCACGAAATCCTTATTATAAAGAATTAAAACTAAGACAACATATGTATAACTAGCTAGTTACGTTACCTAACCGAGCGGCCGTTGCTATGCATACAATTCTTACTCCAACATAATGTTTGAAGTATAGTTAAATTATTTATTTATTAAATCCCGGAAATTATAATTATAAGCTACATTAACAAATGTCATTGGCTCCTCCCATTGAGATGGCCCAAAAGGCCCTGTGTAGATTGTCTCAGAGTATATTATTATAATTGGAAATAGGATCTATTCTGTATACTTAACTTCCCATTTATTCTATCGGAAATAATGACAGTTATAAGGAAATACCTTATATATTATAACAAGAAATATGTTTTATCGTTTTCTTTGTAACATTACCTTCTTGTGTCATTTCGCCAAAGTAAATTAAAGGAACGGATTGTGATACTTTAATAACATTAGTAAGATCTTATTATATTCTGCTTTTTATTAACAATCTCTAAGAACGCAGTGGCCTTGCGGCAGGCGAATATACAAACAAATGTTTTTGATATGTATTACCGACCTACGTACGACCCAATTCAAACGTCTAGTTTATAGTTTGGACCTTAATAATTAATTAGTGTTTAACTATTCTTTGTGACTTGATAAATATCAACTGGGGCAGCATAGGATGACAGGATGTCGGTTGCATTCAGCTTTAAAGATTTGTCCCCAACATACTAAGCGAAAAGGCAAATTAAGTAAATAAAGAAAAACTTTTCTTAGTCCGTATGTACTGCTGAATTTAAAAAATTGAGAATCTCATTGCTCTATAGCATGTACATACTACGTGTAGTACCAAATCAACCAATGAAAAGAGGAAATAAAACTTACGTATGTTATGTAGGATAGTTTTTATCTATCTCTCTATACGATCAGATAAACCTACACGCGCCATTTAACCGACCAACACAACAGCACCTAGACAATAGATCCGGACAAACACAACGTTCTATTACACCACGAGCATAATAACAAAGATTTGTTCCCAGTCTGGGTCACTTTGTTAAACGCCTATCTATTTAAATTTCCTCAGCGAGCTTCGGTTTACGCAACAAAATTGATTCCATCACCTTACCTCGAGTATACTAGCGAAAACCAATATTCTAACTCTGCGCTCTTGATCAAATTTATGCGTTTTGGAAATGCCTGCTAAGTGCTCGGAGAAAATTGTTTCTTATCAGGTTAGTCAATGTATAAACAACTTCATAATAGCGATCCCGGGAAACTTTATTATTATTTCATACCCCACGCTTTCTTCAGACCTATACTCAATTTCTGTGATATAATTATACTGAAAAAGCACCTATAGAGTTATACTATAAGGTACCTACTACGACATATGACATGTAGGAAAGAAGTAACTCTAAGCTGTAGTTAGAATTTCAGTGCATAGTAGCAGCACTCAAGGCAAGTAGGTACAACGTACGACGCACTATAAATTTTAATATCTCGGAGTGTACAGCCTTGAACCATGTGCACCTAAGCTAAAACCAACGATGCTAGACATATCTTAAACACTAATTGAACTTCGATCATAAAAATAAATCAAAATTCGACATCTTATAAAATAATGCTATTACCAACCAAAAAATTAAAGCCCATGGTTTAAAGCTTTTCAAATAGTATCCAAATAACAATGCCAAACAATTATTTATCTGCGGCTCGGTTAAATTTAAAATGCTTAAATATGAGTTGACCTACTGCCATTTCTCTTTTATGACGGTAATAATAAAATTGCTTGCTCATATTTATTTTAATTGAATTATAATCTTAAAGAAATAAAGGGGAGTCCTTATATTTCGCTTATTGGAAAACATTTCATAACAAAGCGAATGAATGTATGAGAATTTATGAAAAATTTCAACTTTGTTATCAGATGGATAAAACGAGCAATGGCGTCAGTGATTGAAGTAAATACAGTTAATTTTAACTTAGTACTCATAATAATGGATGAACTTTGAAAGTCAAAGTGGTTATTAAGTTCTTTGACACTGTTTACTGAAAAAATGCACACTTGTCTATATAGACAGAAGCTTAGGTTAGAATTCTTAATAACATGCAATGTTTTCCAAGCAAGCTATCGAGAAATTTTATTTGATTCATTTTAATATATTCTATTTTTGTTTATATACCTACATATACATGCAATACACAATCGAGGTCAAAATTGTAGCGTCATTTCTGTCATTATTACCGCTTACCGTTTCAAAATTCACATAAACATTATTATACGAATGGTTAATTTATATTCACACACATGATTATATAAAACACACAATCAAATACAGATTTGGGAGCCTACAATGCGTTGGTAATTTCAACACCCTTGTAAATGTTTCACATTTGACCCCAAGTAATTCAAAACACGCCAGCACTGAGTTCGGGCTTGTTGAATCTTATCTTGGATTTCATAAAGTAGGGTCCCCAGTTTATGTACATGTAGTATATTTCACATGGAAATAAAAGGATATCATTGTTATCACAACTGAGTTTGCAGCAATGTAATTATTTATTGTTGGACACAGATGTTAACTGTCAAGCATTTGTTCTACTTCTGTTCTCTCATAAGAAAAAGCAATAGTTGTTTTTTTTAAACTACAACTCTATTGCCTGTTTTTCATATAAATAGAAACATGATTCAGACCAAATCATGGCAAAGATAGTCGTTTTAACAGAAGCTGTCGAACTGCACATGCATTAGGGCACAAATGTATGCGCAATCATAAATTTGTACATTCTATCACGATTCTTAGACGTTGGTTTTGCAGTTCTTCAAATTATTACTATCTTTATTTATCAATCTGTTGAGCTTATTTTATGAGGGTGCAACACCGCAAACGGACTTAAAGTTTATATTGGGCAAACCTTGTCAGAAAATCCATGACCATCGCTTTTCCCTCAACGTGATCATCAAAACTAAGATCCTGTAATTCACCCATCCGCAGTCACTTATCCAAACTACTTCTCAAGTAAAGTTATCTGGATATTAATCCATTTATGTTGCCCGCCTAAAACAATCGATTACATAATCTAAAGAAATGTTGTGCAAGAAGCAATAAATAACCGATTAGGGCAGAACACCTCAGCAGTCCATCACGTAGCAAATAAATTATACGTATCTGAAAATAACTCTATTTATATTTGGGGAAAATGGTGTTGTTACTTTCGTTTCAAAAGTGGTTAACCTAAAACACGATATGGTTTACTGCACGCCGGTTGGCAGCTAACGTGATTTGGTTCCTTAATGAGTTAAACTTGGTAAAGCCGCCTAAAATAAATTTGAGCTTTTGGCTCACGTAGCTTATCTCAGAAACAATGTTATAGGATTAATCGATACTTCGCATGTGCTGTCTTAAAAAAGTAAGTATTGTTCCTGTTATACGGGAGAATTGAAACATCTTAGCGATAAAAATAACAAACTTTGGCTCTAAGAACAGTTAGTTGAGAAGTCAGACAATGTAATTTATCTTTTCGTTGCTTGTCTCCCGATTTTTTAAAGAGGGAAGTGGATTGTTATCTTCCACCTCCTCCAATATACTACTCTGTCAAGAAAGTACCAGGAAAAGATCAATAATACACAAACTGTTTGTTATTCATCCAAATTTATTTTATCACCTTCAAAGTATGCTCCTTCAGAAACGATACACTGACGCCAACAAATAATCTTATCATCAAAAAAAAATTTTAACGCTGTTTCCGGAATTGAATTCAGTTCTCGCCGCAAATTCTCCTTTATGTCTTCTACTGATTGAAAACGGGTGCCACAAAGTGGTAATTTGAGTTTCGGAAATAGAAAGATCGATGGTATTTGTTGAGTGTTTGGTCAAAAATTCATTCACAATGATAGCCTTGTGCGAAGGCGCTTTATCGTGGTGCTAAATTCTTTTGGGCTAGCCGAGCGGCAATATGTTTCATACCCAAATGATTAGTTAAAATGGTACGCATCAATTCGTGAGGTACAGAAAGTTCGGCAGCTATCTCTCTCAAAGTTGAATGAGGATTTTCAGTCACTCTTTCCATAACTTTTGTGGTGTTAACTTCAGTTGCAGACGTTGATGGCCCACAAGAGCAAATAGAGAGGCAAATCTTCCATCACATCTCGACCGCTTTTGAACGCTTTGTACTACTCATAAGCACGAGTTTTTGATAAAGTCGATTCACTGCAAGCCTTCTGTAACATTTTCATTGACTACACACGAACACAAAATTCCATTGGCGATGCAAAATTTAAGACAAACTCTTTGTTCAATGTTTTTGTCCATTATGAAATTTGCAATTCACACTAGATATGATATTACTAAAAACAACACTGTATCTAATATAAATAACAGATGCAACTCAAACTCCGCGCCAAAATGGAAAACAGTTGTGCCAATCTAACAACAACAAAAAAACAAAATGTTGAATTTGGAACCGTAAACAAATAATCCATTCCTGATACTTTTTTGACTGAATGTACTTCTGATTAAGTTCGTTGCGGGTTCCAAGACAGTTTTACTCTCCCCCGAGACTTGACGAAACGAAAATTGCAGGTAAACTAATTGAATCTGTTACGACTGAATTTATATCGTATATATCTTTACAACTATGAATCAGCATCAAGAGAATTTTATTGTTAAGAATACAAAAGTCACTCTATCTGTTTTCCTGATACGTTTTCACAGTTAAATCTACTAACTAACTACTAAACTAACTTTGAAAAACATTGGTAGAAAATATTCTGGTATTTCTAGAAGGGACTTTGGCGTTGCCCTTTGTAATTAAAATTAAGGGGAAAATTAAATTCCCCACAAAAGAGGCCACGAGTTTAGCTAGTACGTGATAAAACCAAATCAACGAACTCATACAACAATCAAATTAAACGAAAAGGTCTCTCTTCAAACAAATAAAATGAATAATTGGTACTGTGCTTTCAATCATTTGCGACTTTCAGAAAACAGTCCTAATAAACAGCCACAATTTATCAGTTTTACTTTATTTCGCAAAGTACCTCACTTCCTAAGTAGGACAAATTGAGTGTCATTTTTACTTGTTTTAAGTAAAAACATGAAAATGTCTAAGTTATTTGCGAGCTAGTCACGCTCATTATTCTAGCTTAGTTTTTCTTGCCAACAACTTTGAGTAATAATATAATATTACAAATAAAAGGTGTCTCTATATTAATTGCTCATACTTTGATAAAATATGACAAGGCAACCAATATAAAATGATAAATAAACTTTCATCTTTGCCCATGTTTTTACTAAGTAAATATTTGATTTGCGCATAATATATTTCATGGATATTTAGTGCAGAGACAACGTAATGTATTTTAGAATCTCTTTTGAGTCATATTTTTGATGACAAAAGAGCTCTTAATGTAAACCGATTTCAAAAAAGGAGGAGGTTCTCAATTCAGTCGGTTTTTTTTTTGTATGTATGTACACCGATTTCGCCGAGGTTTCTGATCCGATTTACATTTTTTTTATTGTATTAAATACCTAAACGATATTTTACTTATATTACAATCTAGCCTTGAAGCTAATGAGTAATTGTAATTTAACCTAAATTGCTCCATAACATTATTATCTAAGAATTGTCCAATAACATAATTTCTTAGTTTACGTTAAGGCAAAGACACTTTGTTCATGTGTTCTTTTTCACAGAGCACATTAGTGCAGTGTAGTGATTACACTACACTCTTATTTTAACGTCACTATAGTATACTAACTCAAATGGTTTCGTCCGTTTCAGTCTCCTCACTAATTCAGTGTTGTCGAGGATCTGAATCGCCTCGACATTCACGTGATGATAAAGACGCCGTTCGTATGCATCTGCATATTTCTGTATAACTTTATCGACGTCGTCCATATTGAGGTCCCGATGGAGATCGTTATTGCGAATATACCAGGGCGCATTAACAATATCCCTCAGTACTTTAATCTGGAATCTTTGGATGTCTTGCCGATTGCTCTTACTGGTACACCCCCATAACTGGATGCCGTATGTCCACACTGGCATGAGTATTTGCTTATATAATAGAATTTTATTATATACTGACAATGAAGAATGTCGAGCCATCAGCCAGTACATTTTTTATACCTTATACCAAACTCTTCTCTTTTCTTTTTGACATCTGCTTTCCAGCGTAGTTTTGTGTCAAGTGTCGTACCAAGATACTTGGCAGTGTTCGCGTATGGTATCGGTTGACCGTTTATGGTTACAGGATGGTACTTCCTTTTTTTGTTGGTGAAGTTAATATAAGAATAGATAGAAGAAGATAATATAATAATACGACTTGCTTTCATTAAGTTTGATTCGAAATGTGTCCAATTTAATACTTCATTGGCAGCTACCTGAACATTTTCAACGGCTTCTTCATAGTTTTTTCCTATTGCCATGATAGCTGTGTCATTCGCAAAGGTCGCTGTTCACGATGAACAAAAGAAAATGCAGATAGGCTGGACTAATGTTCCTTTAATCCAGATTTAGGTGGATACAGTATATTTCGGTGGATGGTTCTGTTAGGTATCGTGGTTGAAATGGTTGTGAGTGGAGGTGTGTGTGTGACGTATATGTGACGTGTTCGTGTAAGGTGAAGTATGATTGGTGGAGTGTTTGGCTCGATATAAAGTAAATTAATTTGCGCCTTGCAGGAAAGCGTTACGGTCGACAATCGGGCTAACCGGCGTCGACATCCTCCCGGCCGTTGAAAGCGGAGCTTTCAACTTGACTCATTACGTAGTAGACAAATCTTGTTAATTGCCCTTCTTACAAGGCCTTGAGAAGTTGTAATGTCAGCAACTCGCGGGACACCGTCGGCGCCAGGAAACAGCTTTGAGACGCGCCCCAAGCGCCAGCATAGCGGCGGCACGTTGTCTTCCTTTATCAGAACGAGATCGTTGAGCTTCAAATTCTTGCTTGTAGTGCGCCACTTAGACCGCTGCTGTAGCTCAGCAATATACTCCGATGCCCAGCGTTGCCAGAAGTGCTGCTTGGCTTGCTCCAGGCGCTGGAAGCGGTCAAGGTGATTGGTATTACTGTCCGCGTAGCCTGGTGATGGCAGCGACGTTAGCGGCCTACCAATTAAAAAGTGACCCGGGGTAAGGGCTAGTAGGTCATTTGGAGAAGGGCTTAAAGGACATAGGGGTCGGCTATTAAGGATTGCCTCAACCTGTGCAAACATTGACGATAGCTCCTCAAAGGTTAGGTGCGCTGTACCTAGGATGCGCTTAATGTGGTGTTTAGCCGACTTTACCCCAGCCTCTGCTAAACCATTGAAGTGAGGAGCGTACACGGGAGAAAATTTAAATTCTACTCCTTGACGAGCCGCGTAGTCACAAATAGAATCCCGATGAGATTCTAGAAACATTGTTACTTCCTTAGCAGAGGCAACAAAGTTGCGTCCGTTATCACAGTAGATTAATTTAGGTGCACCTCTTCGAGAGATGAATCTCTTCAAGGTCAGTATAAATGCGTCCTTAGACAGCTCACTCACCGCTTCAAGGAGGATACATTTATACCGGAAGCATATAAAAATACATACATAGCATTTTGTGATTTTACATCCCCTACCTTTACGATCTGTAATAAAGCATGGCCCAGCAAAGTCAGTAGCAACGGTAACAAATGGAAAGTCAGTCTCTATACGAGCGTTAGGTAAATTACCCATTATATTAGATAATGTTTGACCACTGTATCTACGACATATAAAACAATTACGGACAACATTCCTAGCAAGTTGTCGGCCTCCGATAGGCCAGTAGCGATCTCGTAGAGAAGCTAATAGTTGCTGGGGTCCCGCATGCAAGAGGCGTTCGTGCTCTGCATGAAATAACAGTTTAGTAAGTGCATGGTTTGCCCTTAATAAAATAGGATGCCTTTTGTCATAAGAGTACTTCGACTTGGGAATACGTCTTCCTACTCGAAGCAAGCCTTCTGCGTCTATAAAATGATTTAGGGATGTTAGGGCTGACTTCACTGGTAACGATTTTTTATCAAGTAGACGACTTAGTTCGTTAGGAAAAGATTCTCTTTGAGCTACTTTAGCGAGAACCTTTAAAGAAGAGTCGAGCTCATGGGCTTGTATATGCCCTGTAACCTTAATTCGATTACGACAATTGTTAATAAATCTTAATACTAAAGCATAAATACGCTGAAGATTACATAGCTTAGAATACTTATTAAAATCTATAGGTGCTGAAGTTTCGACATCCATCGTTAAAACGACAGCAGGTTTTAAATCGGGCAGATCTGAAATGTCAGTCTTGGACATTGACGGCCACATAGATTCGGGTTGGGAAAGAAATTGAGGTCCATGCCACCATAGAGAAGGCTGTTCATTAGACATATCCTTTAAGTCTACAACCCGAGAGGCGAAGTCGGCGGGATTTAGAGCCGTAGGCACGTAGACCCAAAATGTAGGTTCTGTAAGTTCATATAAGGCAGCAATACGATTAGCGACAAACGTCTTTGTTTTATTGGGCGTATTAATCCATCCTAGAACCACTTGAGAATCCGTCCAATAAATGTGACGGTTGATGGGACGGCGCAAGGTTTTTGTTACAGCTGAACTCAACTGTGCCCCTAATACAGCCGCACATAGTTCGAGACGCGGAATCGTAGTTGCTTTGAGAGGAGCTACGCGTGCCTTAGCGCACAACAGATGAACTTCTACCAACCCTTGTGCATCGATAGATCTCAAGTAAATACATGTCCCATACGCTTGCTGTGAAGCATCACAGAAACAATGCATTTCAATAGTAGAACTATTGTTAATTAGAGTTAATCTAGGTATTTTAAGTTTATTAAATTTAGTCATGTTTTGAGAGAATGATTGCCACGTCCTATTGATATTTTCGGGAACTGTTTCATCCCAGCTTAGTTTTGAAACCCATAATTGTTGTAACATAATTTTCAGTTTAATAGTATATAATGATAATAGTGGGTCGAATATTCGACTAATAGAGGATAGAATAATCCTTTTAGTAATAGTGGACGTGATAGGAATTTGGAATGGAAAATGTAATTCATCTGAATCGGAGGTCCAACCGATGCCTAAAGTGCTAGATGCATTGCTGACGATCAAATTACCCTTTTCAGAGATATTAGGGTCTAGAAAAAGATCAGGTAAATTAGTCCTATATTTTCTCAAGGGAAAACAACTGCAGCTACTGAACGTTGAATAAAACGTAATTCTTGAGGACAGTCACAGCCTGTCAAAATGTCATCACAATATGTGTCATTTTGTATAATAGTTTTTATTTTAGGATCTGTACTTTCCTCACCTAACTGCCAAATGCATCTAGTGGTTAGGAAGCTTGCGGAAGAAAAACCATAGGTCACGGTATTTAAACGTAGTGTGCGGAGAGTTTCGTTTTCATTCTCGCGCCATAGTATCAGTTGTAGATCGCGATCCTCGTCTCTCATTCTTACTTGACGGAACAATTTTTCTACGTCACCTGAGACGATGTACTTATACAGACGAAACCTTATTAAAATATTAAATAAAGTATCTTGAATAGTAGGACCAACCATTTGAAGGTCGTAAAGAGAAATCCCAGAGGTAGTGCGAGCCGACGCGTCAAATACGACACGTAACTTCGTCGACTCGCTGGTAGCCTTCATTACAGGATGGTGGGGCAAAAAATAAGAGTTAATAGGTCGTTGTATTGGGGCTTCAGACAGATGACCAAGAGCTGCATACTCACGTATAAACTCAACATAGGCTGTCTTAAGTTCTGGTTGTTTTTTAAAACGTGATTCTAGATTTAAGAACCTCCTTTTGGCTAATTGATATGAGTCACCCAAACAGGATCTTTTATCGCTAAGGGGTAGACCAACACAGAAACGACCGTCACTTGAACGGGTAGTAGTGGCAACAAAGAACCTCTCACAGAGCTGTTCTTCCTTCGTATAAGGTATAACCTGCGGGAAACTTTCTAGTTGCCAGAATTTAGCCACTTGATGCTCTAGGTTAGGAAAATTATCATCATTTTCCTTTAGGTAAGCATGACAGGTATGAATGGAATTATTCTTTAATATAGGGGATGACTGGGTGGATATAGTACCGCCAACAAGCCATCCCAATTTAGAGCTACGTAATATCGGCCCCTTAGCCGATAGGTGATGCTGTTGGGTTCCTATGATATTCCAAAATAGATCAGCACCTATAAGCATATCGATAGGCGATGATTTATAGAAGTTAGGATCTGCTAGAGTAAATTTAGACAGGTTGAGACTATTTATGTCAAATGTTGACTTAGGTATTTTATCACTAATTTTAGGTAGTATAAGACAAAACATTGTTACAGAAAATAGCTTGTCGTTTGATTGTAGATGTATCATACATCGTTTTGTATTTAGGTTTAGTTGATTATTGCCTATGGTATAAATATCGACGTTAGTTGATTCATTGGACAGATGGAGTCGTTGTCTCAGTGTCTCAGTAATAAAGGAACACTGACTTCCACTATCAAGCAAAGCGCGAATCTGAATGGTTTCATTATTTACAGGGTTTGATACAAGAACGCTCGCAGTACACAATAAAACTTGTGAAGTATTAGAAAGGGCAGACATAACGATCGGTGACGATGCGGGTAGCGAGTTCGATTCGGGCTCATGCGCGATATGTAGTAATGTGTTGTGACGTCTTTTACAAGAACGGCAATGTCCAGGTAAACTGCATTGCACAACGTCATGACCGGGTCTTAAACAATTAAGACACAGGCGCAAAGATACGGCGGTACTCCGCCTATCCCCGGGTGACATAGCCTTAAATTTCGAACACTCAAATAGGCGATGATTTTCCTTGCATAAAATGCATTGATAAGATGATTTGGTGAATGAAGCATTATTATTATTAGACGTAGCCATAAAACTCTTACTCTGGGTTTTGTTTGAGCCACTTGGGGCCAAATGCTTATTTTGCCGATCATGTTTGTTACGGTTAACAGTCTCTAAAACATCAGAACGGTTTTTTAAGAATATAAAAAAATCATCTAAGGTTGGAATTTTGGATAAGCTATTTCTATGTTCTTCCCATTTGTATACCGTGCTGTTGTCTAACTTAGCTGAGACCATATATATAATTAAGACATCCCACTTGTCGGTGGGTAAGCCGAGGGTCCCGAGAGCCCGTAAGTTTTTTGTGATATGATCAATTATAAAACGTAATGACTTGTCGGCCTCTCGTACCGGTTCAAATGTAAATAGTGCCTTTAAGTGGTTGTTTATAAGTTGACGCTTATTATCGTAACGGTCACAGAAGAGTTTCCAGGCTTCAATATAATTTTTATCGGTTACTTCTAGGTTGCTAATAACGCGTGACGCTTCGATTTCTAAATAAGAATTAAGGTAGTGAAATTTGTAAATATTTTTGATCTTATTATTGCTGTGAATTAATGAATTGAATGTTTCCTTAAACTTAAGCCATTTGTAATACGTTCCATCGAAATTAGGTATCTTAATTACGGGTAATTTAAAACCCATAAATCCTTGACCATCACCGCAACAAGAAATATGATCCGGCGCATTTGAATAACTAGACTCGTTAAGATTAGGCGAGCAATTATTAGCTAACATTGACTTGGCTAGCGCAATATAATGATCAAATTCTTGTTCAATAGCTTCACATAAAGATAGTTTTACCTCTAAGGAAGGAATCAACAACGCTTCAAATTGTGCCTGCAGCTCGTCAAATTCTTTGTATAACGTTTCAGACCTAGATAGTTTCATCTCAATTTTGCGCATATCTAAATCACTTAAACTGTCTTGTTTCTTAATATCATCTATGTAGTTTTTAAACCTAGTTAAACGACCTTTAATATTGCTACGTTTAGCACTAAGTTCTTTTAAAAGTTTAATATCATCGTTTTTAGGCTCCATTGTATGAAAATATCTAGTCTAATATGTGCAAATTGTTTACAATTAGTTAATGAAATAAAAATATAACAATACGGTACCAAAAGTTCGTAAGAACTATCTATTCTGTGACGGTACGCTCCTCTTCAATGATGCAACAGCGGGCGAGCGAGGAACCGGTTCTAATCAGCTGTTTAGGCGCCCGGGACCGCCGGCGGCCGGCCGCAGTACTTAGGTAGCTGTGTAGACAATGGGTGACGTAGCGCGACGACACCTCGCCAATACACTGTAAATGATATTTTATGCACAGCTAAATATCTAATTAGTACAGTTACGTATGAACAGCTGAGGGACTAACTAACAGTAAATTGAGATGCAAATAAATTATTTATAGTTACGATTAAGGTTGCAACGAAAGTGATGGATATGTGTACTGATAGCTAGCTGAATTATTAAAATTATGCTTAAATAAGATGAAATATGACTGCTATAAGCTTTTATTAGTGGATGTTATCAGTTTATGATAATCAGTAGTAGCAAATATAGTGCAATGAAGTGGTATGTGCAGTGATGACTTGCAGAAACGGAAGCAGTGAAACGGTTTTAGCTGTAAGTACACAAAAAATAATCCTTATTTTATGAATTTAGGCTTTAGCTGTAGCAAACACGTAAGAATAGTAGCATTAGATGCTTTAGAAAATTAATTAGGTGATAGATTTACAAGTAGGTAGGTAGGTAGGTCCTTTTGAGAAACCTAACGTTACTGTTTGCACAAATTGAAAGGAATGTAATAGGAAATAATAGGAACAGGCTCACTTTTACATAGGCAGGCAGGCGTTGTAGACCCAGAGATATGCTTGAACTTCGAATGAGGGCTGCTGTCTGCGTAGACGTGAAGCTTATTGTAGGTAATTTGAAACGGCTCGGCTAAGCAACGGCTAGGCGAAAGACGATCTCGTAGCACGGTGAACAGTGTAGACCATAGGTTTGCCGCTGGTTGTACCCCAGGGAATATCGGCGATCTAGTGTTCACACGTAGCGATGACCTTCTAGTGTCCTTCAACCGTTGTCCTGCGCACGAACTACGAACCCGATTTTGTACAGGTCCTGTCACGGTCGCCACTTTTTGTTCACGATGAACAAAAGAAAATGCAGATAGGCTGGACTAATGTTCCTTTAATCTGGATTAAAGGAACATTAGTCTTTAGGTGGATACAGTATATTTCGGTGGATGGTTCTGTTAGGTATCGTGGTTGAAATGGTTGTGAGTGGAGGTGTGTGTGTGACGTATATGTGACGTGTTCGTGTAAGGTGAAGTATGATTGGTGGAGTGTTTGGCTCGATATAAAGTAAATTAATTTGCGCCTTGCAGGAAAGCGTTACGGTCGACAATCGGGCTAACCGGCGTCGACAGTCGCTATGAAATTATTATAGTTACTGGGATATCACAGGTATACAGTAGGTATTGTACCGGCCCTAAGACACTACCTTGTGGCACACCAGCTTTTATTGGCCTTATTTTAGAGTAATCATCTTCTTATCTTATTCGAAAGATTCGGTCTAAAATATGTGACTCGAGAATATCCGAAAATTGTTGTAGCAGCATCATTTTTAACTTATATATCAGGCCCTCATGCCAGACTTTGTCAAATGCGTGAGCGACGTCGAGAAATACCGTGGAACACACTTTTTTTCCTCTAGTGTTTTTTTCAATTATGTTGGTTATTCGGTGTACTTGATCGATCGTGGAGTGCTTCTTCTTCTTCTCTAAAGCCAAATTGATGGTCCGGTAAAAGATTGCTTTTTTCTATGACTGGTGAGAGTCTGTTCAATAGTAGCTTCTCAAATAATCTAGACATTACTGGAAGCAAAGAAATTGGTCTATATAATGTAGGTTTATGAGGTGGTTTTCCTGGTTTTGGAACCATGATAACTTCGGCTACTTTCCACAAGCTCGGTACATATTTCAAACAAAATGCGGCATTGATAAGAGTGGTAAGTTTTACGATCGCTTTGCGTGGTAGGTTTCTCATAATCTCTCCCGTGATTAAATCGTACCCGGGTGCTTTCTTTTTTTAAATTATGTTTGATTTCCTGTAATACTTCTTTAGCACTAAGTAATTTTATTTCTAAAGATAAAGATGATTTATTTGTCTCAACATGTGTAGGTAAAGTTATTATAGGTCTTATAGTATTACAATAATTATGGTCTCAACATGTTCTGTCAGCGTTCATGACATGCAAATATATAACAAGACATAGTGGCAAAAAAAGACACAAATTAATTAATTAGAATGAGGACTACTCTCAATAATATAATCATTGGTAAAATTAATTTATGAATCTAAAATATGTCATGCATGTTTGCAAATCATTAAAGTAGTAATGTCAATTAAGAGAATAAATCATAAGTAAAATAAAAATGTCAATATTAAGAGTAGTGTCAGTCTAATTAATGTCAAGTATAAAAATATTCACAGAATTTCAATTAGAATATATGTCATAAAGTTTTATTCAATTACAATATAAGTCCATCATTTAGAAATTCATTAACTGTATAATAACATTTCGAGATTAAAAGATTTTTAGATGGCGTTTAAATATATTATTGCTAAGTGTTTTATATGAATTAGGAACCTTATTATAGATTTTTGGGGCCATGCAAAATATGCTCTTGCCCAAAAGCGCTGTTTTTGCTGTGTGCATACACAACCTATGACAATCTCTTTGATTGCGGACGGAGATATCTGGCATTTTAAGGAAAACATGTGGGTTAGTTTTTACAAATACAGCTGTTTCGTAAATATATAGCGATGGAAATGTCAAAATTTTATATTTTTCAAAGTATGGTTTACACAGATACTTGATCTGTAACTTCCAGACCAAACATAGATCTTATGCAACGCTTTTGTGGTTTAAAAACAATTTCCTTATCGACTGAATTACCCCAAAAGATCACCCCATATCGTAATAAAGATTCTATAAGGCCATGGTACGCAGTAAGCAGTGCTGATGTATTTACTGTCGGCGCAAGCTTATACAGAGCATAAGAACGGCTACAGATCTTACTAGCTAGCTCTTCTATGTGACCTTTCCAATTTAATTGTTTGTCAATGACTAGGCCGAGGAATTTAGCATTATCTACCTTATTTATTTCTGACTCTTCATATTTAATGCTAAGTTGATTATTTTGAGGTCTTTGGCAAAAGTGCATGACCTGGGTCTTTTTCAAATTAATTTTTAGGTTGTTACTGGTCATCCAAGAAATAATCAAAGATACAGCATTGTTAATGTCGTTTTCGTACTGGATCATATTTTTACATGGTACTGTGAGTGTACTGTCATCAGCGAAAAGAGTTATAGGATGGTCAACTGACATAGGGAGGTCAATAATGTAGATAATGAACAGTAAAGGGCCCAAAACGCTCCCTTGCGGGACACCAAATGTTACAATTCGTTCATTTGAGGCAGTTGCTACTTCTTTCTTAGTATTGAAATCAACTCCAGTAACCACAGTGAATTGTTTTCGGTTAGTTATGTATGACTCTATTAAGTTTAAAACGTTTCCCCGGATACCGTAACGTTCAAGTTTATTTTTTAATATGTTGTGATCTACATAATCAAATGCTTGCGTCATATCGCAAAACACTGCACAAACGGGATTTCTTTGATCAATATTTACTACAACCTCACGAAGAAAATCATAAACAGCCATGTTAATCGACATATCTATTCTAAATCCTTTCTGCTCTTTACGAATTACGTTCCTATTCTCTAAATATTCGTACAGCTCATTATGTATATACTTTTCAAATATTTTTGAAAAAACTGGTACAAGGGCAATAGGCCTATAGTTTGATATTAAGTCCTTACTCTCTTTCTTATAAATAGGTTTTACTAGGGAGATTTTTAATTTTTCTGGAAACACGCCTTGATAAATGCACTTTAATATATAACTTAGATGGCAACAGATTAAATGACCAACAGATTTTATAATTTTCGTGGAAATGCCATCATAGCCCACACTGTTGGTATTTTTAAGGTTTTTTATAATTGTTAAAATTTGTTGAGGCACACTAGGGGCCATGAACATAGAATTATTACTATTCTCTACATTACATGCAGCCCTTGTGTCTAAATTAGAAGGTTTAATTTTATCAACATAATGATCATTAAAACTCTTTGCTATTTGTTTTGGATCAGTTATAGTTTTGTTATTCACTATAATTTTTTGTATACTTTATTTTGGTTTATTGCACTTCGTATTGTTTATTATTTGCCAAGTCGCCTTCATTTTATTTTCTGATGTCTTAATTTTATGAACATTTTGGGCACGCTTAGTTAATAAGATATTTTTTTTAAAAAGCTTGGAATATTTTTTGTAACTCTCCTTATTATAGCGAGATGGTTTTATTCGTGAAGCCCATAGTAGATGCCTTTTTCTTCTACTACAAATTTTGATACCCTGCAAAATCCATTTTGGTCTTTTGTTGTCACATATAGTAACTATTTTTAAAGGAAAGCAATGTTTATAAAATAAATTAAATTGGTCAAAAAATAAATTAAATGAAATGTTGGGGTCATCAGTATTATAAATGTCAGAAAATGTCAAATTACTTATATAGGTTTTAAATTTATGTACATATTCAGGTGAATAGTCAATTCATTGCTTTTGCCATTTATTTAAAATACAAGTGTATTTCACAGGGCAAGCGAGAATTTGTGCTGTGTGATCGGATAAGGCCAGGTCAATAATGTCAGCACGCCAACATTTTTTAAAGTTATGTGCAAAATTATCGATGCACGTTGAAGATTCTCTTCTTTGTCTTGTTGGTCTATCCAGAGCTAGTTTAAGATTATAATTAAGTAACAGATGCTTAAGTTCTAATGTTGCCCTGCTGGCTTTCAAAACATCAATGTTATAATCAGCCGCTATAAGGACGTTGGAATATTTCTGTTTAGTAATGAGTACAAGAATTTGTTCTAGTTTTTGAAAGAAAATGTTTAAGTTTCCTGCCTTTGGTACCCTATATATGCATACAACTACTATTCTATAGCATACCAGTTCAATGGCACAGCACTCAATTACTTCATTTACTGATAGTTGTTTGACCTCCGGCAATTCCTTCCAGACATGCCCTAACCTTACCATAATACATGCTCCTCCTCTTTTACTGTTCGCCCTACAGATATAGGCAGCTAGAACATAATTGGGAACAAAAAGCTGTGTTTCATACCCCGCCATCATAAAATGTTCCGTGATACATATTACATCGATACATTTTTGTTTATCTCTAAGTTCGGATAAAGAAACAGACAAAGCATCAGATTTGTTGAGTAGTCCCGCAATGTTTTGATGCAAAATATACAAACTTTTACTTACGAAAAAAATTGTTCAAAGGTGTCATGTTACATTCGCTATTTTCACAATACACTGAATGTTTACGGTCTTTAATTTGACAAGTTGTAAAACTTTCTGATAACACATCATCTGATTTTATGGCTATGCTTTCAATAAAGCATTTCAGGTTTTCAAATATATTTGTCATTCCCTTACTATTTAGTATGCCACTATGCCTTTTAAACATGGTATAATCATATGTCAAATGTAAATTAGAATCTAACACCATTGCATATTTGTGTATGTCAGGGTCATGATAAAGTAGGTTGTTAAACATTTCTATACGCCAATTAAACATGGTACTATAATTATTACACTTATATGTGGGTAAACATAAAATTACATTTGTGTGTTGTAAGGTTATTAATTTTTCACGTATATAAGTAATTAATTCTGAATAGTTATATGTTTTTTCAAAGTCCTCATTACCTATGCCTGATTTCAGAAACTCACTTCACGAAACAATCTTACATCAGACTACAAGGATACAAAGTGTATCATGCATTACATTCTAACAATTGTGCC
Organism: Euclidia mi; assembly: GCA_944739405.2. NCBI lineage: Eukaryota > Metazoa > Arthropoda > Insecta > Lepidoptera > Erebidae > Euclidia > Euclidia mi. The sequence continues at coordinate 72,787,540 of OX123184.2, forward strand.
AGAGGAGGCAGCGCCATAATAGTGAAGGAAAATATCTCTCATTGTGAGGACATTAAATACGAAACACAAGAAATACAAGCAGCGGTAATTAGAGTGAAAGGTAATTTATATCCCTTTACCGTAGCCGCGTTGTATTCTCCACCACGACACAACATCCAAAAAGATGAATATGTTAGCTTTCTTGAGCGTATTGGACGTAAATTCATTTTGGGAGGTGACTTTAATGCCAAAAATACACATTGAGGCTCATTACCTATAAATATAACACAATAGTCATTCATAGTGTAATCGGTTAGTTTTGAGTCTAAGTTATCGATAAGTTTATTCATTCTACAATTAGGCGAGAGATAGTGACATATGCTGAAATCTGAAAAGAACCTTTCTGCAATACATAAAATCTTGTTTGACTTCTTGGTGCTTAAAATACATAGCTTCTTCTTAATGGATAGTGTTGTGTTGGCTGACTGGTGATTTTCTTGATTAAAGCAAGAGTTCAGGTCGTCGAGTGTTGAAACATTGCGTGTATCACATTTTTGAGGTGTATGTGTAAGTTTGAGGTTACGTGATGTTGTGTGCGGTTTCCTTGGTGTTTCTAAGTTTTCTTGATCTAAGCTAGCTGTTTCTATTTGGTAATTGGTGCATACTAAATTGATTAGAAAGTGTTTTCTAGGTGCTGGACAAACAGCATAGCTTTTTGCTTATTGTCTCTGCCCAGTTTCCATTTTCTTTTCTTATTGGAGGAATCTGATTGATGGGCTTCTGCATATTTTTAGTCATTTTCTATAGTGAATCAGGGGCCCAATTCTGCTAATTATATTTGTTCAAAATGCAGTTTCGATATGATGTCAGTATCATATTTACGTCATAATGGTATTCTCCTAAATTAAGAGACATTGAAATGATATTGCGAATATATTGAGAGTTGAACAATACATAAACGGTATTCTGCTAAATATATTCTTGTACAAAGACAAACGTCAAACTGTAAATACACATATTCAAAACACCCATATTTTAAATGTTTGATTTCAAATCGTACGTAACATTATTGATTATGTATCAAAAAATCTCTTACAATCCAACGAATAAATTCATTTACTAAAATGGTACTGGTTAGTATTATAGACTGCCATATTGCACTGCTAGGTAGTATCATCTGTATATATAAAATTCATGCACAATTCCCTGACTAACAGCAATGTACAGCCGAATCTACTGGGCACAAGATGCTAAAAATTGGCATGTACGTTCCTCGAGGACCGTATGCTGCACCCTTACGGTCCCCGACTAAGAAGAGATTTCCCGAAACATCTACCAGATCGTAAGGAACTGTTAAATTTAAATAAAATGTGAGAGCGTACTTGCGGGCATATTACATAAAAAACAAATCATAGGCAACGCTGTAACATCAAATTACCAGCAATAAAGTTAATTATTTCATGAATGGCAATACCTACTCATGTCAAGATATTTGACATTAAATTGAATATATCGAAATTAGAATAGAATGACATTGTGTAGCAGAATACCGATTTTGAGTCAATTCAAAATATAATCTCATTCCATTCAAAATATGATGTCGATGTCATCTAAAATAGCAGAATTGGGCCCCTGGTCTGGCTGTCATTAGAAAGTTTGCTTAAATAGTTACTTGCTAGAGTGTCAGTGTGAGCAAGTATTGCCTTTTAAAGCCGCTTTGTCATATTGTTCAGCAATCTTTTATCTTGAGGACACCTAGTCTGGTGCCATTTTCTTCTTTGCGTACGTTTATCCGCTATGAGTTTCCGTATCTCGGAAGGATAAACAGGCCCTTTTATTTTCCTTAATTTACTGGGAGTGTTATTCAACGATGCCTGTTGTATATTATCTATAAATATTTTTACTTCTAAATCTAGTTGCTCTGCAGTTTTAAGCGGCACTCTTAAGTCTATTATATTTTAAAGATCTATTCTAGGACGGACTATTCTCTTTGTAAAGAATCTTTTCACTTAGTGTCAAGACTATAGGAGTATGATCCAAGTTCATATCATAACTCTCATCTATTATACAGTAATTTGTACATATTATATTCTTGCATACGAAGAAGTCTATAAGGTCAGGCATTTTATGAGGGTCAGTAGACCAGTATGTTGGTTTTCCTGTAGAGACTACTTCACATTTTACGTCCCGTACAGCACTTAGCAATTCTATGCCTTTGGTAGTAGTAAGCCTGGAGCCTCAATGTGTATTTTTGGCATTAAAGTCACCTCCCAAAATGAATTTACGTCCAATACGCTCAAGAAAGCTCACATATTCATCTTTTCGGATGTTGTGTCGTGGTGGAGAATACAACGCGGCTATGGTAAAGGGATATAAATTACCTTTCACTCTAATTACCGCTGCTTGTATTTCTTGTGTTTTGTATTTAATGTCCTCACAATGAGAGATATTTTCCTTCACTATTATGGCGCTGCCTCCTCTGGCACAATTGTTAGAATGTAATGCATGATACACTTTGTATCCTTGTAGTCTGATGTAAGATTGTTTCGTGAAGTGAGTTTCTGAAATCAGGCACAGGTCAATGTTTTCTTTGTTTAAGACTACTTGAAGCTCAGGTTTATGTTTAAGTAGTCCATTAGGATTCCATGCCATAACTTGAGCACTTTATTCAGTTTTGGGATTTCTTTTCAGAGGCTACTTTGTCACCAATCTCTAATTTTTTCAAGTGACTGTCAAAAGCCGACATTCATTTAATAATTTCATCCAGTTTACCGTCCACATCACTGCGTGGCGTCACCGGCGTCTTCACTTTTTGTAACGATGGATTGGTTTGTTTCCGCAGCCGCTTGAGCGTAGAATTATGGAGAACTCTCAGACATGCAGGTTTGCTCACGATGTTACCAAAATTAATGTATATAAAATTCTAAAATTAAAGAAGTTTTTCAAGTAAAGGAGAATAACAGAAGCTGGGCTATTTTGTGGCACGTTTGTTTCTAAACCATTCATATGTGGAAAATCTCCTTTAATTTTAGAATTTTATATATATTAATTTTGGAAACATCGTGAGCAAACCTGCATGTCTGAGAGTTTTCCATAATGTTCTCGATATACATGGAAAGTCTGCCAACCCGCACTTGGATAGCGTGGTGGACTATGGCCTTACCCTTCTCATAGTGAGAAGAGGCCCGTGCCTAGCAGTGGGACAGATTAAAGGGCTGATGATGATATTAATTTTACGATAAAGCGTATCGGAAATGTTTAGTTCTAAAATAAAAGTATCTGCGTTGTTCCGGTCGTGACATCGCTATTTCATATTCAAAACTCATTAAGCATATTTCGGCAAATGTTTACAGTTTCTTGCAAATTCATTTTAATATCAAAAAATGACATTCACAGTGCAAACAGTGTGACATAGCAAAAGTTCTAATAAGCAAATTAACACCAAAATGTTGTGATATTTTGAAACATGTACTGTGGTGAACTATTTTCTATAAATAACATGTTTATCCTTTTTGCACGAAATAATGTTTTGTACATGTTTTGTATTTATCGAAAATATGGGCTCATATTTTTATTATACTAGCATCCATAATGTCTTACGTCAGTTATTTTGACATGAAAACAGTCAAATTGCTTGTTCAACTATCTTATCTCTATATCTCTTCTTTCTCTTTATAATTGTGAAAAATAAGTAATTTACCGTCATTTATATTGCCTTGAGCAATCTTTTGGGGACCAAACAAGTTTATTTCGTTTTGTCAAGATTCGTGAGTTGACTAAAGTATGAGACAGTCTTTATTGGTAACATTAGTCTGTCGTCTGGACGTAGAACAACTAGCCGTGGTGAGGATTGCGGTTGTGTTCACTTTTCCTTTGCGGTACTTTGGCAACAACACGTTCGTTCTCTGGACAAGTTATCTCATTCGGCGCTCAATATTTTAACATCATGGATAGCGCCAGTCTGTGTAAGTGTTGTTTACTTCTCTTCTGAATTCTTACAATTCTCTCGTGTTCTTCTCACCGAATATTCAAACGAACTTTAATTCTTTGTGTCAGGAATTGAATGGAGTCTTATGTTTAGAATGCTACACACAAATTGAAGCTGTTGTTATTTCTGAGGTCATACCTTCACCCCATTATAGTATACGATGTACAAGCTCTTGCTTCATTTTTAGATGATTTATTTGAAGAAGTTATAAGAAATAAAATTAAGCATAAAACAGTGTAGTTTTAATGCAAACTTTGTAATAAGGTCCAAAGAAATGAGCTTATCTTTTGCGAACTAGCCTCACTGAAAATCTCATTAATTGTACCACATGGTATTGAGAATTGTCAGTAAGAAATATATCAGAATGAAAAAAACTCCAAAGTAATATAATGTACAAGCGTTGGCTTCGTAGCTCCACTCGTAGTTACAACTATTTTCTATATATAATATACATAGAGGCTTATAATAAATGCCGGTAATATGATTAAATTATATCATCATCGTCCTAGTTATGTCGGTTGCATCTAAGACTTTAACGCCTAGGAGCCCTGGGTCCGCTTACCAGATATGACAGAATATAAACTTTTCCATAGAACTACTACCGTCGGACTACCACAACCCAAAGGGATAGCGATATTGTATCGTTTAGACCAGTATCCATTTATTTGAGGACACTGACTCCCCGTAACGACGCGCGACGGTGAAAGATCTTCATGACAACTGGGACCAACGGCTTAACGTACTCTACGCACGGTCGATAATTGACTAATTTGCTACTACTAATATGATAAAATCTTATAACTATTACAAAACTTAACCTCAAAATATTTGGAATCTTAAATGTCTGATATCTAAGAACTGCCGTCGAATTTCGTATTTATTTTTTCCTGATTCAATTACGATTATATTTTCTGTATATAACTGGTCAAACCATCAAGAAGCAAAATTAGCCCAGCTTCCATACAAAATTGGTCATTCTCCCTTCCCGTTTACCGACTGAGCTGAAATTTTGTATGTTAATTGGATGACAAAGAAAATTATTATAAAATAGATCTGATCTCATAATGGAATCGAAAGATGGCCATAGGAATTTAAATAACAAAACTCTATCGAGTTTGGGCTCGTTTGATTCGTCTTGACGAGCACTTTGGTGCAGGTGGTAACTAGGATCCTCTAGGATCCGATGAAGGAGCCATACGAACTCAGCAATTACAAAAATCAATTTGATTTGCATAATGATGATAATGGTGACTTCAAGGACGTAAATCATGCAGTAATGCCAGTATTTTTATACGGTATTCTTCTATACCAACTCTATTAGCTCTGCTATATGCTTTCATGGCCAACAAACGTTTTCCACGATCTTTAATAGTCTCAAAAAAAATTGAAATTGTGTTTTGAAGAGCATTTTTAGTTTTTACGGAGACTACTACTTTTATCGATTCCCGATTTTTAAGATCTATATTTTTAAGGCGTGCAGCACCTTTTGAAGATCTACCTATAACTCGGTGACAATACAACAATACACTAAAAAGTATTAAATAAAAATAACTAAGTACATTAAAAAAACCTACTTTAAAAACTAAAAATTTAAAATAATAAAGATTTTATATTAATTAAACCTATTATTACCTATTATTAGCTATTATTTATATATTATGTGCTATTTACTAAAAGGTTTGAAGTCGGTACCATACGACGAAGTCCCACGTAAATAGCACCTATAAATAATACGTAGTATTTAATTAATATTAAATCTTTATTATTTTTAGTTTTTGAGGTCCTTTTTTTGAACGTAGTTATTTTTATTTTCTATTAAGGTATCATACATGTCCGTGTGGTGACGGATTAAGAATACGGATTGTCACCACCCCATATCATCCCATGGGTGTCGTAAGAGCCGACAGAGGGAGCATATTATGCAGAGAACAACACTGTAAGAGAAGGAAAACTTGATACAAACCCTATACCAACCCGTTTGGCCAGCGTAGTATAGTAGGCCAATTCCTCCTTTCAAAGGAGAGGCCTAGTCCAGCAGTGGACTGTTAAAGGCTGACGATGATTAAGGTATCGCTAAACGAGAAATAAAACCTCTTCAGACTATAAAAGTGAGTACAGACATGATGATTTCAACTTTTGCAACATCGCTGAAAGGTATCGATGAATTAGTTTCTAAACACACTATGCCGAAGTTACGCGACCGAAGTTCGACATGATTACGCCTCGAATGCTATTTGAATTACTGACGACACATTATACCGAAATTACGTTGCGTTATAGCGTACAGCTTACTTCGGTCGGGCGTCATTTCAGCTGCAACTTTCCTTGTAGTAGTCGTTCGTGGCACGAACGCAAGTTCGGCACTTTTGGTGTGTCATATCAGCCGAATACACTGGATGATTTTATAACTAAATTAAGTGTTGTAAAGAAATCAATATCGAATAAAAATTTAATCACTAAATTCCAGAATATAAATATGAAAAATCTAGCAAAAACAGTTAATATGGAATAACTTCTAGATTCCATGGATCTGGGGTCTGAAATTTATTGAGTAGATGAGGAAAGTAAAGAGCATCCTTTCTGTATATACAACTTTTCCACATTTGGTAGAATCTTCGGGAAAAGTAAGAAAATCTAAAAATCCAAAATCTCGCTTAAATTTGAATCTAGTCAAGTTATGAGGTTCATTTTAACTGTAAAATGTGCTGTGAAAGAGACGCTATCGGTGCTTGCAACATTATTATTGCCTATCATGCTTAGTTTAAGAGGAATATCTTTTTTCTAAATATCCGCTTTAAAATATGAAGATTTTCAAAAAAGTTTTTCTAAAAAATTAGAAATGCTAGCTTAATGGGGATACGAAATATTTCTTTATATTGAATATATCTATTAGCTTCTTAAATGAAAAGACGTTGTCCGAAAAATGGTCTTCATAAAACACTGTGCATTATCACAGTACACAATAATATATTATTATCAATCATTTCTATGTATCCATTTTCTAGTAACCTATAGTACAAGCTCTGCTTAGTTTGGGAGTAGATGGTGTTGTGTGTATGTGGAAGTATATTATTACTATGCAGAATATTATACAATTATTAATATAGTTATATTTTAGAGTCCCCAGAGAATTCACTTAATTACAAAGACTAAACTGAGCTAAACTGCATTACCTATAATTCTCGAAATAATGTAGGTACCCTGTAGATTTCAAAACTGGTTTAACCTTACCCACAATAGAACTTGTTCGTGTTGATTCCACTTTCTTGTACTTTAACCCGGCGAGCATGAGGCAGGATATGTCACACCCTGGTGCAATTCTAAAGATGTGTATTTTTGTAAATATACGTCTGACAACACTAGCGCACTGAATAGCTGGAGCCAGGGGACTGCGGGAGGGGATAGTGGCGTGATCGCAGTTTGGCGTCGAGCGTCGGCTGGAATATTGGTGTGCTAACTCGTCTCGGGTATGTTATACCCTACCACATGCTTAACGTATTTTTTTTACGTAATGTATTTTTTATTGTTTTATATTATTTTGTCTTTATATTTGTTCAATTTTGTGTGTGTTTAAAATCAGGTAATGTCGCGTGGTTTCTTAGTTTAACGACTTATTATTTTATTTGTTTTTAAGTCATTCAGATGGTACAGAGTGCAAGAAAAATATTACAGTTTTTATACGCCAGCGAATCATGAATCAGCTTGATGAACCATCACCTGAACCTGCCTGAAGTCAATTTGACTGGACGATATGTCAAATGTCAGGAGTGTCAGGACTGAATGCCCAAACAAGAAAGATAGAAAAACTAAGTATTTCTGCAACATTTTCGCCAAGCCTATATGTATGGAGTATGCTAAGTTCGGATGTAAAAATTGTACTGATTTTGAGAGTAGTGACTAGTAACTTATGTTTGTAAAAATAATATCACTTTTGTTTTCTCTGATGGAAGATCTTATAATCTTTATGTTTATGTTGATTTAAAATGTTAAAAACGATTTTCTTTTTATAAGTGTTGATTTTTCTATGTCTCTTAAATATTTTTCCTATAATTAGACTGTATAAGAAAACAATGAATAAGAAATAATAATGTCATAATTTAAAACTTTTGTGTTTAATTTCATTATAGTGATCCTATATACTACACTATATGATTAACACAATTATATGAAACTTAATAGGATTAGTGTTATGGTACTTTATGTTCTGGGTATGTCATACCCTGCCTCATTGTTGATGTAACTTTTTTTCACCTCATGCTCGCCGGGTTAATAATGCACTAAAGCAAACCGCTCAAATATATTCATTTCAACTTATCACTACATAGTATAAAACAAAGTCTGTCTTCTGTCTGTCCCTATGGATGCTTAAATTTTACAAACTACGCAACGGATTTTAATGCGATTTTTTTAATAGATATAATAATTCAAGAGGAAGATTTATATGTATTATTGACGTGGGCGAAGCCGCTGACGACGTCTAGTATTGTATAAAGTAAAAAGTTTTGTGAATACTACGAATATCTTTTGGTGCCTATTACCGGATATGTTTTAGTGGCTTGTACAGACAGAAAAGTAAGAATATGTTTTTAGAGGCTCGAGATAAGTAGCGAGGACCGGCGAGAGGCTTTTAAAAAATAAAAGTCTCGGACTACTGTCCTGAGTGACGATCTGACAAGAACTGATTTTATTAAACAAAAGAATACAGAGGTTGAAATGAGCTTATCTTAATAGACGTAACGTGATGCGGTGATGCGGTGATGCGATGTGGTGGTACGTTGGTTATGCCAACGTTACTCCTCCCCCCTTGACAGAGAAGCACGCCGAAGACTGCTGCTGTGGTTGCGAGGGTTCTTGCGACTGGAGCGGCTTGGCTTCCGGCGTTGCTGGACTCTCCTTTTGGTGTCGGCTACATTTGTAAGCTATGTAGCCTATGGCGATCGCTGTTATAAGTGCATATAGGCATACTGTTGGCCAACTGGGTTTTATTGTAAGCGCCTGTTCCTTTTCGGTTTGTTGCATAATTATCGTTTTTTTTAGGAGATTGTTGAGGTCTTCAGGTGGTATTTCTTGTATTTTCATCGTAATTGGTGGGGTTTTCTTTGTTACAGCGTATTGTTGGTGAACCTCTTGTGTGTGCGTAGGACTCGTCCCGTGATATCGACTGTACATTTGTTGCCGATTGTGATGAATACGACGCCGTTGCTTCGTTGGTAATGTACTTCGTTGCCGCAGGTTGTTTTGACTATTTCCTCTTGTTTCAGGATGGCGATTCATGTGTTGTCTTGAATTTGGTTTATTATGTTTTGGTTATATTCGACCGTAACATAGGTGCAGTTGTTCGGTTCCTTATGTTGCAGCAGCTGTGCGACGCAGTCTTGGTTGTTCTGCAGTTGCTCCCACTCGACGTGTCGACAGATGACGCTGTCTTCGGTGATGGCGGCGCATGGCTCGTGAGGATACGCGAACTCATTACTACCCAAGGTCAGGTAAGGATTCTTTGGTACAAGGATAGCATCGTACTTATTTGGGATCGGGTATAAATGGAGTAGAGTGTAGGAATGTTTAGTTACAAGGGGTATTTCTAATACAAAGTTAATCGATTCACTCGTACTGTATGCTTTAACTATAATAGATTTCTCTAATAAATGTATGTTTTTCAGTGTCGGTGCGTATGGCATCTGCACTTAATTTTTAGTAATATCCTTTTGCACGCTCACTAATTCGGCTACAAGATGGCTAGCATCGACTATACTTGGGTGAAGACGGGCTAGATGGCTGAATGTTATGGCATTTTCTAAGGTGATTAATCTGTCATATATTTGTTGCAGACATGTTTCGATTTGATTGTATATTTGTATTGTATATATCTGATTTTCTATTTTCTCACTCTGTTCGACTATTTGTTCGATTGCACCAGTTAACGCTTTCTGATTATTGATCATGCTTTCTAAATTACTATGATATTCGGTAATAAAGTCTGTCATTAAGCCTAAAGTTTGGTTTTGTTTGTTCGTAACTAACTTTCTAACTTCTTGAACTTGATTTTCAAATTTAACTGCGTCTTCTTGGTCTATGTTGCCTGTAATAGCTTTAATTATCGATTCTAATCCATTAACTAATCCTCTCTTAATCCTAGGGATATATGTTCTTCCTACACTAATTTCCTTAGAGCCTAAGTATACCAGCTTACTTTCTATTCTATCAATAAGGTATTCTACTTGATTCTTAATAACTAGATCGTCTTTATAATTAGAAATATTCTTCTGAGCTAATCTAAATGTGTAATAATTTCTGCTTACTTCTATATATGTATCTCGTATTCTACTAACATTATAAACAACTACTAAATGGAAAGTGTCCACTTGATGAAAGGCTGAGGCCTCCTTAAGAACCAGAAGCCCATTGTGGTTATCTATGGGTTCGATAACGGCGACTGCTCCGACGACCCAGAGGACTGCGACGAAGGCGAGGGCGTTCCTGCAACATTGCCAGGGCGTCTTAACATTCGAAAGTGGACGCGTATCGTTTTAGCATTCACGTGTTTGCCTACGATCTCTGCAAACTGTTCGGAATGTATCCTAACTATAGTGTACGGGCCTATGTACCGGGGTTCCAACTTATTGCTACGGGCACTTTTCGCTACCTGTTTATACACCTTGTCTCCTACTTTGAAGTTGGGGACTTCCGAGTTTCGGTTACTTCTTTCTATGACGGCTTGTTTGTGTTCTGACATTTTTTTGTTACTAATTTCTGAAAGTTTTCCATAATCTGTCTATGTTTATTTATATATTCTTGATAAAACTCTTTCGGATAGTGTAATTCTAAGGGGTTTCTACTATTAGTGTGTCCGAAAAGTAGTTCGAAGGGCGTGAATCCCATTGCTGAGTGTATGCTATTGTTGTATGCGATTATAGCGTATTTCATTAAACGAGTAGGATCGCTTTTATCTGTTATTCTTTGGATCCTAATCATTTCAGCTAATGTAGAATGTAGTCGCTCTATCGGAGAGTTAGAGTTCGGATTATAAGGGGTGGTAAAATGAATATGTATGTTATGCATGGCACATACTTCTGTGATAACCTCATTACCGAATTCGGGGTCTGAATTGGTAGTTATTTTATTTGGAATTCCTATAATTGAGAATAAACTAAGCAATGCTTCCGCGATGTGAATACTAGTTGCGGCCGACAATGGCATCGCTTGCGCGTACTTCGAGAAGTTATCAATTACTGTTAGAAACGTTACGCCGCCGCTACTATACAGATCCATATACACATGCTCCATTGGTTTGTGGGGCGTATCCGTAAGGGATAGTGGTAATTTTAAGGGGTTGCGTTCATATTTAGATTGAAGCCATTTATCGCAATTATTGATGTATTTTTGAATAGATAATAACATATTTGGCCAGTGATAATTCTTATGTAGTTGCTTATAGGTCTCTTGGATGCCTCTGTGTAAAGTTTTGCCTTCATGGTATTTTTTAATTAGTTCTATTTGTTCATTTTTGTTTTCTACTAAAGTGACTCGCGCTGTACAACGTACTAATTTAGGACCTCTATCGCTAAACACGGTTTTTACTACTTTTTAAAATACAGGGTACAATTCCTCGTGATAAAAGTAACAATGGAATATTCGATCAGGTATGGTATGTTCTTTAAGAAATTTTATAATCTGTTGTTCTGTATTGTTGATTGGAATAAACACATCTTTTATAACAATTTTTCCTTTCGTTCTATCATCTACGCGGTACTCTAAACCGGGGCATTTGCGTATGTGGATTTGTTTTAGTTGTCTATCTATAGCATCCGGTATTTCAGGAATTTTGTATTCCGTTTGTTCATCAGGGTTAACTTGAATCGGTTCGGGTGTGTCTATTTTTGTATCGATAGAAGGGGGCGCAACGAAAATTGTTGAAGTATCTATAAGTGTTTCGATGTCTATGCCATCCAGATCATTGCCTATGTCCGTTGAAGTGCTAGGCTGCGGGTCAACGGGTAAGTTGGTTGAAGTGCTAGGCTGCAGGTTGACGGGTAAGTTGGTTCGAGTCTCGTGATCTAAGAGCATGTCTACGATTTCGTCGTCACGCAAGATTTCTGATTCTACGTCGTTGTTATAGACTATTTGCACACGGGATAAGGCGTCAGCGTGGGTATTCGTTTTACCTTTCTTGTATTCTATTTTGTAGTCGTATTCGGCTAACTTTAAACGCCATCTAGTTAATTAAGAGTTAGGATCTTTGAGAGTCATTATCCACGTAAGTGGGCGATGATCGGTGTATATAATAAACTTCTTGCCGTATAAGTAGGGGCGGAAATACTTGATTGCCCACACTATACCTAATAATTCCTTTTCTATGGTGGAATATTTTTGTTCTGTTACTGAAAGTGTACGAGAAGCGTACGCTATAGGTTTATCTGAGCCTACTTTCTCTTGTGACAGGACTGCTCCTAACGCAACGTCGGATGCGTCCGTTGTAAGGATAAAAGGTTAATCGAAGTCCGGATATTGTAATATGGGTGCATTTGTAAGAACTTCTTTGCATTTTTCAAAAGCCTGAACATACTCTGGAGTTGCTTCTACTTTAGCGTTTTTCTTTAAATACGCGGTTAAGGGCTTAGTGAGCTTTGCGAAATCCTGTATAAACTTTCTATAGTAACCTACGAGACCCAAAAAGGACTTAATTTCCTTTTGAGTTTTAGGCAGCGGGAATCGCTGAACAGCTGCAATTTTATCAGCATTAGGCTTAAGGCCTTTATCTGTAAGCGTATAACCAAGGAACTTTACTTGTTTCTGCAAGAATTCGGATTTATTTAACTGAACTTTCAGATTATGCGATCGAAACCTGTCAAAGACCTGTTTGCACTTTTCTATATGTTCTTGCAATGAGGTTGAAAATATAAAGGCATCATCGAGATATGTCAAAAAATTGTCTAGACCACGTAAAACAGAGTCCATTAACCTTTGGAATGTGCTTGGGGCATTTTTGAGACCAAAGGGCATTCGAAGGAATTCATAATGTCCTCGATCTGTACTGAAAGCTGTTTTCTCTATATCGCTTGGGTCCATTTTGACCTGATGGTAGCCAGAAGCCAGGTCTAAAGTTGTGAAATATTGCGCACGTCCAAGTCTGTCAAGTATGTCGTTAATGTTGGGTAGGGGGTATTTATCCTCGATGGTTTTTTCGTTGAGCAGCCTATAATTTATCACTAACCTCCACTTTTGTTGTCCAGATGCATCTATTTTCTTTGATATATGTACCGGGCACGACCATGGTGAGCTGCTTTCCCTAATGATGTTTTGGCGTAATAGTTCGTCATTCTGTTTCTGTATTTCCTTTTTGTTTGGGAGCCTGTCTATAATTACGAACGAAAATTGGGGTGTCATCGGTGATCCTAAGCTTGTATTTTACCTGATGGGTAAAAGTGAGCGGTATATTCTCGCAATAGAATATGTCACGGTAATTGAAACGTAGTCTCTCTATTTCACGTCTTTCCTCTGAATTCATATGGTCCGTTCGAAGTTTACTAAGATTATTTTTTGATAACTGATCTAAGTCATTGCTATTGTATTTACTATGCGATGTAGAAGCGTGCGAAGCCGAATAGTTGTTCTCAGAGAACGGTGTTAAGTTTATCTTATAATTGTTAACTAAGCTAATTTTATTTTCTGACTCGTTAATAACGGATGTCGTTATAGTACCATATCTCACAGACACTAACGCAGAAGGGTATATGAGACCGTCGCCGGTTACGTGCTCCGACAATTCATAATCACTGTCGCGATAATTGCAGAGCAGATTAACTACCTGTTCACACCGTGGTTGTATTACGATATAAGATCTCATGTCGCCTCTTATCGGGATCGTTGCGACGTCCGTTCTCAGTACCATATTCTTCATATCGATTTTACAACCTAATGGGGACAGTAAGTCGACTCCTATGAGTCCGATAAAGTCTGGGTCGAAGTCGAATAATAAGAACTTGTGAATATAATTACAGTTAAACAAAGGTGGTAATGGAATGTAAGCTACGGTATCATGTTTGAATATGTCGTGAGCGGTTTTTATGTAATGTATCTCACGCTCGAGTCGAGTGTTTGCATGTAGAATTGCGTTGGGTGAGATAAGCGATTGTGAAGCTCCGGTGTCGAGCAGGAAACGGCCACCTAACTCCTGTATGTAAATGTACGGTAAACGGTTATGATAGTGTAGGTTTAGAAATACTACGTTTCTATCTCTGTATCCGGAAACGGGTAAAAATTTTCACTATTATCCGGATCTACAACAGTAGTTTCGTGTTCTACCTCGGGGCAAATCTCCTCGAGATTTTCTACATCGGTTTGGAAATTGAATGATGCATAAGGCGCGGTTCTAAACGGCTTGTTCTCATTTGATGTACCGGGTTGCGGTACCGGTTTTGAGTTGATTGGCGGTTGCCTATTTGCAATCGGTTTTTGGGCCGGTTGCCCGTTGTAGCCTGCAAACCTATAAATTAGGCTGGGCCATGGGTTGTTGAAAACTGTACCCATTATTAGCGAAGGGCTGCTGATACCTATACCCATTATTGTTATTCGGTATGTTTACGTTTGGTTTGTTGGAGCTAATCCTTGACCTAAATTCTGAAGCTCTTTTGTTTTTTAATTTAAGTTCCTCTTGCCTAGCTAATACTATTGTCTGTTCCAGAGAATCTGGGTTTTGGACGCGTACGCTGAGAGCTAATAGTGAGTCTAATTGGTCTAGGAATACGTTCGTAGCCATTTTATCATAATATGATTTCTTACATTGGTCAAGGTTTATAAGAATGTATGTTAGTTCTCTTATTTTATCGGCAAAAGCTTCTATCTCTAGGTTACCTTTTCTTAAATGCATAAGCTCCTGTACTACTTGTACCTCGTCCCTAAATTCTCCAAATCTACGGGTAAGTATCCCTTTAATGTCTTCCCATGTATTGAACTCTGTACACTCGGAGAGTGCCTCTACGGCTTTACCGGTTAACTTATTCCTAATAAAACAAGCGAAACTAGGATGCTGTCTATTTTCTATCAGATGTAGCGCGTTTTGAACACTTTTAATATAAAAAGACAATGTCTTTTTGTTGCCGTCGTAAGCGGGCAAGAAAAAGGTAACGTTTTGTAATCTATTTCTACCTTTGAAACTATTTCTTCTACTTTCTGTTCGTGAGCCATTTTAGCTACCGAAACACACAAAAACAACACAAAAATAACACAATAAAAACACTATAAAATATCACACAGTACAAATAAATCAAAACAGTGACAGAAACACAGTTAGGTGATATTGTACAGGAATCTCGGGAGTAACAGAGTTTTATGCTTACCCCACAAACATGCCGATGATAGGCTGAGTCCTTGTCTGCCAGGTCGTCGGGAGAGCGGGATCTTCTTGAATCGCGTCGCTGATGTCACGTAGAATGATCGATACGCGCACCGTTAAATCAGACGCAATCCTACCGACTGCGCCAGATAAGTAGCGAGGACCGGCGAGAGGCTTTTTAAAAATAAAAGTCTCGGACTGCTGTCCTGAGTGACGATCTGACAAGAACTGATTTTATTAAACGAAAGAATGCAGAGGTTGAAATGAGCTTATCTTAATAGACGTAATGTGATGCGGTGATGCGATGTGGTGGTACGTTGGTTATGCCAAAGTAACTCTCGTATGGACAAGAAACTAGGATTTTAATGTAAGGTACACGACTCGAAAACTACGTATATTTTGCCCGTGCGGGCAGAAGAGCGTAAGATTTGGTACAATTTAAGTTTTTATGAAGAAAGAGTGACCCAAGCTAAAATGAAGAAGTACGTTCATTAGAAACACAATAAGTAAATACTTTTAACTAAAATTTTGCCAGTTTTCAATGAATATTTTGCTTATACGCGCATTCTATAATTAATATCCCAGTCGACAAAACTATATTATTATTCAAACTGTTGAGTTATGCTTTCGCAGTCCGATTTTTAGGACAACTTACACAGAAAACAACCTGTTACTTCTCTTAAACATAAGTTAAGATACCACAGAATACTTTGAATACTGAAAATATAACCACCTTAAAATATTCCTGTTACACTATGTTAAAAACCGTTTAAAAACAATTTAAGACGCGACGTCTCGCACGTGTTGCCTCGAAGCCATTTCGGCAATATTTTAAATTACATTGTCGATGTTTTATCACAGCCTAGTAAGCTCCAAATATTTTTCATATAATTACATGTGAAAATGATTTTATCGCACCTCTCTACACTTTAGGGAGAGGCATTTTTGACGTCAGTTCATTATTGATCCCGGGGATCACATTATGCGAAATGAGATCGTGATAACATCTAATACACCCGACGTTTTACAGACTGACTACATATTTTAATGTTATGTCAAATAAATTACGACCTTTATCTGTACCTTTTCCCCAGTGTGTTTGAATTCGTTTTACAAATCAAATATAGTAATTTTTATCTGATTAGTTTATAAAGTACGCATTCCTAACTGGCTTTTAAGATCTTGCAAAATATTATGAGATTTTTGTAAATTATGATAATATTTAGAACTGTGGACCGCAGGTAGGATAAGGCTCGCAGTATCATTTTGTCTGCATCATAATTCATAGCATTCCTGCACTAGAAAAAACCTTCTCTATTTTACAGCGTCGAATATTTAAACTAACTCACAACTTTTAACGCGTGATAATAATTGACATAAAGCATCAGAAAATTAAATGGTGTAGTACCATGACGAAATGACAACGAAATTTTATAACGTAAGACAAAGTGCACGACACATCTTTGCGACGTTTGGATAGACTAGTTTATGAGTTTATGTTGTACTTAGATTAATTCCAGTTAGACATCCAATGCCTTTTCGGCGTGTAAAAATAAAAGTTCTGCCAGAATCCGATATGCACAAAGCCCGGAATTCGGAAGTTGGTCCCGGATTCATCAAAATACTAATTACTTTCTGTTTTGACTTTAGACTCGTTCTCAGTGCAGTAGCTTTACATACAAAATGTGTCTCATCATCATCATCATCATTATTAATTGCACATAGTATATAACATGAACATAGCATAATTATACGATTCGTGGATCAGCCATGTGTCCTGACTAATTATAAGTTTTACTTTACTTTAAGTCCTAAGACTTGAATAAACTAAATACTTATAAGGCAAATACAACTATACAACACAAAAAAAGTGAAGGGCCTATCGATTTCGCACCAATAAATTGTTGGTTGTCAGTTACTCTTCAATGCAAGTCGCAAGGGTTCACTCACTGTATACAAAAAAGAAACCACTTAAAATACCAATGCCGATTTCGTTTAGCTGCGAAATATTTGTATGAGTGAATCTATTAATATTTTACAATGATCACAATATTAAAATAGTTCTCTAATTTACATATCCCATTTTAGAAAAGGTTTAATCTTGGGTTAAGACTTAATTACGCATTGAATGCAATAATAAATAAATATGGAAACAATACTTCTAAGAATCAAAAGTTTATTTGGTCAGTTTGTTTCCTTTGAAAGCAAAAGCTTTAAACACAATGCAGATTACTATTAAATTGTGTGGCATTTACATCCGAGCGCTACCGTGCTTCGAAGGGCACGTAAAGCTATCGGTCTCGGTTCTTGTCTCAGGATAAGAATCATCAGGCCTTCGGGCGGTCTGAAAACTCCGACACTAGAGTTGGCCACACACTAACACGAAAAACGAAACGAAACTATTAAATTAGCGTTGAGCATCTTTTCTAAATCTAGTTATTGTTTCGTTGAGTTATAAAGGAGAACGAACTATCCATTATTGTAAGTACAACCGCATGGTAAACTGCGGTCAACCACAATTGCATGAGAGTGGCGAGTATTCGAAGCTCTTCGAGAGAATTTTTAAAAGCTATATGTTATCTGCACAGATCTACTCCGTTCCGCTCCGATGAACAAGCAGCTTAAAACTGGCTATTCATTAAATGTAAGTGCAAATTATCTTGTCAATTGATTGATAGTTTAAGTTCAGGTTTAGTTTGAAGCAATATTATTAGTTAGCAATTAAGACTCGACTTGAAATTGATTGAATCTTGCTTAATAGGTACGGTATTACACGGCTCATTGTCTGATAGCATTGATTAAATATTATGCATGTATTACATGCGTGGGTAAATTTGCTATATTGAATGGTATATTTAATAGTGAAATTGTGCTTACAGCGAGCAATAATATTAATTGTTCTTGTGCTTGTTTTCTCTTAATTAAAGAATAAAATAAATAAATGCAACTAAATAATTCAAACCTATAAGAAAAGATAAGTATCTCATAGGCGTAATTCAACCGTTTGCCTAGCACAAATTGTACATAGTCTCACGCCTATATCCCCGAAGAGGTAGGCAGAGGTAAATTGCTACACCCACTTTTCGCCAGATTTATTTTAGTCCCACGTAATAGGGGGCGAGCCTATTGCCGTACCGGGCACATTGCCAGACTCCGTGCTACTGTGTATATCCTAACGAAAAAACCCAATAACAATTTGCCCGACCCAGGGGTTCGAACGCGAGACCTCCCAATCCCACGCGCACATCTATGCCGCGAGACCAACGAGGCAGTCAGTCACACAAATTGTTTCTTTGGCAATAAGCAACAGAACTCTATCATTAACGATTGATTACATTATTTCATTACAAATAAATAGGTATACACTCTATCAACGTTGTCTTAGTATTGCCTTAGGTACCTTAATAATTATTCCTTACGCATTTAATTGGTATCCTCACATAGGAGTATTGTAAACCAGGCTCATAAACCCTATTGACATAAGTATATTGTATATGTTTGTCTATATTAGACACAACAATATTTTACATAAAACAGCTCAAGTGCTTTTTGGGCAACGACCTATGTCGTGTTCGGTAGTTGCTTTTACAATTTCGACCCATATTCAAATTAATGGAGTACCGATAACTTGTTAATTAGTAACGCCTAATTGACTGTGTTATTTATTTTGACATTAGATTTTATATGCCATTATTTAGATACATTTGTTTACATAAACCTTATGCTACGGTCTGTTCAATAAAGAGGTATGCTTGCCCTCTAATTTAATCATGGTTTGTGCAAAATATATTTCAAAATTATTCCTAAATAGCAAAAGTCATTGAGGTAGCCTCTAATATTTTTAAAAGCCCTTTTGGATCATAGCTCAATATGCATTACAAGCACGCCGACACTGCGGAGCCCACCCAGCGATATACTTGTGATTTAAATCGAAGTTCATATATTTATAACTTTAACCTTCAGGTACTGACGTGGTTTAGTCGTATCATAGATGGTGTCGTGACGTCTCTCAGACAGCTTAGTAAATAGTCGAAATAGATCATTTCTATTTACTAATTTACACATTGTTTAATTGTATTATGATTCGTCGATTATTATTTTATGGTCAGTTAAAAACAACAGCCTTTTCATAGGAGATCAGTATTTATTTGGTAGAAATAACATAACCAATGTTTCGCTCATCTAAAAAATATAAGTTATAATACTTTTATATTATTTTTATTATAAAAGAATTATTTAGAATAATTTTGGAAAATTTCTTATATTTTAAACATTAGTCTTAATTATAGTTCTGCTTAGGCTGCGATTTCTTTGACTTTTGATACACTTTACATTGCTTTTGACCCGCAACACTAACGCTGACCTTACGTCTGAGAGACACTGCGCAGCTCTACAACCGAATGTGTTATCGCAACGCTAGTGAGCGTTCGACTGGTTGATGAACATGTTAGATCCCGAAGGTACAGGGAAGGGCGCGAGCGTAACTTTAAAGGCCTTGAAATAAGACTCATATTTGTTAACTTGCCGTCTATGAGACACCCAGGTCAGTACTTAAAGGTTAATATAAAAAGCCGACAGCGTATCTTACAAGTTTGAGTTGTTAAGTGCGCGCTTGCAAGCCCAAGGACAGCGTGCTTACAGCCCGCCGATATCGAGCGTTTAAATTTTTCATCTCTCGGGCGACGATGGTTATCGAGATGTATTTCGAGAAAGCGCTGTGCGGCAGCTGTGACAGTATGTCATGGTACAGTAAGCTGCGATCTTTAGTCCGACTATTTTAACATGGGTCTGATTGTCAAATCAGTATGCACCCCAGCACACTGTTAAGCGAATTAGCATACCCACCGATCGAACTATCAAACTAATCCGAGGTTTTGAGCACTTTAGTGCGAGCCATATCGGTTTTAAACTTGATACTAAGTATCAAGTTTAAATAGAAGTTGTTCATATTCTCTCGTGACCTTAAACATTGATACCGTCAGTATGCATGTCTCAAGGCGATCTTTCGTTTCGATTGAATTGATATGTGCGTAAAGACACTTGGTTGAACACTGTCAGGTTATTTCAGTTGATTTGGCACGTTAAATTGCAGAACTTAACTTTACACAACTTTCAGAACTTAACTTATCGGTTTTACAACCGAGTTGCTTGATTGATTTTACTGACTATTCCTACAAATTCGACGAATTTCTAGAAATAGTCACTTAAACGGTAATAGTCAGATAAGCAGCAATTAATAATATAGGAATTTAAACTTTCGTGGTCACTTTAATTATTTTAATTCAGCCTGTTGCATAGTTGCAAGTTGCGGATGTACTGACATCCGTGAACATGGCGTTTGCATCAGTGCCGAAATATCGGTTACTCAAAACAAAGGTACGTGGTGTATATCCCGTAGGAACAGTAAAAAGTAGCAATTAATAATTTTAAGGTAGCATATTATTCTGTTGCATCTGACGGGGCCCAACCAGGACCTTCTTTATAAATACTATTACGGAAACAAAATCTCAAAAAAAGCTGCCTTTTGCTTTCTCTTAAACATTTCAGAGCATACAATTCTACATTCATAACACAAGCACGAGCAAACACAGTCGAATGAGACCCGTGGTTCAATTACACGTCAAACAAATAATTTTGTACGAATACCAAAATGCCACACACACACCTGTAGGCCATGAAAATATTTTATTTGTGAACCCCGTAACTCTGCCAAGCATGTCACGCAATAAATGTATGGATGTGTGAGGCCTTATTACTTCATCTTTTAAACAGAAATATTATAGAACTGTGTGGACTTGTGGAGGATGAAGGTGTGGTGTTCCTCCAACTAGAGGGAGGATCCTCTAACCAGGCTGGGTGATCGTGCCTGATGGACTTACAGTCCGACGGACGTATTTGAGATGTTGTATATATACAACTCCGCGTGCAAACTCTGCTTGCGCGATTCAGCGCTTTATTTTCCGTCGCATTGTATCCGGTAGATGTCGCCGGATTGTTATTGAGACTTTCGTCATCGCTCGCTAGATGGCCTCAGTTGTATGTAACTACCACTACAACTGTATATTTTTGACATAAAAATTGTTGTAAAAGTGTGATTTTTGTTATGCGGCTTCGCCGAAGTTTCATCAGTTACTTATTTTACTTGAAATTAAGGTTTGAAACAACTGTTGTTTTACACCTGAACTTTGTAGAAGAACATCCACTAAGAAGTATTTTCATATTGAATAAAACTGAGGTAGCGTATTTATTATCACATCAAGATGCCTGAAATACGAAAAAAGGTTCACCTTCAAGGTCTTCCAAAAATGTTTGCAACATATGATAGACGGCAAATTTGAGAAAAGGCGATGAGTATTCCATAGGTTACACTCACTAACTTGTAACAATTGGTAGATAGTGTCCGCACATCTATATACAGAATTAGAATAGATCGGTAAGAGGTAAAGACAATGAGGTAAATGACAATGGCATATTGTTAGTTCAGCCTGTTGCATAGATGATACACTATTACGGCCTGTTGCTCCTAAGCGGTTGTATTGTTCGTATTCCAGCATGATGATATAGCTTTTAAACTAGGGGTGTGCAACTGTGCAGGGATAAAATATTTTAAAGAGCTTTCATGTTGGATAACATTTTATATAATTTTACACAATTTAACTAAAATATTTGTGTTTTAAATTAGCAACACTACCTACACCAAATAGCGAATGTTGAATGTCCACAACGAAACCGAAAACTAGTACAATATAAGATTGTTATTTGTTACAGTTGCACAAAATTTTAGCACGATTTATCTCAAAGTGTCGGATAAGTAAATTATCTGCATCCCGATCTTAAGGATTATATTTATAAAAAGCCCTTTTGTTCGAGAAAATACCAATATCAAAGCTACTGTCGGGCCAGCGATAATTTTGATATAATCTGCCAGACGTCTGGAACTTCAGTAACTGTATAGCTAATTAAACCTAGGTTTTAATCTAAAGGATGGAAAGATACAGCTTGGTGCAGTAAAATAAACTGGAGTAAGGTCAGTTTTGGAAAATATACGCTTTAAACAATGTGGTTTATTTGAAGAAGCTCTTTGTTCTAGGCTTAGCTGTATACATTTTATTACTCGTACCCATAAGTAGGATAGCTAATTAATTTGTGTGAAGCATCTATCTCTAATTATCTTGGAATAGATTTTGTATTAAAATAAATAATCACCTTATTTTTAAATGTCTCTCTCAAAGGTCCAAATATAGGAGTAATATTAATGTTATACCTAGCTCTCGTTTTTTAGTATCTTATACATACACATATATTCTTGTGTCATATTCTTGTGTCTAGGCAACTTTTTCACACATCGTGTAGCTACATATTGTAACGGAATCTGATAGACCCCAGGCTGATTAAAATTTTATTTTTCTTAATAACTGGGTTTAAATGCTAGCCCCGCCCAGTCAGAGGGGAATTCAGCGCTCCATCCCCGCGCAGCCCTGTAAGCTTCGTTCCTGACTTGGGCAGACTTCCCACTGGCGGTATTTACAAAGCGTAAATACAAATATAATGAAAAAAGGACATCAAAATAATATATGTCTCTAATAAGATTGCCTCGCTTCTAACTAGATTACGATGTCTAGCAGTACACTGAATATCACATAGTTAAACCATCTACCATTGATAAACACACACCCACAAGCGAGATATGTGAAACCTCTCCGCTCTCAATCTCAGACGCTGGGTGCCGAGGCAGAGCCAAGGTAACTCATACCAGGCCGTGGTCACAAATCAAGTACGTGAAACCCCTCAACTCTCAATCTCCGGTAGCGGTGTACCGGGGCAAAGCCGAGGTAACTCATACCAGACCTGCGTAGACTCTTACTTCTCCACAAGCCCAATATCCTAAGCTAATCACACATACGCAGATCCACTGGTAGGATACTTGTATTCTCTCCCCTCTCAATCTCCAGACGCTGGGTGCCGGGGCAGAGCCGAGAACACACATCAAACGGTGGCTTACATATATCACACTCTCACGGTCATACAGGACCTACGCTAAGCCAGGCGCACCCAGTCAGTCAGTCTGTAATCGTTATTATATAATAAACTATTTTATAACTAATATATTATAACAAATTCTACCAAAAAAATTAATAAATTACACTGTTAATAGTAATTTCTTCAGCCTGGGATATCGGTACATACATATTTATAATGTGTAATTAAATAAAAATTGTACAATGACCTTTAGTGATTAGGGTTGGGACTTCTCACCCGGTAATCGATATCCTGCCACACGTCGCCCTATATCTTTTCTTGAAGCCCGCTCGCCTCGTTACTTGTTAGCACTTAACACTTATTCTCGATTCTCGCCGAACACCCTTCACGCACCTAGATCTAGGTATGGTACGTTTCGCGCCTCCAATCCAACTCTCGTTACCCCTAGTCATATATCTTCACCTAACTTGCCACATCTTCACAAACTGACAACCGACCTTACGAGATCCGCCCAGTTCCGCGTCCCAACATCGACGCTCACCCAACACCACCAACCCGTACTCTCTAATCTACCACGCGAGTCCGTTCCCGAGATCTGCCCACTTCCGCACCATAAGACGGACTGCCACGTCAAACATCACCAACCCAACGCCTCTGACCACTTACTACCTGAAAGTCCCTTTTCGTTCAGTCGTATTGCGGCCCTTTTTTATAACTCTTGCAATAAAGAGTTTGAACAAACCCGCATGTGTGTATTTAGAGTAAATTTTATCTCTCATTTCATGCTGTCACATAATGTCAAACTCTTAGAATTTATGAGTATACTAATTGCACAACGTTGGCGCCATCGTAGCGATAAGTCAAACACATGTGGAAACAAGTATGCGACCTAAGGACTATATATAATTATTTAATTTAGTGAAGCCAGTAACACCATTACAATATTATATGAAAACAAGATCACTCTGTTGCTGACTACAGTACTCCGTTATAGTTAGTACTCCGGTATTAATATACAATAACTAGAGGAGTTTTATTTGCTATCGTTTCAACTGTGAAACGTAAATTTTGCCCAATCCCGTAGGAATTTCGCTACGCTACCCAAAGATAACTGCCAAATTTCAGCTTTCAGCTGTCCGTAGTCCGTCTACAGGTTTATAACAAAATAATTTTATATAAATTGATTGATTCACAATAATACTGTCCCGACTAAGTTAAGTGCCAATAGCCTTTATTTAGGTCCATGCGACTACAGAATAACATAATTCTGTTGTCGCATAAAATCTGTTAAGAAAACTAAGATATAGTATACCTATTATTATATATTTTTGTGATAATATACACCAATGACAAGTAGCTAGCACCCATCAGATTGATTGATAATATCAACTATCCATTGTGCTCGTTTTAACCAGCGTTTATAACCGTGTTTTCGATTATGTGATACTTCCACACTAATGAATTAATCCACTAAGTAAATTAATTCTGTAGCTTTATATGTAACATTATAGGCAATGGGTGGGTCAACCCTTAGTAATAAAATGGCACTGCAGTCCTAATCACCACCATTTTGTTTCTATTACCAAGACAGTATTATGGAACCCAGATACTTTTTCCATTTTCCTACACTTTTCCTCTTTAAATATGAATTCCAAGTAAACATAGAATAAACATATTTTAAAACACTTTTCAGCCACACTCTATATCACATATCTTACACATAACCTTTTTAACAACATCATACTCTTGTAAAATACACAAAAGAAAAAATAATTGATCATAATGACCTCAAAATAGACCAAAGATCGGCTGGTAAAAATTTGGATCCAATTTTTTTTAAATATTTAAACATTTTGCTTACACAATTTTGTTCATAGTGAGAAAGTTCGCGTGACGAACTAAAAGGATTTTTTTACGGACTACCTTGATAATATAAACTCAAGCATTTGTTCATTTTTTTTCTTGGATACTTGTAAATTAATAATAATCAGGTAAAACATGTAATAATATGAGCTTCTAACACGAAGTTATTATATTTCCCTGCTCTTTTTCCGTTGAGATAGAAAGTAGCAAACGCGTAAAATACCGCCCCAAAAATCACATTTTTCTACCGTGGCGTAGCGCAAAAATCAGCGTTAAATATACACTTCTTTTTAGATCTTTTTCACAATAAAGATCTATTACTGCACGTGTACTTACAACAAGATTAGAAGGGTTTAATTTGAAGCGGCAACAAATTCATTAAAGCGTGAAATATGATTTAACAGATCTCACAATAAAATATACCAATATACATATGACTATAAATAATATTTAAGCATAAGTAACGGATCTCAGGTGCGTAATGTTTTGAAAATCAATTTGGAATACCTTTTATTTACTCTGTAGTTTCGGCATGGGACACATCAGTGTTACTCACGGGATATAAGTTTCACCTAATATAGATATCCTTCCCATTCAACTCTCATAAGTATATCTCTCTTCCTAAACATGCCTTTTTATAAGCAAACATGTATGGATAAGTAATGAAGTTCTTTCCCTAATTATACATTTTTCTGGAACACAGCGTTTTACATACCAAACAAATTCTCGCCTGTACCTAAGAGCTCTTTATCCTAATTTCCCCATAACCATTTCACCAATTAATCCACAGCCCTAATAGAGGCTCAATTATCATAGCATTTGCAGTTTATATCGAGCAGACGTCTCTAACTAGCAATATTTAATACGAACATGTTTAAATGCATTTATTAATTACGTGACCGAGATAAAATTAACTAATAACTTAGTGCAAAATTTGTTAAATTACATGTGAGCTTTTACTGAATATGGCTAACATGGAAAATAGCCCTTTCAACCGGAGTACAAAGACGTGTCGCAGTCCTCCCAACACTCCTCAACCACAAGAACATGCCACCGAAGAGATGTATCAAGCCCTCACTACTAGTGACATCGGATATTATATGTCCACTATAGAAAAAGCTCTTAACGATGTGTGCCAAATTGCTGCCGAGGGTAAGCTGAACACAGAACAAAAGTTGAGCATTAACACTCTGGCGCGAAATGTTGGCAATTGTGCTTCTAAAATGGCTGTGCACTATCAGTCTTTGAAGCAAAGGGCGATCTTGATGAAAACATCGTTGTAAGCCTTAAGAGAAAAAGAAGACCTTGCTGAATGCCTTAATGACTTCAAAAAGTCTATCAAAGAGACTGTTCTAGAAAGTTGCACTGAATCCGCAGTTCAAAATGTGTCTTTTGCTGATATGGTCAAGATAAACAAAACCAATTTTCTGCGTCCATCTAATTTGAGCTCTATCGCAATTTATCCCAATGATACATTTGAAACTAGCGACGACACCAAATCTCTTGTGCATAAGATAATATGTCCTAAGAATATGAAATTGCACGTAAGGGGATTGCGTAAGACCAAGAACGGAGGTGTTATCATCAGCACTCACACAGAAATGCTGACTGTAATATTGTCAAATGGGATAGTTCTCTAGTAAGTATTGTAAAGTTTATATTAAGTGTATAATTTATATATTGTACTTTTTCTGGTAGCAATATTTACCTTGCTTATATATGTTTGTAATAAGTATTGTTAAGATTTAAACTCGTAACTTGGTTCATAATAGTATACTGCAAGTGCCCTTAGCGCCTGTGGCACAAATTTACCCTAGTACAGGCACCTTAAGATTTTACCTGAATTAATTAAATGTAAGAACTGTATGTATCATTGTGTTAAATGCAAAATAAAAACATTATTATAAAAAAAAACATTATTAATTATTATCATTCCGACGGGACGTTCCCACAGCGAGACAATTGTCAATATGGACGGTAGTTAATTGAATCGACTCGCCATTGTCTTAGATAAGTGAGACTTAATATATGATCGACTTGTGTTACTGCAGTATTTTTATGGTGGTTCTGAGCTGATTAAGCAGATGTCTGCTATTAAGGACTCATCTTAGTGTTAAACATTATATTTAGGTACGAGTGTCATGGATGGAGCTACACCCAATGTTGAAATTATGTCAATAAACTCTTCTATTAAACTCAAATGATTAAGCTTAGTTTGAAAATAAAGAATACATTGTTAAATGCATCTCAGTCAGAGTGTCTGCATCCCAGTTTTAAACCAGGATCTGAGAAACGTTGCTTGACAGAAAAATAAATCACAAGACATCTATTTTACTGCGGGATTAGAATCTCTGCTGAATAAAAATAATTTGATCGTAGAAAAGGTTGCTACGTTTGCAGACTGAATATATTAGAGAGCTGCCTGATCTAATATAGCTGCACAATGTTAGTCCCAGGTTTGATTAAAGTGTTTCCTGGCACGGAGTTCAGAAATGCACCCGAGAGATTTTAACTCAATCTTACTTGCTGGCAAAATGTATAGGAACGTGATAGATATATCTCAACCTATCCCGTTGGGAGGTTTTCAGTCTAATGGTATGGTATTGTAAGGTGTAGAGTGAGGTTTGCGGTGGTTTGTTAAGGAATAGTAATGTTTAACCGAAATCAAACTCTATTGTCATACATACATACATACGTACATACATAGACTCACGCCTGTTTCCCCGAAGGGGTAGGCAGAGGCATATGAAACGCCCACTTTTCGCCAGTGTTTTGATCCCACG
This sequence comes from Euclidia mi, assembly GCA_944739405.2. Lineage (NCBI taxonomy): Eukaryota > Metazoa > Arthropoda > Insecta > Lepidoptera > Erebidae > Euclidia > Euclidia mi. Next base: position 72,815,465 of record OX123184.2, read on the forward strand.
TAATAGGTGGCGAGCCTATTGCCGCTTATCGGGATATTTTGTTTGCCAGAGCCTCGTCCGTTGATCGGCAGGTGCACCACTTGCAGGTGAGGTTAGCTTGGGACCCTAAGTTCTTGGTGGGCCTTGTCTATTGTTATGTTCCACAATAACTTCTTATGTTTAAATGTTAGATAATAATGTTAAATGGAAATGTTGTTATGAATGCACCCAAATGTTGCGGTCACACAATGTGCACTGACGATGCAATATGAATTTTATTATAATACTTGAACTAATTAGGTCAATGTGTAATTCGCTTATTGCTTAGTGAGGTATTCGGTCATATTGCACCGAACAGATAAAATATGGATCACTACATGCCGGGAATGGTTTGTTGCTACATCTTGTAAGTTAATTGAAATGGTGAAGTTTATAATCACAGACTGCCTAGGAAGACAAATGGTAGAGAAGTTTACTTTAATTTTCTGTCAAGAAATTCTGAGAGATTATAATCGCCAGACTTAAGAGATTCAGCAAGGATTTACTCTCGTAAATAGCATGAAGCCATAGATTGTGGTTACTATGAACAAGTAGAGCTAGTTATTGGGCAATCGGATATCAATATTTTGGTGTTTGATATAACTTTAGTATATTGCTTACCGTTCAAGGTTGCGGGGATCAAATGACAGTCACTCTGTGAATAAAAATTTCATTTAGTCCCATCTCGATCTGGGCACTGAAGTGCAAACTTCGGATGCGTGACCGCATTAAGAACCTTAAGGGCGGTTTCAGATTAGCGTATTTTTCTGCGCGTATACGGTCGTTTCAGCATACGCATTTACACGCGCGCTTCAAAAAACCGGACTCGCGTAAACGGGCATATTTCGGCGTGTTCGCTCAAAACGGGAGTGACATCTTGAAAGTTTCAACATGGATTCTGACGCCTTATACGAGCTTAGAAGCGCGTCAACGCTCGTACGAGTTGCGCGTATGCCAAAATGCGCGTCCAAAAACGAGCTTATACTCGCGTATAAAACGCTAGTCTGTAACCACCCCAACCTAAAATCTTTGAAGTCGGTTGAAAAAACAATGCATTAATCAAATAGGAAACAAACGACACAATGTGATATATTTTGCGATACCGTATAACTAATAACATAATTACCTACGTAATTTACAAAAAAGTTTATAAAGATTATTAAGAAGACCGCATTTCATTCACATCAACCCTATTGAGAGTAAATGATCTTGTGCCAATCCAAAACATTTTTTGTTTAGGCTTTATTAAACAAGTAATAGTTTAGGCGTGTGGACGAAAATTTAATATATCTTTGCTGTATTAGACCTTATGTTTGTGTCTTATAATCATGTTAAGTAGAAGGATTTTCTTTATTATTTCCTTTTAATATTTTATGTATCGATGTATTTGGCCACTGTAAATACATATTGGACAAATTTATTACCAATGTAGCTTATGTTAGTAAATAAATCAAAAGTACAAAATCACAGCACTTATTGAAGCTTAGCAGTTTCCACTTAAAAAGATTTAAATAATACCTTGATGCTTTTAAGTGTAGATTAGTTTCTAGTTAATCAAAGGCTATAGATATGTCATATAATCGCTCAATCAAATGGAACACGAATAAAGTCCCAATTAAAACTTTTTGTAATATCAAAGTTAGGTCAGTCCATCAATTAAGAATGGAAATGTTCTGGCTATAAATTTTAATATATTGGACCGTTAAACTTTGTTTCCTTTGAAGTGAGCCTGATTAATGTGTTTTCATTGACCTGCTGGCAATTTTTTCATAGGTTAAATCAGACTTTTATTAGGAAAGGGTTGAGTCATGTTGCCTTCATTCAGCCATTTATTTTTATAAGCTACTGGGTCGTTTTTCTTTGTTATTCTAACTTTGTTATTCTTCAATATATATCTAGGCTAATGAGAACGAATTGAAACTAAATTTAAGGTCGCTTTAACTCATTCCTTGCTTCAATCATATCAGAAAACGTTGACCAAATATCGTTCAAAGGTGTGATAAATATCGTTCAAAAACTACCCGGCCTTATATCTGTAAAAATCATTAGAAGTACCTAAACTTGAGCATTTTTTGTAGATCACCTGTCTCTTAAATTCGTAAAAATGTATGTCGTTTTTATATAAAGGACGACTTTCCTTGATAGATGGTCTAAAATAATGTAAAACTAGAATTAAAACTGGTGGTATTTATAAATTAAAATATTATAATCCTTCCTAAGTGATCGACGTCGTAAAAGGATTCCTCTGTTTAAATTTCTGTTTTCTAGTTACAATAGTGTTGGCTCTGCGATGATGTCAGTCGGCAGTCGAGATTCATAAATTTTTTAAATATTATATATATTTATGAAATGTTACATGAAAGTGAACGTTGAACTCGTTCCTAAAAAAATATCGAACGATACGATATCATAAAAATAATACCTATAGATAGGTACATTTAACGTTTATCTTCGTTGGATAAATGTGTTCCAACTATTATTATTTGCCAAATAATTATTGACAATGTATACCTTTAATAGGTATACATTGTCAATAATTATTTCACATGAAAATTAAATTTCGAACATTTTCTAAGTATAAACATGGGCAACATTCAAATAAATATTTGGAGCCACACAAAACGCACTAATTGCTATCAACAATTTCTGGATACTGTAACTAGCAGTAGATTACAAACACGAATTTCATTATAGTTAAACCTGGCTGAAGGCAAGTGTTTGTTCACACGTCGGAATATATCGGTATTGGCAGTATTCCCTCTAGGATAAATCCTATTGGCAGACAACGGCATACGTATTTAAAAGTGCGTCTGTATCGGCCAGTTTGATTGTGATTCGACTCGTAAACTTGCCCACTTCATTCTATTGAATCCGAATTTTAAAACCCCCTTTTTTTTTTTTTTACGAGGTGGAAAATCCCTTAGGATCTCCGACTCTTGGGGGAAATAAGAGCCGGAGTATGTGGTGTTTCCACTAAAAACCACCTCGACTTCCGCCATGTACCCGTGTGTCGAAGGGTGGGGCATCACCAAAGCACTCGTCGCCACCCTCCGACGGGTATTGGCCCGCCAGATGGTCAGGCGGGCCCCGAACAAAACCCCCTTGGCGACGGATTAAGGTGTTGGACTCCGCCGCCAAAACGCCCAGCGGCCGCAGAGGATAGGGAGGACGGCAACGCAACACCGCATCTCCTCTTCCTCTGCGGCCCCACCGCGACGCATCGAATGGTGCGCCCCCATTTGGTCGCGGGAGATAGCCCTCCAAGCCCACGCGGAGCGTCCCCTCCTGGATCCCTCTTAGCTTCACCGCGGGTGACCAATCCACGGTTACTGAGCCCCCCACCACGACAAGGTGGAGATCCCACGGGGGGGATTTTAAAACCCCATGCGATAGTTAATAAAAATTAATCGCAACTTTATTTGTTTGTGACGCATTAGCATGTTATTCGATGAATTAAGATCGAGTTTTATGTCTTTTACGCGGTATATTTTATCTTTACTTATTCAGAAATTATTTTAATTCTCGCAATGTAATATAAGCATATTACTCATATCGTAAACATCGTCAAAATAAAAGCTGTATCATTGATCTGTAGATAGAGTTTCTTGAAATACTAATAAGGATTACACCAATATTATTTGGGATGCTTATCCCGAATAATATTGGTGTGATCCTTCGTCGTGTAAATTGTACCTAAATAGGTGACTAGTCACAAAAGGTACCGCCTCTCTTTATTTCTTCAAACCCGGTTGCAGTTGAAGTCAGACCGACAGCAAAAAAGAAACTGATTGACATTATATTTATTAATCTGCTTAACAACTCATCATACACACTTTATCATAGAATCACCTTAGAGTTTACACAGACAATTAGCTGCTAATTATACACAAATTAAATTTAAACAAAACATAAAACAATAAATTATTTTTGTTTAGAAGTCTACAAATTAGTTCTCAGTTCTAATGTTTCACAGGTCAATAGCCTTAAATTAATATCAGATGGCCAACATCCAAACTTTGTTTTTATTTAATTATTAACTATAGCTATACATTAAATAAACATAATTTTATAATCTACATCAAGCTTAATCTAATCTTAATGTCTAAGTAGTATGTATGTATATGTACAAAAAAAACGTAAAATGAAATTAAAAATTGGAAATATTTACACGGTTCAGGCGTCGTAAAATGCCTCCGCATCAATGTCATCGGGTAACGTGCCCAGAAGGCTGGCAGCATTGCCACGCTGGATGGCAATGCTGATTCTCTGAGCAAAGAATAAACCAGCCTTCTGGTCACGTGAGACATCGATTAAACGTTTCGAAATTTCCCGGAACAGTGAACGAGCGATCGGACCCCATGAGCCTAGCATTTCCACCCCAAACGGCTCAAACACGTAATTACGTACTAAATTACTGTATTTGCGCCGTTTGAGGGTTTCCGCAGTTGCAGCAGCAGCGCCAGCATGGCCTCCCGTGCTTGGAACATGTGATGGCGCGAGGGTGTCTACGCAGGTTGCGTCCCACAGCAAAGGCCTACCCATTTTCCAAGGCAACAATGACATACCATCAGGTCTCTTACCGTCGTCGCGTACCAAACCATTTGGTTCAAGTACAGCTGGTACGCCAGACGCGACAAGAACACGACGAATTTTGTCATTCAGATGGGCGTGACGGGGAATTCTACCAGCGCTTCTGCTGCAAGATAGCCCATGGTGTCCGAGGCTATCGACGTCATCTCCACAATGACCTCGATGCGGAGAAACACACGGAGTACCTAAGCGAAGACAAGTGGCGATACGGAACGTCTCATCGTCCAACATGGTTCCAGTGTTGGACGATGGTAGTGCCTGAAGCCACAGACCCAATTCCCACTCTCCCACAGCCAGCAAGCGAGCACGCTCTGCAACATTAAAAGTTGTATCTAAAAGACTTTTCCTTACAATGTCACAAAGCGGCGCGTCCCACTGTCTTTGGGAGAATAGGTTGGTAGGCAAATCAGCGCTTGGACAAGCCATTTTCCAGGCGTTTACAGCTTCGGTTTTGCACAGCACTTCTGAGTTAACTAGTGTAGGTGATAAAATTTTCCTAGTTAACTCTTCCGTGCTGTGAACCGAAGATCCACCCAGACGTATAGGCAATGACGCTTGTAGCCAGGATCGGTCGTCCAAGTCCACATTTAATATTCTCTTTAAAGTACTTTGGATAATTTTGTCGACTTGTTCTAAAAGTGCATATTTTTTCCAAAGTTGGGAAGATCTTAAGGCATGTGTGAATTTTGGGACGAAAAGACAATATCGAATAATAGTATAGGCCGAGTGAATATTAATTTTGAATAGGCGATCTGAAACTTCACAAAAATTTTGTATCTTTTCCTTTAAGAAAGAATCGAAAGATTCTTCAAATACTGGAGAACCTAAGAGGCGAAGAGATGTCTTATAATAATTTTGATGTTTGATGCCAAATTATTAAATTTAGATAGTATCGAAAGTCTTTTTGTAGAGTCTGTTGTATTTATAAACAGCTCATATTTACTAGAATTTAGTTCCAAGCCAATAGATGCGAATTTATTTTTAAGAAGAGCTAAATCTTGTAATACAATATCTGGATCCCCTCCTAGGGTCCCGTCATCTAAAAACCATACATTAAATTTAGAATTTACTTGCCGAATAATGGGGTGTATTGCTAAACTAAAAATGACTGGTCCAAGATGGTCACCTTGTTGACACCCAACTGCTGATTCCAAAAGCTTATCCTGATATAATAATTTTGTGGGGTACCTGTAACATTGCCAAAGAAATTTAAAAATTTTAGGGGTTTCTAATTTTGCTTGTGCCAACAAAGTGTCCCTATTCACTGAAATGAAGGCGTTTTTCAAGTCAACCTTCAAAATGACCTCTCCATCACCACTTCCAAGGTACGTAGAAAGGGCATGTATAGCAGCCTCGCAACCCCCTTTGGAACCAAAACCTAGTTGGAGGGGTTGGAATTTTTCCGACAGTTCCCTGCTGTAAAATTTACAGCATATCTTGGCTGCTATACGCCGATATGTGCAACCCACGGCAATGGGACGTATGCCACCATCCCTCTTATTAAGGGCGCACAAGTTCGCCCCATACAAGTTGTCAACGATGGCGTCGTCCACATTACCGGAGAGCATCATATTTATTAGCGCAGTCAACACCCTCAGAAGTGTATCGCCAGCCACCCCAGCACTGGCACACACAAGGTCTTTCAGATGCTGGGGCGTCAGTGCATCGAGCCCCCTGCCGAGCCACTTCGGAAGGAGCCAACCGCTGCTAACACGTCCTTGGCTGTGGTGATCAGATGTTCTGATTCCCTGTCGGGAGCTTCAGGGAAGGAGAGATCATCAATAGGCGCTGGATGCTTGCTCTTCAGACCCGCAAGCGTGTCTGAAGAGCAAGGCGCCACCACATCGCTACTGAAAAGGAGTCTAGAAGCGCCCCGTATATCGCCCTCCCTTAATTTAGATTCTACATATTGATACAGCGACTTCTGCTTGTTAACCGTAAATTTTGAGTCTAAAGGGTGTGCCAAAACTTGACAATTATATTTAATTTGGGATGTCAACGAGTTTTGGCCTGCCTGATTTTTATCGACATGTAGAATCCTATAAGGGAAAGTCAGTAATTGCTCCCAAGCTGTTCTCGAGTTCTCCCTGACGATAAGACCAATACATTCTGCTAATTTTTTGGATACTGATGGTCTTGCCCCACGGGGAACTCTTTTCAGAACCGGGATCGAATGTTTTAATTTTGATAGCGTTTGCCAAAAAGGAATTTGTGTGGTGTCTCCTAATACAGGTTGTGAAGATATTGTGGAGCCAGAAGTGCATTTTGGGATTTATGTACTTTACCAAAATGCACTTTCAGGCCCCGCTTACCTTTGAAAAAACGCTCCTGGGAGCAATCCGGACAGCGCACCTGACCAGTCAGCGATGTGGTAGGTTGACTAGCACTCACGTCCACATCGCCAGTGCCATCACAACATTGGATTCGTTTAATTACTATATAATATTTACAAAATAAATCACAATAGTAAATTCACATTAACAATATTTACAAAACAAACTGTCACATGTCAAGAACTATCACGAAGGCAGAGACAATTATAAATAAACAATTTCGTTGAGGCTTTTGTTGCTCGGCGGCGGCATAAAGACTCAAGTGAACACTTGCTTGTTGGTGAAACCTGCGTAGCGACCAAGGTAGCGCGACCAACATACGGTCGCTTAAATGTACGAAGTGAGGCACGGCTGGCAGCTTGAGCAATTTGCGATTTTAATCCGCTAAGTATATGTATATAGTCGCAAATTTAAAACAAAACCTCTTGAGTAGGAGAGTATTGGGGCATCTGGATCAAAAGATGATCCAGGCGCTTTTCTTCGCGCCTGAATCATCTTTTGATCCAGTTGCCCCAATACTCCCTTTTCAAAATGAGTACAGTATCCAGAATTATCTATTCAAAATGAGACTTCTATTTAAAAACCCTTTATTCTAAGTATGACTTCAAATACAACGAGATCCAGGACTAGTAATACTTTATTCGAAATGATCTTTCTATTCAGTCATTTCTATTTGAAACGACCCTTCTATTCAGAAATATCTATTCGAAATGATCCTTCTATTCAATAACCTCTATTCATAATAATACTTTCATTCATAATTCTGCATTCAACGTTACACTTCTATTCAGATCATTGTTGTGATCATTGAACATATATAATATATATATATATATATATATATATATATATATATATATATATATATATATATATATATATATATATATATATATATATATATATATATATATATAGGTATATACTTTTGGTTGCTTGGATAAAATTCAGTTTGGTCTTATCTGAAGTTTTCATGACTATGTATTAATTTAAAAAAAGAAAACTGGTATAATATTCTATCTGATCTGATCTGTTTTTCCGGGTGTGTATTCAGTATATTGTAAATTTGTAATAAAATTATAACATAAACTGATATTTCTTTTATCTTGACCATAATATTTATAATGAAATATGTTTGCAGTTATTAACAAAATAGCGAGCCACTTCATGCAGTTTGTTTATTTTAAAGATGTGATTGTGATATGACATCATTCATGACTAACATTAGAATAAATATCATGTTTGACGATTGTAATTAATCGAACTGGCGAGCGTTGCTAGGTGCGTTAGAATGTTTACATATTCCCGAAAAGGAAACTGAGCGCATTCCATTCTGTTACTACCCATCACAGGCCTCCGTAACTATACAAATGTATGTTTATTTATATTAAAATAGCTACTATTGAATATGATTCAATCAAGCTTAAGTTCATAAGATATGGTAGATATATACTCAAATAGGTACCTATGTATTCGTAACTGTGAATTATGTTTGAAAGTAATAAATAATGAATACAGCTGAGTAGGTAGGCACGTAAATGAACAATGTTTATTAAAAGGCTAATCTGGTAATTAAAAAACCGACATCAGTTTTATATTATTATGTTTTATTTACATTTTCTTTTGGATTTTACATATGATATCTTTTGCACACTTATAAATATCATCACTTAACACATTTTCCACAACATGCTGAGCGCATACATTAGCCCTACACTCACATAATTTAGAGTCTTTTAAATCATCCACATCGAAAATTTGGATCCGTACTATTTTTGACAAACGTGAACTCTTTGCAGGCTTTTTGATATAAGAGTATAAAGTGCTGGGCCCTCGTTTTTTAGTAGTAGTAACTCTATTACTGGCGCTGCTGCTTGGCCTTTCTTCAAATTGAAAGAGCCTTTCTCTCTCTACGTCTTGCCGTAATGTTGATGCTGCTGGAGGAAGAATCGGAGAGAGTGATGAGATCGAATTTTCTTCGTAACGAAACGGTCTTTCCCTCTCCAGGTAATTTATAACATTTTGACGTAGCTGCTGCGCTGCTGGTATTGGGGAGTATGATGCGTCATTGATGAATATATCGCTGGAGTTCTGAAACAATGCATAATTAGAATTATTACTAGTTTTCAACCCATCGCTCCGCCCGCGTGAAAGAAAAGTTGGCTTTGTCGTATTTTATGGTCTGTCTGTGTGCTAAGTTTCATCGAAATTCGTTCAGTAGCTTTTCCGTGCGAAGGCGTAGCAAACAAACAAATAAACATACAATCTCTCTTACACCTCGATTTATAATATTAGCTAGGCTTTTAATATAGACTGTTTCTATTTGTGCAAGTAAAACTGTTAAGTAGAATTATTAAATAAGTAGTTAGTATCAGAATAAAAATATCATAACTAAAAATATGTTTAATTGTTTATTAAAATGCTGATTTACTTACCGACATTGTACAACAAGATATTCAACGGGAATGTGATTTCTTCAGGATTTTTTTCTGGTTTTATACTTGTTCACATTTTGTTTTTAAGGTTCAAAATTATTTAATTTAATACGTAATTATGTATATGTACTTTGTGTTTAAATATATTATAGTAACGTGAGATTGAAGTTCTTATTACCTCCACGTGTTAGAAGTTGGAATATCTAGACGAGCGTGCGAACCGCTGCGTTTGTGCTGACATACATATTATTACAGGTTTTTTTTAATTGCTCGTGTTGCGTCGTTCATGGGTATAGGTTCCCATAATTCGTTTCTACAATTGGTAGAACATGTACATAATATACAATTTACAAACGGTTGTCTGGCTGTCTGAGCCAGCTAAAAAACGCTGCGATTTAAACGCTCGTGTGTCCCATTCCAAATAATCTGAATATGATAGCATCTGCAGTGTCTCATTTTTATATATTTTTGCAAGCGTGCAGTTTTTACATATTTGGTTAGAATCATGTGATTTTGAGGCCTATATAAATGGCTCCCGAATTACTCTGTAACACAAGTTACTCCTGGACGGAATCAGCATTCGAGTTTAATTTTATCAAGTGTTAACCTATTCAATCGTATAATATCAACAATGTAAGTACCTACCTGTATATCTCGTTATTATAATACTCATCTATTCATTCATTACATCGTTTAATCTATTCTTTATGAATAGAGTAAAAAATGTAATATACTTCACAAAATGAATGAATAGATTGTATACAATCAATCAAATCTAATCTATTTAGAACGTCATGGCGACTACTATTTTGATCTGAGTTATCTTAATATCTATTACACCTACTTATTTGTTTTTATTTCTTCTAATTTTTTTTTCTGTAATTATGTTCAGGTCGAGACAAACTTCTGCTGATCACCTATTTCCCTCCGAAGATGAATACGAGGAACAACAAAAACAGACGAAACATGTGAAAGGTTCGTCATCAACGCCTTCATCTTCACGCTCCGGTGATGCTGTTAAGAGAGCGGCCAGCAAATCATCGCATCCCGACAGTAAAAAGAAGAAGCTGAAGACTACTATCCATCCCATCAGTCCTGTCATGAAGCCCCGGACAAGTGAGGTGAAGCCTACCAGCCATGATTTATTTGGCAGTGACAGTGACGATGATCGAGAAGAGATAGCGGCAAATAACTTAAAGGGTAATCAAAAAATAACTCCTTTGTACTCCTATTTCACACGAAGGGTTGCAAACGGTTTAAGTCGGCAAAGTGATGAGTCAAAACAAGGCTCTTACTACATTGAATTGAAAATTTATGATGTAAATACCATAGAACATGTCACACCTATAAATCGATGGCGTCATGCAATTATTTCAATAAAAAATCGTACCGAAAATGATACGCCAGCTTGGTCTCGGCTGAAAGAATTTATTGACGAGACTAGGCGAGAGTTTAAGAACTGTCCGATAGATTTTGTAGGAAGTTACTATTAAGGTATACTGATAGTACCCATTCACTATTAATGTATAGGTACACAAAATATGTAATCCTATATTTCTTATACATTAAATATTGACTTTCATGTCAATTATGTAATCAGTGTTTACTCGCTTGCTTACTTTGTAACTACATTTTATTTACTTGTAAAAATACGTTTAGCGCTATTATTGTTTTTATTTTACAGCACCTAGAGTGTGTAGGAAGTTAGTAAGGTTTCCTTTTACGTACCTAGAATAAAATCTAGCAAAAAACTTGAAAATAAAACATGTAATCTAATATTTCTTTTATTGCTCTTTATTATTAAAATATTGACTGATTTGATATGATCTTTTATGTCAATTATGTATACAATTTACTTACTTATAAATATACATTTAGCTCTATTATTGTTTTTATTTTACAGCACCTCATGTGTCTTCCACGTGGGAGATAGACAAAGAATCCGAAATTGATATCCATGATCCTAATAATGAATTAATAGAAAAACAATTCGATATTGATATCCATGATCCTAACAATGAAGTAATAGAATGCCAAAAATGTCAGATTGAGTTACCGAAAACTGAATTGAAATATCATTTAAGAACTAATGTACATAAATCAAATAGTTTGCTTCAAACTCATTTTAAAAATATTTATGTAATTGCAAGTGCTTTCAAAAACAGAATCATAGCATATCGTTTGAACCCTGCGCACGGTGTTGAATATTGCACACCCGAAGCATTCTTGTGTGAGAATACGAACGATGTCCTGAAACTTATACATATGTCCTTATCGAAAAATACTTGTGTCAAGATCAACTTCGAGTTGTTTGCCTACTTTGTGTTACCAAAAACGAGTGAGCGACAACTGAAGTCATTTAATACAAAATATGAAGTTATCTGCAATAATACGATTTTAAGTGACTTTTATTCGAAAGCTATTGAAGTTCTAAAATATAAAATGTCAGAATTCGAACACAAAGAATCTGGATGGTCTTATCAATCAGTGAGCCATCTAGAAATCAATGTCAGTAAATATTGTCCTATGAGAGGTGGTACTTATCTTGAATTACCAACAAAACTCAAGAATTCGAAAAGTTGTATTAATATTCGGAATAATGACAATTGTTGTTTTTTATGGAGTATAGTAGCTTCATTATATCCCGTTAAGATGAATGTATGCAGGACTAATTCATATCCACATTACAGTTCTATATTTAATATTGAAGGAATGACTTTCCCTGTTTCATATCAGGATATCAAATTATTCGAGACCTACAATAACATAAGTATCAACGTCTATGGAGTAGATCATAAGAGTGAAACAGTAACTGGACCTCTTTATTTAACAAATAAAAGAAAACCTATCCATGTTAATTTGTTATATTTAGAAAGAAAAGGAAAAAGTCATTACTGTCTTATCAAAGACCTGACACGTTTAATACGACTGCAAGTAACAAATCATAAAGGTAATTTCTTTCTCTGTGACTCATGTTTACAATTTTATAGCAGTGAGACTAAGTATAGATCTCATATCTGTTCTAAAACTTTATCAGTATTACCTGAAAAAAATAGTAAGCTTGGTTTCAAGAATTATGAAAGAAAGCAGAGAATTAATTTTGTAATTTACGCAGACTTTGAAAGTCTGTTGCTAAGTTGTCATGAAAAGAAATCTGAAAAAACACATAATTTTAAGAAACACCAACCTTCCTGTTTTGCTTATTACATATGTTGTTCACATGATCCCAACCAAAATAAATATGTATCATACAGAGGCCTAGATTGTGTTGAAGTATTTATCACTAGATTAATAGAAGATGTGAAGAAAATAAATGATACATTATTAATTAAAAAACCAATGATACCTTTAACTAAAAAAGAGCAAACCCAATTTAATAATGCAAGTACTTGTCATATTTGTGATCGGTTGTTACTCGATGATAAGGTGCGTGACCACGATCATGTGACGGGAAAATATAGAGGACCTGCACATACTCAATGTAATCTAATGTTTAGAGTATGTCCATTCATACCTGTAATTTTTCATAATTTGTCGAATTATGATTCTCATCTGTTTATAAAAGAATTAGCAAAACATAAGGGTCATATTAAAATCATACCTAAAACTAAAGAAAAATATTTAACCATCACTAAATACATAGACACAGATAATGGTAACCGTCCCATACAAATTAAATTCATTGATTCGTTTCAGTTTCTAAGCTCAAGTTTAGATGCATTAAGTAAAAGTTTAACAGATAATGATTTTTCACATTTGTCAATGGAAATCAAAAACGAAAAGTTAATATATTTGCTCAAAACAAAAGGTATTTATCCTTACGATTATATTAATACTTGGAAAAAATATGAAGAAACGAAACTCCCTCCGAAAGAATTCTTTTATAACACATTGAAAATGGAACATATTACCGATAAAGAATATAAACATGCAATAACTGTATGGAATGCATTTAAAATAAAGAATCTTGGCGAGTATACTGATCTATACCTAAAATGTGATGTTTTATTATTGTGTGATATATTTGAAAATTTCAGAAATATAAGTTTAAAATATTATAAATTAGATCCAGCCTACTATGTAACTGCGCCTAGTTTAAGTTGGGATGCTATGTTGCTCTATACACAGGTTGAGCTTGACTTAATTGATGACTTGGAAATGTATCAAATGCTAGAGAAGGGTATACGAGGTGGTCTAGCACAATGTTCATTGCGTCATGCAAAGGCGAACAATAAATATTTGCCAGAATTTAATGATCTAGAACCTTCCAGTTACTTGATATACCTCGATTGTAATAATTTGTATGGATACGCAATGACTAAAAAGTTGCCATTTGCAGAGTTTCGTTTTTTAAATCAGAAAGAAGTTAATTGCTTTGATGTAATGAGTAAATCAGATGAAAGTCAATATGGCTTTATATTAGAAGTAGATCTTGAATATCCTGAGCACATACATGATTTTCATAGCGATTTACCTTTTGCTCCTGAAAAGTTTATACCACCAGGGGGAAAGACAGCTAAACTTATAGCTAATTTATATGACAAATTTAAGTATGTAATTCATTACACTCATTTACAAGAATGTTTGAAAAATGGACTTGTTTTAAGAAAAGTTCATCGTATTCTAACTTTTAGACAAGAAGAATATTTAAAAAAATATATTGATCTAAATACCAGTCTACGTCAAGCATCCAAAACTATATTTGAGAAAGATTTTTTTAAGCTTTTAAATAATTCTATTTTCGGTAAAACAATTGAAAATAAACGAAAACAGGTAGACATTAAACTAGTCACAAAATGGGTTGATATAGACAATATTACAAATAAGCAACATGGTGCTGAAAAGCTAATTTGTAAACCTAATTTTAAATGTGTATCTATATTTTCAGAAAATTTTGTAGCAGTTCAGCTAAAACCTGAGAAAATTGTGTTAGACAGACCAATATACATAGGTTTCAGTGTTTTAGAATATGCTAAATTGCATCTTTATCAATATCATTATAATATTAAAAAGTCATATACAAATAATATAAGACTTTGTTATACAGATACTGACAGTCTACTTTATTTAATATATACAAAAGACATTTACCGTGATATAAAACATAATTTAAAAGATTTTGACACAAGTAATTTTGATTTAGATAATCCTTATTTAATACCGCGGATGAATGAAAAAGTTCCTGGACTCTTTAAAGATGAACTGGGTGGCGATGTGATCAGTGAATTCACCGGCTTAAGAGCGAAACTTTACTGTTTGGTATCTTCTAAAATACAAATAAAAAAAGCAAAAGGTATTTCAAAATCAGTTACAAAAAGATTAAATATATCTCATTACAATAAGACATTGTTTAATAATGAGAGTAGATCTTGTAAAATGAATATGATTAAATCAATCAAACATGAATTATACACACAAGAAGTGAACAAACTGGTGATGAATAAAAAAGATGACAAACGATGCATTCTCCCAAATCAAATTGATACATTACCTTGGGGTCACTATAAAACGATATTATAGTTAAAGTATTATAGTTTTAGAGTATTGTATATTTGTAGTTTTAGTATTATGAATTATATAATAATATTGTACTTTATACATTATAATTTATCACTGTACTTACTTTCTAAGTGAAAATAAACTTTGATGATTTTTATTTATGATTTTAATTTATTGATACCCTGTAAACATATAAATAGACTAGTAACGTTACTTTCCCTCATTTTTCACAATGAAGTTCATCAAGCAACCCCAGACTTTAGAAATAAACAATATCAAATTAGAAAATCAATCACACAAAATAAAACACAGTGCACTTTTGCCTAATACAATCAGATGTATAATATGTGGTCCATCTAACTGCGGGAAAACGAATGTCATGCTCAATTTAATATTGCATGAAAACGGTTTAAAATTCAAGCATATATATTTATACTCTAAAACTGCTTTCCAGCCAAAGTATTGTTTTCTAAAACAAGTAATGAACATTATTCCTGGTGCTAAATTCTCGGTATTCAACGATAATGAAGAAATTATACATCCTAATAATGCTTTAGCTAACTCATTAATGATTTTTGATGACGTCGCATGTGAAAACCAAGTTAACATCCGTAATTATTTTGCAATGGGCAGGCATAAACACATAGATTGTTTTTATTTATCACAAACTTATACGAAAATACCTAAACAACTAATACGAGATAACGCTAATCTTATAATTGTCTTCAGACAAGATGAGAAAAATTTAAAACATATTTACAATGAGCATGTAAATACGGATATCGAGTGGTTAAAATTTAAAAAACTTTGTTCAATGATATGGCAGGATCGGTTTGCTTTTTTATTGATAAATAAAGATTGCCCTCTTAATAAAGGTAGATATAGACAAGGTTTCGATACATTTATAAGCTTTTAGAATATACATAAATACTAGGTCAATGGGGAAAATATATCAATCGATTTCCAATATCTGTAAACAGCAGTTGCGTAAGATTGCAAGTTAAACAATGGATATCAATATTAAAGAACAATTAATAAAATCAGCAGATTCTATAAAAAATAAAATAAAAATGTTACAAGACGAAGAAGATATCGCTAATTTAAAATTTAAAAAGGTATTTAAACCGATAACAGATCCATTGCAAACTTTAGTTAAAGGAAATGATAAAGATATAAAGATATTTGACATTTATGAAGATGAGAACAATACGTCTGGAAAACTCAGTTCATCCCTAGATTATGCAAGTTTTAGAGAATTTATAAAAACTGATCACAGTAAACATTCTGAATGTAAAGTAACTCCATCAAAAAATGTAAAAAAGTCTAGCGATTCACTTATTTCACTGAATAAAGAAGATTTGCTGGAAATTTACGATAATAACATAAATGTACCGTTTGGAATACGTAGTGAAAACAAAAATCTTATGCTGGGCAATTCTAAGGTAACACTTTCTGTTTCAAATAATGTCAATAATTCACAAAAAACAAATATAGTTACTATAAACAATAAGCATTATGAATTAACACCAGGTTTAAAAGAGCTTTTGCTACGCAATAAACCCAACCTCAGTTTGGTGACAGAAATAGATAAAATTGTCTACAAAGATATGCTTTATAATACACATGCACACAAACGAGACTTTCACTCCAGTGGTCAAATAAAGGGAGATAAAAGTTTAAAATACCGTCAAATTATTAAACCGTTATTTTCACAACAAAATCATGTTCAAGTAGAAGAGCAGGTAATGCAATCAAAAAGTGGTGGTAAATTACCAACTTTAAAAAAATATAAAAGTAATACAGATTATGTTTATTGGGATGACCCCAACGAATTAATTGAAAGATTGAAACTCCTGATTGCTTCAAAAAATGCTGGCCACACTAATCATGACAATGAAATTCTATCCATAATAGAAGAGTTAAGAGAAGCTGGTATTATAAAAGAATAAAAAGCTTTTAAATATCCTCAGTTACTAGCTTTTATGGAAGATGAATGAACATGTACATGTTAATTATGTTCATACAGAACTAAAATCTGAGAGAGATGACAGTAGCATAAATTATAAGCGTATTGAAATTGAAAACACAATCAAAGAATCTAGAACAAGTCAAATTATTGCTGAGGAGCAAATTATCACCAAAGTTGAAGATGCTTTAGGAAAAATAAAAGAATTGAAGAAACTAATTTTAAATTTAGAAAATAGGATAAGAACTGTTGAAAAAAGTATTGAATTGCAAGAAATAGCAGGAAAAATAAACAGACATTATGAGCAAAATAAACGTCATAAATGAAATCCATAAATGTGCAAGAATTAACTTTCCAAGAAGGCAGGTCATACTTAAGGATATAGATGATCTTTGGCAAGCAGATTTGATGGATATGCAAACAATTTCGAAAGTGAATAGTGTTTATAAATATATTCTGGTAATCATTGATGCCTTTTCAAAATATGCTTGGGCTATTCCTCTGAAACGAAAGAATAAGCAACAGGTATCAGAAGAGTTTAGAGCTTTATTGGCTAAAGGACGTGTTCCAAAAAATTTACAAACAGATCTCGGAAAAGAATTTTATAATGATAAATTCAAAAATATTGTGAAAAAGTATAAAATCAATCATTACTCTACATATTCCACTAAAAAAGCCTCCATCGTTGAAAGATTAATAAGAACTTTGAAGAATAAAATATACAAAGAATTTAGTCTTAACGGAAATTATAATTGGTATAATGGTACACTTGATAAAAAAGTAAATGAGTATAATAATACTATCCATAGAACTATTGGACAATCACCAGCTTCTGTAAATCATATTAATAAAAGGGACATATTGCGAAGATACATTCATGTAGCTGAATGTAGGAAGAAAACAAAGGGCAGGCAATTTGCCATTGGTGACTTTGTGAGAATCAGTAAACATAAAGGATGTTTTGATAAAGGATATTACCCAAACTGGTCAACAGAAATATTTAAGATAAAAAAAATACAAGAAACGAATCCAACAACTTATTTGATTGAAGATGCAAGATGTCAGCCTATATTAGGTGCTTTTTATGCTCAAGAACTTCAGAAAACTAGGCATCCTGATTTATACCTAGTTGAAAAGGTTTTAAAACGAAAAGGAAACCAAGTATATGTTAAATGGCTTGGACTTCCTCCTAGTGAGAACAGCTGGATAGATAAAACAAATGTATTATAAGAATATTTTACTGAGAAAAATCTAATCTAATCTGTATTTAAAGAAATACATGTGTCTTAACTATTCATTACGGATTTGCTCTTTAAATAGCTAAGTCCTGTATTTGTTTCGAATAAAATTAAATTCACAGCTATTACTTTCGAGAAAATTGAAGAAATAACAATGAAAACAAGACGAAGTAATATAGTTAACAAAAGTAAGCAAACAACATCAAATAAACTCACCAGTCAAACAAGATCAGGATATGGTTTTAAGAAAACTCTTAAAAAAGTTGTTTCTCATACTAAAAAACATATTAAAAAACTTAAACCTTCATGCAAGAAAGCATTGTTGCAAACAGCTTACGCAGCAGCTAAAGACTTTGTATCAGATTTTCCGATAAAATTACCTAGAATAATACCAGTACCAAAAACTGGAGGATTTCTTCCTTTAGTACCAATATTTGCTGGATTATCTGCTGCAGGCAGTTTGGCGGGAGGTGCTGCTGGGATTGTAAAAGCTATTAATGCATATAAAATAGCGAAGAAACAATTACTTGAATCGGAACGACACAATAAGGAAATGGAAACGTTATTGATTGGAAGAGGGTTACACCTCAAACCTTACAAAGACGGTTTAGGGATTTATATCACAAAGAAAAAAAACTAAACTCTAGGCTACCCAATAGAGCTTTGACCAATATTGATATTATTAAGCATTCAAGTAATATTCCATTCTTCCGAGGTGTGTTTATGAGAGATAAATTGCCAGGTAAAGTTTCATCAATAGAATGCGGAGTGATCAATCTTGATTCTTCTAAAAACGCTGGTACTCACTGGGTAGCCTATGGCAAAATAAATGACTACATAGAATATTTTGATAGTTATGGTAACTTAAAACCTCCTAAAGAATTTATGGAGTACGTAGGAAAAAGAAATATTCACTATAATTATGAAAATATACAGCATGATCACATGTATAATTGTGGACACTTGTGTCTAAAATTCCTTAAATCATTTTGGAAAAGTAATAAAATATTATAACATAATTGAAGTTCTTTTTATTATTCCATGTCGCAAAATTATTAATGCTCCTATAACTCAGATAATTATAAATGCTTATTTCTAAATCATCTTCACAACATAAGGATGTGAGTGATGATATGCACTAGTCGTGTTATTTGAATTACTTGAGATAACCTAAATTTAAAAATCTAAATAAAATGTTGGTATTCTATAAAACGACTAATGTGAGAGGAAAATGTAATATTTCCCTTCCTATTTCCAAAGAAGAGAGACGTGTCAAAACTATAAATATAAAAAAAATTACAAAAGGAAATAAACAATTTCTACGCGAAATTGGATTAAAATTAAATTAATAAAATGCTGCAAATAACGGATTTACCACAACATGATAACTCTATCGAGAGTTATGAGATCCACAGCTATAACCCATATACTACCAGTTTTGAAGAAAATGATGAAATCAGAATACCTATTCACCAACAAGATTTATACGTATTGCCATCAGGCAGTTCTATTTATATAGAAGGGTACGCGAGTGTATCTAGAAAAGACTCGGCAGGCAAAATAATTGAAAAAGATGTTGATTTTATAAACAACCCAATTTCATATTTGTTTCAAGATATTAGATACGAATTGAATGGTGTTGAAATTGATCGTATAAAAAATGCTGGCATCACAACAACCTTAAAATCATATGTCTCAATGAATGAAGGTGAAAATAAAGCTGCTGCAGTTTGGGGCTGGAACATAAATGGTACAAAACAAAAAAAAGGATATTTTAGTGTTATTATACCATTAAATAAAATACTGGGATTTGCAGAAGACTATAGCAAAATTATTATCAATTGTAAACATGAACTTATATTACAACGAAGTAGCTCCGCATTATGCTGCCTGCTTGCAGAAAAAAATGATGACGTAAAAATTGACATACAGAAAATACAATGGCGGGTGCCACATATTAAAGTTTCAGATCGTAATAAATTGTTATTGCTTAAGAGTCTGGAGAGAGATCGTTCTATACAAATAGCATTTAGAAATTGGGATTTGTATGAATATCCATTGCTGCCAAGAACAACGAAACATTCATGGTCAGTTAAAACTACTTCTCAACTAGAGAAACCCAGGTTTGTTATATTTGGTTTGCAAACAAATCGAAAAACAAACATAACTAAAAGTTCTGCCTTATTTGATCATTGTAATGTAAGCAATCTTAAATTATTTTTAAATTCGCAATACTATCCGTATGACTCACTTAATCTGAAATTTAATGAAAACAAATATAGTATATTATATGAGATGTTTGCTAACTTTCGCCAGTCATACTACAACTCAGGTATTGATCCGTTGCTGAGCTTAAATCAGTTCAAAGAAATAGCTCCAATTTTCGTGATTGATTGCTCAAGACAGAACGATTCACTTAAAACTGGACCAGTTGATGTGAGATTAGAAATTGAATGTTCTGAAGATATACCGGATAATACATCTGCTTATTGTTTAATTATCAATGATCGACTTTATGAATACAAACCTTTGAGTAATATTGTGAGAAAACTATCATGAATGTTATCGTTGATGTCCAAGGGTTTAAGGATGAAGGAAACAATTTTATTCCAAAAGAAATAGCAATAATGTACAAAGGACGCATTCAAGTTTTATTGATAAAACCACCTTACCCGTTTTATAACTTGTCTAAGAAAGACAGGTCACAGATAGCTTGGATAGAAAAGAACAGAGGAATAAAGTGGAATGAGGGCTTTGTACCATATTTTAACTATAAAGTTAATTTTGGTAATTTTTTTAACAATAAATCTGTGTATACCAAAGGCAATGAAAAAGTGTTATGGTTAAAAGATATCTTGGAAATAGATAATGTACATAATTTAGAGAATAAAAATTGTCCTAGTTTAGCAACATTGTATAACACTTATTCAACTTCACCAAATATTGTATGTTGTTTAAACCACAACAACATATGTGCTTTAAAAAATGTATTCTGTTTAAATAAATGGTGCGTAGAAAATAAAGTGTTTATCTAATAATTATATTGACGTAAATAAATAATCTACTTATATTACTTCCATGTTTTATTTCCGAAATACCTATAATTTTAACATTCACTCCCTACTTTCCAAACACACAGAACTGTTACGAACAGGTCATTCATGTTTATATGAACAGCTCATTCGATTTGTCTAAACTAATGCTGTTTGTAAGCAGTTGTAAAATACAACATACACACATTCATTCACACATGATTAGATGATTCTACACATTTACAATTTAGGAAACATACTGAATTGAAATAACATAAATGACTAAGAATCTAGAATAAAAAAGAAAGGGATTAAAAAGAAAAACATTTTGAATAGAAAAGTCAGACAGTACTCATTTTGAAAAGGGAGTATTGGGGCAACTGGATCAAAAGATGATACAGGCGCGAAGAAAAGCGCCTGGATCATCTTTTGATCCAGATGCCCCAATACTCTCCTACTCTCTTGTTCGACTAAGAACGATCTTGAGTTTGTAATTTAATTATTTAGTTCGGCAAAACAAGTCGAAATTAACCCCTTGTATGCCGGAACGCAGATCTACGCGAGACACAATAGCTTTTTAACTGTGTCTAGCATTCCGGCATACAAGAGGTTAAACAACTGAACATAATTGTTTAAGGCTTGTTTAACTTTATAACTGCCCGTAGCTTACAAGTGGTGTAATATAAAGCGTAAAACATTTCAAACCACCGCTTCGGATATGTGCGTTTTTACTAAAGTATGCTGGATGTGCATGTGTGTGCGTCTAGAGTTAAATATTCAGCGAAATATTGGATATTGTGTTTCAAAGGGAAATCAATCGTCTGTAAACTGTAATAAATTATTCCCTCTCCATGTATTTCTTTTTAATTACATACCTATTTAATACATAGTATACCTACTGAAGCTCAACATAGCAGTCACGCTTTTATAAACCATTTAATATTTTGTAATCCAACTTCTCTAATACTTTTGATTAAATTCGTTGCGAGTTTGCAGACAGTATGTCTTTCCCTGGGCCTTTTTTTAGAGTTCAGTGGTCACTGCTGCCGAGCCTGTCTTTACTAGTAAAGTAATACAACTGCATAAATTCATATAGAATTAGTCACATATTATTTAGTTGATATTTTACTATTTATATTTACAGTGAAATACTTCTGTAAATAAGGGCGATAAGCCGACTGGACAGACCGACAGACGGCTACGCAGAGGGTCTCGGGTTCGAATGCACGGCACGCACCAATAGGCGCGTACTGACAGGCCGAACGGCCTCGCGCGGCAGCCTCAGACGATTGCCGCGGGACGATCGCCTCGCTCATCGATGTGTTCAATTTTTGGATCGAGACAGCCGCGCGCATCAATGCCGAGCCAGTTTTGCTCATGATCGCCATGAGGCCGCACGTTCAGCAAGCTATCGCTGCCACTGCCTTTCTAATAATTCTGCGGCTTGTAAAGAAAAGAAAACGAATACCTAAATGTTTTTGGACAAAACTTTAATACGAAATTCATTAATTCATGTTCATTTCGTGACTTATATTTCTCCGTGCATCTTCTCTTAGTCCTCTATTAGTGTAATCGGGACATTGCGCATCCCAAAGCCGTCTATATTCACCGTATAGTTGTATTAACTTAAGACATTGCTCTTTATCCATGACGGTAACCTGCGACGAACAAGCGAGGCGAAACACAACCGTCTTGAGTGAGCGCGGCAAACGTACTAAGGTGCCTTTGATAACGACAAAAAACCGACAAAACTCGGCTCGGTCCGCGGCATGCTCGGGCGAGGCGACGCGTGCGTTTGCCTCGGGCGAGGCACGTCCTGACTGGCCGAGCACTTGCTTCGCGCGGCAGGCCTCGCGAGGCTGCTGGGTCAGTCAGTACGCGGCTAATGACTTTTCGAAGTTAAGTGCGTATTAAATTGTTAATTATCGCTTGCTTATCGGTGAAGGAAAACATCGTGAGGAAACCTGCATGTCTGAGAGTTCTCCATAATGTTCTCAAAAGACATGTGAAGTCTGCCAACCCGCACTTGGCCAGCGTGGTGGACTATGACTTTACCCTTCACATAGTGAGAAGAGGCCCGTGTCCAGCAGTTGGACAGTATAAAGGGCTGATGATGACTTCTGTAAATAAAAATAATGTAGAATAAAAATAGAAGTGAAAGAAAGTGTTGACCTTAACATTCAATGGAACGGTTCTTACAGCAGCATAATCTTTGTATACATGCGCATCAAGTTCTTAGCGCGCTTATGATACACAATCGTTGAGACTTGGAAAATGCTACTCTAGTTTCATTTTTGCGTAATATTTTTAGATTAAGTTATTTTGAAGTATTTTAGTAGATCATTTGCAGATGACATGGTGCTGCTGGCCCCAACGGCTGGCTCATTTAGAGAGATGCTCATAGTTTGTGAGAGGTATGCGGCGGCCCATGGACTGCGATATAATGGAACTAAAAGTGAACTTCTGGTCTTTGAGGTCCCCGGCAAAAGGGCAACGTATAATCCAGTGCTAACTCTTAATGATAACCAGCTCAAAAGACGTACTCAATTTAAGTACCTGGGGCACTGGCTTACTGAGGACCTCAAGGATCAGGAGGATATTGAACGTGAGCGCAGGGTTTTAGCAGCCAGATGTAATATGTTGGCCCACAGATTTTCTCGTTGTAGTAACGAAGTTAAAATTACGTTATTTAAGGCATATTGCCAATCTTTCTACACGGGCGGTCTGTGAGTCAACTATACGCTGAAGGCTCTGAACGCCCTGCGAGTTCAATATAATAATGGCTTTAGGGTGTTGTTGGGGCTGCCTAGGTTCTGCAGTGCGTCGGGCATATTTGCTAAAGCGCAAACTAAAGACTTTTATGCTATAATCCTTGCTTAACAGAATTCGGGACAGCCATAACAGCATCTTAACCCTAGAGTACTAATCTTATTTTTTTACTGCTTAATACTAATGTTCGCTTGGGAGGCTACTTCATAAATGATACAAGATTTTAGAATGATTTTTCGATTAACATTTGTATTAAATGTAACAAAATAATTAAGAAAGACCTTGTTTCTTTAAATTTAATGGCACATATTCCTTAAAATTATAATTTTAGTCTTAAAATCAACATTAAATCTAACATTACCCTTGTTTGAACAGTCTTTTGAAAAATAATAATAAAAAATAAAAAGACACATATAGCTTCTAATTTAGGATCTAAATTAAGTATTATTAAAGTGTTATAGCACATAAAAGTAAAAATATTATTCTAATTATAAGATATTTGACTTGGGAGTAAATTAAAATCAGCCTATATTTTTCTATCAATAAAATATACAATTACAGCAGTTTGGAGATCAAGATTGGGTTTGTAGAGCAGCTTCTAACTCGGTGCTTGTGCTTGCTTGTATTTGAGTCGTACCAGTAGGTATATGAAGATTGTTAAGAGCAATATTTTGGAGATCATCTTCAAGCTGGCACGAGGGTAAGAGAGTAGGATCAGCCACACTGTCGTCTGAATCGTAATCTTCAGTTTCACTGTCCGAATCTGCGTTTTCCAAATAGTTTGTTATCTGGTTCTCGTCGCGATTCATCTATGAAACAAAATGATCAATTATTCTCAGTTAAATCAAACTAATTGTTACGAATAAATAAAGAGATAATTGCAAAAAACTAAAAAACGACATTTGTAAAATACTTACCGTTAATAGGTACTAATGATCGCCTCCCAGGCAAACGTGAGGTCAATCACTCGATACCTGAGTATTCCCCGCTGAACCCATGACCACTCTCCAACGTGTCGCGGGGTGCACATATTGGCACGAACGCACGCCGCGATACATAGACGAAATTTAAAAATATTCTTAAAAAACCAACCGAACGCGGCCTCTCAGGCGATGATTAGTATTCTAGGGTTAAAGGCATTAGGTGAAAATCCTGACTTACCTACTACTAACTGACTTAGAAATAATATTCTTCTGTACGGGTGGCCCGGCGCGCGGCGCGGTAGCTAAGTGTGTCTATGTTTTATATGTTTGTTTTATTTATTTATCTTTTTTGTGTTACTGTGTTACTATTTCGTTGTTACTAAGTTTTACTAACAAATAGACCACTGTAGTCTAATGAATAAAGATATTTAATTTTATTTTAATTTAGAACAAAGAGGAAAGTTGTTTGATATAGACAAACTCATTCTAGTAGTCTCAGCGTACCTTGAAATTATACTAACCAGATTTTACTTAAAAAAATAGGTGTTAATAAAAAGATAAATTTCATACAGTAATGTTTCATATTCATAATAAAATAATGCTAATTAACAAACTCTTACTCCTTTAACTCCAATATTGATAATATAAAAATATATTAATATTAAGACAAAAATAGAGTGCTAGACCGTAATATTGACATTAGGTATTCTGATTGGCAATTTTCTTTTAAAGGGACTCGTTCCAAATAATTCCCATCTCAATTTGAATATCGACAACAAATTTTAATCATGAAAGCACCGTCTTACGAAAACACCCGATCGGTGCCGTTTCAAGCAAAAAATCAGTGAAGTCGCCTTTTTATTATGCTCCCCTCTTTCAGTATTGTTGAATATGACTTAGATTACCCACAGGAATCAGACCGCCTATTATTGCGTACATAGGAATCCGGCGTGTGCCGTTCAGATATTGAATTATATATAATAGGAGGTGTCGGAGACGTATGGAGGAATGCCTTAACGATCAGCGATCACCGGCGTACTTAAGAATACTTTCGTCTGTTTCCGAAGTAATATGAAGTATTCTAATTTCATTAACAGGACTTAAGGATTCTATGATAGTTTAGTAGGTACTTTTAACGGTCTGATACACAAGCATCTTCATCCTGCAGTGAAGTTAAGAATAAGAACTTTAAATTCACCACGTATTGTAATTCTATAACAGATTTATTTTTAATTTGGATAATACAAAATACCTACAGCATCAAAATTGTCTTGAATAAAATTACTTTATAACTTTAGGCTATAAAGTAATGTTATGCCTGCAATGTGTGGCTTTATATATTAAAATTAGTCTAGATTAAGTTACATTTTCTTCTACAGAAACTATAAAACTTTAATAAAAGACCTAATTTATCCCTACACTCTTATAAACTCAGCCGTAGCCCCATCACAGTCTTCCGAAGCAGAAATCCATTAAAATCCAGCTGATCACATACAAAAGAAAACCCTTCAAACAAACTGTCAACGTTCAATATGCGAACGGATTTAAGTACACCATCAATGTGCATCCGGCCGAAATTCGTTAAGTGGTTTATCAAAAAACTCGCCCAGAAACCTTTGTTTGCGCTCAGAGCATTCCAATTATGGACTAAAAGATCAAGGGTAAACACACGAGCGTTAAAATCGCGGCGTATTCTCTCCTCAGCCTGCTATGTGACAACGGCTACCTACATCTTATTGTTCGGCGGCTTTCGGGCAATTACAGAAAATCTGATGTCTTTTTGAAAATTACGTCCGGATTCATGTCGTTTTTGAAAGCAGTGGTAGCTCTATTATCATATTTGATACTTGGAGGACTTTCTGTATAGATACAACTGGTATAAAATCATCATCATCCTGGCGCTGTCCCAGTTGCGCTCCAAAACCCACGCCTTGGAGTCTGGGGTCCGCTTTCCGGCTATGTCTCCTCCACTTCGCACGGTCTTCAGCATCCATGGTGGTAAGTTGGTTGGCACGCATATCATCCCTTACGACGTCAAGCCAGCATTTCTTTGGCCTTCCCCGTTTACCGGGGCCCGGTGGAGGTAGCATGGCAAGACATTTGTTACCCACGTAAGATGCCGATTGACGTAAGACGTGGCCATACCAGCGTCGACGACACTCTTGCAGTTTGTCAGCAATGTCACAGACATGAAGGCTACCCCGGATGCGGGAGTTCCTAATGCGGTCCTTCCGCGTGACACCACACATCCAGCGCAGCATGTTCATCTCCGTGACACGCAGACTTTGCTTGTGTCACTCAAGCACAGGCCAAGTCTCACTGCCATATAACAGGACAGGTCTAATGATGGATTTATAGATCTGTCCTTTGAGCTTAACCAGCATTTTGGGATCACAAATGACACCGCTCACCTCACGCCATTTGGCCCAGGCTGCCGAAAAGCGTGCTTTGACGTCGCAATCGATGTCACCAGACGCGTGCAGTACTGATCCCAGGTACTTGACCAGGAACTTTCGCTGGGCAATGTCTCCGCCTATATGAATTGACGCGGGATCAGTACTGTTGCAGGCCAAGTACTCGGTCTTCGCCACGTTTATTTTCAGACCGCCGTTCTCACGCGACTCCTTCCACGCATACACACGCCGCACCAAGCGTCCCCTGTCCGCATCCGCCAGCGCGATATCATCAGCATACATGAGCAGCCACGGGGGCTGCTCATATGAGGCTCTGATGCTGTTTGACAGTACGTCTAATATGGTATAAAATATTTCCTTATAAATTTACGTATTGTTACGCTCTATGTAGAAGAAATAAGTTACAGACCTATTAGGTCCAGGAAGTCGTAACAGCTGATGAAATAGCAGTTATTATTTGAAGAGCTCAAAGTTACTCACAGTAGGGATAAGTTGGAACTCTAAGGCCAAGTTTCTTTCTATCCAAGATATTAAATTTTTAGGGAAAGCATACTTGTGACCGACAATATACCTCAGCTTGCCTGGAGTGTAACTATTTATGAATCAAGTTATTATCATTATTATTATAGAAGCTTTATTTACTTAACTTTTTGTTTGACCCAGTCATACAAATACCAAAGCAATTTCAGATCTAAGAAGCATCTCGACTGAAGTTAAGACTAAAACTGTTAAACTATCTTAGAACTGTAAGGAGGTTTTTTAAAGTGCAAAATTAGTTCATTTATCAATGTCTCGTAAGCGGCGTGTTTCTCTGGATTAGGTTCAGTGTATACAAGAACATTTGTTATAAAAACCAGTCCTTTTACTTTTTCCTTTATTCAAACAGACGACAATGACTTGCGGACGCTCTGCGGGCTTTACTTTGATTGTCTTCTTTAATGTTCCTGAGAGAAGTTACTTTTAAAATAACAGTTTTTGTTATATTAATTGTTAAAAGTAAACTTGTTTTCTTTTTATTTTCTGTGGTACTACTGCGCGACGATACAACTCAAATAACTAAGATTTTACCACGTACCATATATGAGACAGAAAGATACTTGCTTTCTTTAGGCAAAATCGTGATAGGACAATCAGCTGTTCTATACAACATTGAACTAATACATACATATAATTATGTTTTTATCAGTATTTCATAATTTTGGAACATTTTATTCGATTTGATTAATAGCTATAGTAAGATAGATAAAATATACTATATTTTTCATCATAAAACATGGGATATGTATATACTCTTTTATTTAAAAAAGACAACTCCCGCATTAGGACTAAATCCTGTGTCATACCTATTACATGGTATTATGCAATCACTTCCCTAGGTTAGGCTTCCCTCAGGTTTTAATTCTTGACCTTTTTTTGTTAATAGTACTTAGTACATTAAAATGTACCACAAAATTACAATTAATATTAATTACTTCTAACCCTCTTATATACACTGTTAATCAATACAAAACTTTTAATATACACAAATAATGTATGCACACGACAGAATCATTTAATTTCCTTTTTCAGTAATATTAATTACTTCCCTCGTTTCGAGGATTAACTTAAAACCCGTCATAAAACGCATTAAAATTCAACCCGAACGCCGTCTTTTCGCTGGCCCGTTTTGGTCGGATTATTATGTACCTACTATAATAATCCGTAAAATGTTACTGCTAAATTTATTTTCGGTGACAGATTGAATTGAAATAAAATGTAGTTGAAATTAATCGACGAAAGTTATTACTTCATATTCCGTTAAACAGTTCCTAAATTTAAAATCTGCGTGGGTTATTAGTGTTATTACTCATTATATAATAATTTACATATACATACATGCTTAAAGAAACAGAGGTAACTTCTGGAGTAGTGTACTATGCGGATCTTGTGGCAAGTAGGATGAATTTCCGTGCGTTTAGGCGTTTCTGCCATACATATTACTGGAAGCAGGTATAGTTCACAATTTAAGCCCCCTTAATGCTTATGTCCGTGGTGCTTATCTTTTCTCATCATTATATCTCTTCGTTGCTTGTCTTCCGCTTTGTTAAGGAGGGAAGTCTATTGTTTATTTTCCAACTCCTCCAATATATGTACTTCTGATTAAGTTCGTTGCGGATTCCAAAACAGTTTAACTTTCCCCGAGACTTCACGAGTGTCAAAACTCGTTGTCATCAATGGTCACTGCTGCTGAACCTGGCTACACAGGTGACACAGTAGTGGGAATGAGGGTGGGATTAGTCCCAAAAAAAACATACATATACTCACGCCGTTACCTGTCAGGGTAGGCAGATGCAATAGAACGCATCGCATCTTACATATGTCCATACAAACCTCACGCGCTTCATCTACATTCATTACTCTTTTCGTACATGCTGGTCGCCGGGTCCGAGTACTTCGCACCTTTCCACAATTCAAAACGTCACCAATGTCGTCGACGAATGTCCTACGATGTCTGCCGCGACCACACAGGTTTGCCTCATATATTTTATGCGTCATTTTTCCTTCACTTCACTCATTCCTTGCATTCTTCGTTATAATTATTTAAAAAAGAAAATTCCATCTGCACCCTCTAAGCCAAAATGTACAAACATTTGTATAGCAAATCTTGTGCCACAAATGAATTTCATTTAAACCTTCAAGTTAAAGCTTCAAGTTTAATTTTTATTTACAAGAAATGAATAATAATAATAATAATAATCTACCAAATTCACACAACACCATTTAGTCCCAAACTAAGCAGAGCTTGTACTATGGGTACTAGATATTGGATAAACATACATACACTTATACAATTTTTTTTGTAATTACATACATATTATACATAGAAACACCCAGACCAAGACAAACATCCATGTTCATGCACACAAATGTTTGATTTGAGCGGGGATCGAACCCGCGACCTTCGGCGTAGTAGTCGCTTACACTCCCGCTACACCAACCGGTCGTCATAAATAGAGATGATTATATGCATATTTTTAGGCGATTTAAAAATATTGTTAATGTTATTATATATTAAATGTTATTATTGTGTCATAACCAGCATTTACTGACTTCGGTCGCGTTGACCACAGCATGCATAATCAATACACCTCTTTTTCACCTTTTTGTTGGTATTTCGATAAGCCTATCCCAGAGGGTGCTTAGACTGCCAGTTATAATTTGCCAATTGTTTTATGCACATAGTATTATTAACAATAATATTTGGCACACTGTAAACATGCTGTAAACCATTCAAAACTGCGCTACAGCCATCCGTGTAGCTGAATTGATGATTTTGCATTTTGCATTCTACGATCGACATGTAATTATTGTTGTAATTAAATAACTTGATACCGTGAGGTACTTTTAATTTTTACTGTTGCAATAAATAAAAGATTTATAATAGTATATTTTTCTGTTAAAATCATCAGCTATCAATGTTAAATTAATTTGCGTATAAAGACTGTATAGTTTAATACTGAACATTTGATGCGTTACCATTATACAGAAAATTAATCATCCGTTTAACATTAACAAAATATCAGAAAAGTACTGGTGGAACGCTGTGCAGTAGCTTGAAAAGACGCCGATAACAGACTGTTAGTATCTGCCTACTTATTTTAAAGTTAGTTTTCTGACTGATTATGTGAAGTATAGAGAATTAAAGTCGAAGATATGTCATGAGATAATAACTCGGTATAACTCATTATACCGAGTTATTATCTCATGACATATCTTGTGGTGAACTAATATCTTCAATATAAAGACGATAATAAAACTCTCTTGAACAATACATTTGTTTGTTTTTCGTGTGAGTGTGTGGCCAACTCTAGTGTCGGAGTTTTCAGACCGCTCGAAGGCCTCCGACATGGCCTAACGATTCTTATCCTGAGACAAGAACCGGGACCGACAGCTTTACGTGCCCTCCGAAGCACGGTAGCGCTCAGATGTAAATGCCACATGTGCTCACCCATCCAAGTGGCGACCTGTGTAAGCGTTGCTTAACTTTGCCGATCTGTTACGAACGGCAAGCCAAGTCTTGCTATGAGCGCTACAACACATTGAGCCTAAGCTATTGAACAAATGGGTCGCAAGCTGCAATAGTTTCGGAAAAAAGATATTAGAGTATATTATTGAGCAAAACTTCACATTGGTAGAATGAAAAACCACACGCACCGTTCCTAACTTCGTGCAAGTCATGACATTTAACTATTTCTATTAAGGGAATAATCACTCCTAATTTTGAAAGCCTCCTCATTTTTCATGTCATTCCCATTACGTAACTTAAATCATAATTTTATTCACCCCGTGTACAAAAATAGAGCATTTAAATGCATGGAACTATTTATCAAAAGTAATCCTTGATATGACCAACAAGCGTCGACCGCCATCATTTGTCAAAGCGTACGCTGTACGACGTCTACAACCATCGCTAACATGATACACTTTACTGTGCGGAGACCGTTAAGATAATCAATTGCTCAATTGCTGAAATACCTATGTACTTATATAGCTTTTAGGTGAATATTAATAATATTATTGATAACGTAAAAGCTGCGGAATAATGTTCATATGGAACAGGACTGAAATGATTTATGATCAGTTGGTATAGGCTGTTCTTAATAGCTTTGGTATTAGAGGCAAGATTTAAGAAAACATGCTATTGACTGAAATTCTAAATATACGTTAGTATCAACCAGTAAAAAAATATGCTTACAAAGGCTAAATACCGTCACAGGGCAATGGAGAAAACGAAATCATTGAATGGATAGGTACGCGTCGAATTATAAATACTCGGTGTGAGTAGTAACATAAATTGTAAGATTCTTAAACAGTTGTTCCGAGAATAGTTGTCCTTTGTTTTAGTTTGTGGAATTGCACACATCACAGTGAGCTTTCGATATGGTTGATATTTCAGTTTAGTTTTCTTTTATTTTTATTTAAAGCTCTACTTGTTAGAAATTCCTAATCGCATAGTATTTATTGGTTTAAAGTATATGAAATTGAAGACATTCAATAATAAATAAGAAACTAAATAATACTACAGCGCCACGTTATACTGGATATTTTTAAAGTGGTATTCTTCCTTACCTATAAATAAATTCACTTCTATTTTTAATAATGACGCAAGAATTTAAAAATGGTTTCTAATGTGCATGCTTTGATAACATTTATGATTTAGCATCAACAGTAACAAACAGAGTAAAGAAACTGTTAAAAAGCACAACAAAATAACACTAATTGTTCGGTAAACCTCATAACCTTATCGCATCGAGACAAATTCAACAAAACAGGTATCAAGCATTGACGCCCTTAAATTTCCGGGTTCGGTTTTCAATGAAAATAAGTGGGAAAGGATCCATCCTTTTAAACCTTAACCTTTAAATATTTTTCGTTTGACATAATTTTCGTTAATCGATTTAATTTCTAAAGGGGTAGACGGATTTTACTCTTATATTTCACATGAGAAGTTTGATTTAAGTAAGAAGGCAGTGATAGCTTAATGGAGTTATCAAAAGACTGGTCATGTAGAGGGTATCAGGCTCAAACCCACTAAACCCCTTTTGAGTTGCGATGGTCAGACAGTAGTCCCTCTTTGCGACAGTAAATATTTTGTCAAGTGTGATTGGACAAGAAAGCGTATTCCGAGCTCAATGGTAATAATTCTTGGATGCAACCGGGTTAACGCTAGTGCGATGATGGTCCTGATTTTAGTAGCGGAGCTTTGGTATTCACGTAGATAATAACGAAAGATTATAATATCCCTAACCAATATACAACAATATACTTGAGTTCAAAGCTATAACAAAATACTAGATTAAGTTATATACCATAAAATAATGTTCAAACTAATTAATAATTGATTAAATAGAGGGAGTTAGAAATAAATGAATCGATGAATTAGTTATCGACATTCTCTACTACGTTACGACATGAAGATTCAATATCACCTTCATTCACCCAACTATATTCAAAATATTTCCAATATATATATATATATATATATATATATATATATATATATATACACAAAATTATAAAGAGGAAAAATTTGTATTTTTGTTTGTTTGTTTGTTTGTTTGTAATGGATAAACTCAAAAACTACTGAACCGATTTTAAAAATTCTTTCGCCATTAGAAAGCTACATTATCCGCGAGTAACATAGGCTATATTTTATTTTAGAAAAAATAGGAGTCCGTAAGATATTTGGCTTTTTCGGACCCAAGGTGTAAAAAAACATCCAAAAAAGTTCCTTATTTGGCGTACGCCGCCTAAACTATAAAAGATAAGAAGAGAACCATAAAATGTTCTAATTAATTAAAGACCTTAAAAGTATCTACAAAAAAGATAATATTTAGTCTTGAATTCATTCAAATTCAAATTCAAATTCAAAATCCTTTATTCATTTGGGTCACAATGTGACGCTTATGAACGTCAAAATAATAAATTTATAAAATAATTACTTATACTCAAATTTAAAACATTATTACTGTATGCTTCTACATTTACATTTACTGCCACGTTCGCGAAGCAATAGGTAGAACCATGAGAAAGAACGGGCAATAAAACTCACGGTCACTCTTTTTCATCGCCAGGTTTTGCATAATGTACAATTTACATTTTGTAAGGTGCTGCAACTGTTACACCTTCTATATCACTTGTATATATTTACTGTACATAATAATACTCAAGCATAATAGTTTTGGTTAGCCTCCTCAGAATAGACATGGTGAAACAGGAGCATCCACTTACATTATATATACCTAATGATGCAGGCAATCCGCGAAAATGATCAGAACCATGATGGAAATGATGCAGTTAAATATTAAAATCTAATACCAGCCCGCAAGACCGTCATCGACCAGTCATCGCAAGTAGCACCCGTTCACGAGTATGACGCATGTGCCAGCCATCATCCCTCTCGCCATATTAGAGGGACAGGGATGACCCGACACACGACGCCACCACAAGAAATGACATTTTAGTGAGCATGACGACAACGGTATACGAACCAGCAGTAAAAAACAATCTATTGGTATACTGACCATGACCGCCAATTACCTCCACTTTCCAGATCGTTATTATTAACATAAGTTAGTGTAACGCGTGAAGGAATGCAAATGTAGAAAGAATTTTGTGAAGGTGACAAGTGAACAATGATATAATCAGGGATAAATAATGTTAAACTACATTCAACAAATCATAAAAATATCCAAATCCTGCAAAAAGCATGTGTTCACGAGGCACCTCCACTTAACATGTAAATAAAATAATCGGGAGTTAAACAAGCCTAAGCCTATCCCCACGGTGTCTTATCATTTAAAAATTCCTTGATAGTGTAATAACCCCTTTGCAAAAGAAACTTCCTAATTGTCCGTTTGTATTTGTGCATGGGTAAATTCATTATTTCAAGAGGCAATTTGTTGAAAAATCGTATACCAATCCCCGCAAATGAGTTCTGAACTTTATGTAGACGGTAGTTAGTTCCCACCAGTTTATGCTTATTCCTTGTGTTCATTTTGTGCAAATCACTATTTTTGCGGTATAGAATTAAGTTTTTCTTAATGTACATTAAGTAAGCATATATATATATATATTGCGATGCAACTGTCAATATATCGACTTCTTTAAATTTATCACGTAAAGAATCTCTAGCACCTAACTTATAAATATCACGTATGGCCCTCTTTTGAATGATAAAAATAGTCTGTATATCAGCAGCTGTACCCCATAACATTATTCCGTAAGACATTACGCTGTGAAAATAACTAAAGTAAACTAGTCTAGCAGTATCTATATCTGTGAATTCCCTAACTTTTCTAACTGCAAACGCTGCAGAACTAAGTTTTACTGCGAGACAGGATATTTGGGCGCCCCACTGAAGCTTACAATCTAAAGTTACACCCAAGAATACGGTTGATTCGACTAGTTGAATTGTTTCCTTATTTAAAATTATATTAGTAGGAACACTTTTGACATTAGGCAAAGAGAATTTAACACATTTGGTTTTGCTTGAGTTGAGTACCAAATTATTTGTCGAAAACCAATCTAATACTTGTGCAAGAGTGTTATTGACGGTATCAAAGTTACTTAAATTACGATCAACTTTAAAAATTAGTGACGTATCGTCGGCAAACAGAACAATATCACATAAATTTTGTACAAAGAACGGCAAATCATTAATATATATTAAAAAAAGAAATGGACCGAGAATAGAGCCCTGTGGAACGCCCATTCCTACTGGCAAACCTAGAGACCTACTCCCATTAACATCTACATACTGAATTCTATCACTACGGTAGCTGGCAACAAGATTGAGTGCGGTATCTCTAATACCATAAAGTTTCAATTTAAGTAAAAGTGTATTATGTTCCACACAGTCAAAGGCCTTTGATAGGTCACAAAAAACACCAATGGCATCCTTCGAGTTTTCCCAAGCATTAAAAATATGCTTTAACAAAGTTACACCGGGATCAACGGTGGAGCGACCCTTAGTAAAGCCATACTGTTCACTGTGAAATAAATTATTTGTGTGAAAGTGGCTCTCTAGTTGATGCAAAATGATCTTTTCAAAAATTTTACTAATAGCAGGCAAGATAGAAATTGGCCGAAAATTACTAGGTTAGTTAGCTTATTTAGGTCATTTAATTTAAATGTTTTGTTCTCTGAACCAACCAGAATAACCTCACATTCGTCTACATGCTTAGATAATGTTTTTTGCAATTGTCTTTATTTAAGTAAGGCTGTTTTAACTGACTTGACATCGGATCACTGCGGGCAAAAGCTTGTAATTCCAACTAATACAACCCCTAAAGTACAAGAAATTATATGTAGGCCAATGACCTCTGCTCGCCTCAAACACTTTAGTTATGATGTTGCTGCCAAGATCGCCAGTATTGACTTAACCGTTGATGATCCTAATGAATTATATAAATGCTTATTTAAAATTGTTAATGATGAGTACAATAAATTTTTTAAAATGAAGACGTTTGAAAGGAGTATTAAAGTAAATTTTTGTGACTGGGCAACAGTAGGTATATACAAAAGTAGAGCTAAGTTGTATGATCTTTATGGTATGAATAAATAAAATTTTAATCCTGAATTTATTCAATATGTTAGAAAATATTCAAAGGTTTTTAAGAGGAGATGTGCTTTAGCCAAATCCTTATATTTAAGCAATAAAATCAAAGAATCCATTATTAACAATGAGACTGGTCGAGCTAAATTGGTGGATAACAATTATGAATTAAAATTTAATGGTGAAATTATTACTAGGAAAACTGATGTTGCTCAGACATTTAACAATTTCTTCATAAACATACCAGTGAACACAACCAGCTGTCTAGATTCATGTCCAAGCAAAGCAGAAATGTTGGTTAGGGGCAATGTGAATGAGTGTGATGTGCTTTTTAATTTTAAATATATTGACACCAATGACATACTGAAGGTATTCAAGACGCTCAATAATAAAAAATCTGTTGACTTATGGGGCATTTCTGTTAAACTTGTGCGACAAATTATTTCTAGCTTAGCTCCATATTTAGCTGCAATATTCAACAGATACGTAGATACAGGCGTATTTCCTGATCTAATGAAACACAGTAAAGTAATACCATTATTCAAAAAGGGATCAAAGAGCGACCTGTTGAAAGATTCTGCCGTGGAAACATTCAAACGAACTTGTGTCGACATAGGCATCAAAGGAATAACGATTAATTTCATCTTTTTATTTAAACAATATGCCACGCGGGGCAAATTGATGTTCCCAGTTTAGTGGTCGGTTATGTATTAATCAATGGTTAAAGAGTGTAACATAATTTGGTTTTACAATATAAATAGTACGTTAAACAGCTGTTGCTTAACGCCAGTAGATAATAATTGTAATTTCGTATTCAGTAATAGTTGCGAGATGGGATTGCAAAGATAGTTCAACAAATATGGTGGTCACCTCGCCACGCCAACGCCCCGGTGAGTTTTATTGTTTGTTTACACCATACAGTGATGAGATAAACATGGATGACAAGTCATAAAATGCATAACGTAATAATCCCTCGTATTCCAGAATACCAGACACAGTTTAAAACTATTATATCTAGCGTAGATCTTGTTTCCAATACAAGGTGCTAGGAATAATAAAGATTGAAGGATTTGTCTAAAAGCATTTTTTTTTATAGTAATAGGCGGCAAACGACCCGATGTATCGCCTGATCGTAAGCAATTACCGCCGCCCATGGACACAAGCAACACCACAGGAGTCACAAGTGCGTTGCCGCCCCTTGGGATTGGGAAAAGGGATAGGATGAGGAGTGGGATGAGGAAGAAGGACTAGGGGATAGGGCCTCCGGCACTCTCACTCACCGAACGAAACGCAACAGTTTAAGTACTGTTACTTTACGTCGATTTTCTGTGAGAGGGTAGTACTTCCCCGGTCGAGCCGGCCCATTCATGCTGAAATCAGCAAGGCTCTACTACCTGTAAAATGTAACGCATGCATGCGTTAGGAATAGGATCCATCACTAAAATAATTAAAGTGGAAGTCATCTGAAATTTAGAACTGTTTTCGGACCGACTTTTCGAATATAAAATGGTACTGAGTTAAATGGTATCCGTCTAGTTGATAAATAATCTTAAAACTTTCCGCACCACTAATTGCATTTACTTTGTTAAGCTTCGATATCAATTATCTTACTGCGATTGCTTACCAATTAATTAATAGGTACATATAATTGTAGGAAGGAGTATTAAAATCACTGTGTTCCACAAACCATGTTACCTGTGGTAAGTATATCAAAGTGCGTCGCTTAAATTCAGTTGCCTATAATTTCAGACTAACATAGTATATAGTTTCTGCGGCAATAACAGACCTTATGCAATGTGCATAGCGAACACCGATACCTCAATTAGCGATGCTGAGCTATGTAAATGATGTTTTAGTTTGCTTCAGTGATGAATGAATTCTGAAGTGCTTCACGAATTAGAAATTGTGTTAATTTAAAGCCTCGCGTGCTTAAATTTTCGTAAGTCAATATAATGTTTGGCCTTTGTGGAGTCGAATGGCAGTCTGGTTTCAGATAGCGGATTACTGCCTATTATTTGCATAGACTGACATCGATTTAGATAGCAGGGCTAAGTTGAGATGAACTATGATCCTATTTACTCCACATTCACGCGACTGAATTAAACCTATGTGAATCGATGGCACACCGTACAATATGCAGGTGTAATGAGAGCGATTATTTGTTGTACATATACAAGCATCTTTATTGGTTATCTGGTTACAATAGTACCTATCCTGTCTAGTTTTTATCAGTTTCGCTGCACTGACACAATAACATTATCTCCTATAATATAGCTATAAATATATGAGCTATTTTTTTGGAATGTGGGGTCTGTTTTCATTGCTTTTTATTTTTAACATAACATTTTCACACATTCATCCTAAATGGTTGCAAAACTTCAAGCTTGTTGAAAAGGGTTAAATAATTTTGAATGAACTAAATCAGACATGTACAACCTAGGGGTAGAATTGTGGCATAGAAGCATAAAATGTTAAATTCATACACGCATTTATATCTATATATTATAATTCTGCAAACCTGCATTTGAAACTTTAGTACATTTGAGCACGATGAGCTTACATTGTAGACACTACAGTAAATGCTAGCTGCTAATTGTGAGCTCTTCTCAACAGGGGCTTGAAACAATTTACGTCAAACGTATCAACCATGCAACAAGAAAATAAATATAGATTATAGAGAACTTTAAAAATTACCTAAGGAACTAGAGGATGCCCAGAGCTACATCCGCACATTTACCGTTTATTTAACCTTTTTCTCGATGCCATAATCATAATCATTTACTCATTAATTGCATTTTGGGTATTACATGATCACACATTATTAAATTGTTTCACCAAAATCTGCCTAAATAGGCGTATGAATATATTGAGTTTGCTAAAAATTATACATTACAATGTCAAACTTGATCAAATATAAAACAAAAATAATCTAATTTGATAATAAAGCAGTAAAAATGTCAAAAATTCATGTCAGTAACCAAGTAAAATGTAAAATAAAAATGTCAATTGTAGTTCATGTCTGTAAGTAAATGGAGTTATTAAATTAAAGTAATAGAATAAAAAGTATAATAAAATGTATGTCATCGTTTAAGTTTCAAAATTAATAAATAAAAAGATATAAGAAATAACATCAATTTAAAATATTATAACTTATTAAAATACATTTTTATCATCCAAGAACTCATTCACAGTATAATAGCATTGTATTAATATCTCTTTTAATGTATTTTTAAACATTACTTTTCCATAAAGTTTTATCTGACATGGTATTTTATTATAAATTGTTGGCGCTATACATAGTAAGCTTTTGCTCATCAGGCTTGTTTTCGCGCTATGTAGACATAGTCTGTTGTTATTACGCCTATTTCGCTTGACAACATCCGATATGCGTTGAAATAAATGAGGATTAGCGTGTACAAATAAAAAATGCCGTAAAAATTTCGTGAACTCCTTTCTTGGTGCACCCTTATCGTCTCCAAGGAATATGCATGCCAAATTTCAGCTACTGGGACCCAATAGTTTTGGGTGTCCGTAGTCAGTCATTCAGTAACGGTAGAATTTTAAACATACAGATGTTGTTAGAGAATAACTGTGCTTTTTTTCCATTGTACCAAATAGTTCTTCACACTAAAAAATATAATATAAAGTATGGTCCGTCAAATCGAAATTGTAACATCACATCTAAGGTAACTCTTACTTGAAACAACCAAAAGCAATCAGTTGTTGAAACTGCATACGAATAGAAGGAGGAAATATAAAAGACGAACTGTGACACAAGTGAAGCAAAAGGTAGCTTCGATAGTAACTAAAAATACTAGAACGTCTAAAGTTTTCCGCTATCGTTAGAACGGTATTCAATATACTTCGCTTCCCTTACATGACATACAAATAATGTGGATAAAGTCTTAGTTGTGTTTGTCACAGAAAGATGTAGTTGTCATATATGCTTCCGTTTTGATTCTAATGAGTTCTACATACCTAAGGATTCATAGATATAACATCGTCAGATCTATTACTACAATAGTCTGGATCGTTATTGTATCACCACAATTCATGAATCACACACGTGTCAGTAAGAAGACACGAGGCAACTCTTCTCTAAAGTTGCGATTATATGTTATACAGATTTCTTTACAATGTGCTCTATAAGCGATATACTAAAAAAAATATACTGTATTAAAACTAATGATATCATAGGTCTGAAACAGTATTAACGTTACCGTCGTCAGCACATAAGCGTACTGTCAAACCAATAGGTTAGCCCAAAAAAGCAATTTAAAATCACATCTACATCAAGATTGCTTTCATTGATGACACGTCTAACCTTCATTCCCCAAATCCATCATACAAACCACGATTCTCAATAGTATCAAGATATACAGCAGACCCGCACTAGTTCTTATGTAAAACGTACAGCCCACTACCCATCCTTACGGTCGGTTATATGAAACAATCTCATAAAGCAGGCCCATGAAAGGTAAACATGTGAATGTCGTGCCGACGCCTGACTTACTGCGACACTCGTGAAACCCGCGCTTTATACGCATTTATTAAATTGGCGAAATACATTTGGATCTAGTGCTCCGCTT
The DNA here is from genome assembly GCA_944739405.2 of Euclidia mi. Taxonomy (NCBI): domain Eukaryota; kingdom Metazoa; phylum Arthropoda; class Insecta; order Lepidoptera; family Erebidae; genus Euclidia; species Euclidia mi. The sequence continues at coordinate 72,856,368 of OX123184.2, forward strand.
TTTTTTGGGTTATTGAATTCGTATTCGTTTTAGTTTTGTTATATTTGCTATTTCTATATCGAGGGAGCGAGTTCGATTTAAGACAACCGATGTTTAGATTTACATATTCAAAGTGTCTTGAAGATTCCCCTTATATAAGTTTACACATTACTGTCGTAAGTGGCTGGACTGCACTCCATTTCACTGTATGAATTACAATAATTACATCAAATTTGTAAAGTTGTCACGATTCTATTGCTCTTACTGGATACTTTAGAAGCATAGCAAGTCCAATAAACGGATACAACGGCAAAAATTTGAGCAAACAGACACAAGCTTAAAATGTGAATTATACAAAGTGTTGTCCTGTGTGGGTATCAAACCTTCCACACTCGCCGCAGTGTGCACGGTGACGTGATTACTTAAACTACCCGTATATACTTATATATCATAAATATAGATTACACGGATAAGACTGTTGTTGGCATGATATTCAATTATTATTAGCCTTTCCCAACAAGAAATACAGACAGTTTCAGAATTTTTTTATTCGCCACATCCTACTGAAGTTTACTATCTGGATAAAGCTCGTACCAGTTTAAAAGATAATATAAAACTGAACTTTATAATATACAGAGCTTGTAGAACAAACTTTATAATCAAGTACACGTGTAACTAACACATTTGGGTCTAAAATTATAATAATAATAATAATAATAATAATCTACCACATTCACACAACACCATCTAGTCCCAAACTAAGCAGAGCTTGTACTATGGGTACTAGATAATGGATAAACATACATATATACTTTTTTTTTTGTAAATACATACATATTATACATAGAAACACCCAGACCAAGACAAACATCCATGTTCATGCACACAAATGTTTGACTTGAGCGGGAATCGAACCCGCGACCTTCGGCGTAGCAGTCGCTTACACTCCCGCTGCGCCAACCGGTCGTCTCAAGTAAGGTCGTCAAAAGTAATTTATTGAAATGTTAACAACAAAACTTATTGAGTTCAAAGCATTCTATCAGTGTGTGTTAGATCTCTTAAAGTCACTGTTTGAAATAGAATTAGTTTTTATTATAAGTCAAATCGATTAGATCGATTGAGTAACATTTTGTTTAGTCTATTGAAAATTTCTGACAATGGTCACACTGAACTGTCACTTCCGTAAGCTTCGCGTTGAGAAATTACCACGTTGTCGTCTCGTACGTAAAATAATTGTTCGCCTTTTGAAAAGCACATCATTGTAGCTACGCGAATAGTGAGTAAACCGCTTTGAACGCCGCCTGATCTAGTGCTGGCAACGGTAAATTGATTGTGAACTATTGATTGACATTTGTGAAAACTGTGAATCTGGTATCGACTTCCACGTGCCAACGTGTCCTGAAAACGTCGCGTTTGAAGCTTAATAGCTAAGTATAAGATACTTCATTCATTTATTTTGGCCAATATACTTGTATGAATGTGTCTAATTTAGCTCAAGCCTGACATCAGCAAGGATAGCGGGTGAGTGAAACCCAATATTGATATTGATTGATTCAAATTCATCGCTGTGCAACGCAGTGCATTGTGTCTGGATCATTGTCTATCGTGGTCAGGTAGATGTATTACATCTTCCACTGCGCACTTCTGATACACCTTCCTGCCTGGCTACGGTAATTCTAGACATAATTTTGGTAGCAGAGCGTGGTTGAAATTTAGCCGCTGTTGCATTACTGAGTATAAACTCAGATTGGTATGAGCTTGTATCTTATCACCTTGTAGACAGTATTGTAGTGTTTGTCAGGTCAGTTATTGTCTAAAATACATAATATTTAATTGTATAAGTTGACCTAGATAATTTGAAACACATTGTCACATAACCTCAATCAGTAATTGTTGATTTGTATTGTTGGAAAATCTAACTTAAATTTGTTGTTGCATTAATAAGTCAGTTTGTTTGGATACATAACAGCTGTATGTATCAATAAATTTAGTAAATTTAGTTTATTGCATATATTCATAAACATTGTAATAATCAAACTTGACCTTGCCACTTGGGCGGGTCACATTAATAAACTTTGTTTGTTATAATATAGATAATATTGCTAGGTAACACATATTCTGTGCTTACTTCATATTGTATATCATAAATAACACAGTTAGTCTGTCTGTTGCAAATAATTAACTAATTAAGTTGAAGTTTCAACTTTATTAATTTGTTATAAGTTATAACTTTGATAACTTTTGTGTTTGTTTCAATATACTGAAACCTTTAATTTTGTTGGGCAGTAAATACCTGTCACTTGCCTGCACTTGCAATAAACAGGCTAATACCTTGTTGGTTTCAAAGAATTGAGAAAAATTAAGTTTGATTGTTAATATTGTTTAACGCTTGTCCGGGCTCTTTTGAATTTTGATTATGTCAGCTATCAAGGACTTGCGTGCGGCTGCTGGTGCTATTGCATCAGATTTGCGCTGGTTTGCCTCTGCCAATGCTTTAGTGAACCGGCCTGATCGCCAGCAGGCCTTACTTCAGAGGTACGAGCGGATTGACGATCGCCTGGCAAGTGTGGAACAGCAATTCCGCACTTTCAGCACTTGCTGTCTTGAAGTGTCAATCAATGATTTCACCGCTGACCAGCGAAATAAGGTCAGCGAAGACTATGCCCAGGTCTTAGACCTGTATGATGCTGTCTCCAATACTGCGAGACAACTAGTTGCCGATAGGGAAGGGCAACCCGGCCTGAAGCAGGAGCTTCCTAGGTCAGCACCGGGGCTGGTGAGTAGGCTCCCTACTTTGGACCTCCCCCATTTTGATGGCTGCCTAGGAAGCTACCTGGGCTTCATTAACTTGTTCGACAGCCTGGTGAATGATAGGGCTGACCTTCGGCCGGCACAAAAGTTGGCCTATCTAATGTCGGTACTGGATGGGGAGGCTAAGGGCCTCATCCAGCATCTGCCCGTGTCTGACGAGGCGTACCAGACGGCTCGGGACCTAATCACCCGTAGGTACCATAACAAGCGTGGCCTCGCCGACACGCATATTGAGCAGATTTTGGGCTTGCCGACGCTCACCCGGGTCTCTGGGTTGCGCACCCAACTGTTGAACCCGCTTTTGGTGGCCATCAACGCACTTAAGTGCCTTGACCTGCCCGTAGACCAATGGTCTTATCTATTGGTGCACATTGTACTGAAAAAGCTGCCTGCCGACCTGAGGTCGCGTTTTGAACAGCGCTTTGGTGGGGATAGCGCGACCCATCTGCCCCCCTTTGCTGACCTGGAGAAGTTCCTGGAGGATGAGTGCCGGGTCTTGGACAACTCCGGTGGTGACACGCCGGCTAAGTCGCAGCCGCCCAAGGTTAAGGAGCAGGCTCGCGTTCACACCCGAGCCAGTGTTGACCGGCGCCCTCCTCGCTTTGCAGTCACGCAGAGCCCAGCGGAGTGCTCCTACTGCAAGGTCACGGGGCACAGAACGGCCAGTTGTAGGGCATTCTTGGACCTACATGTCGCCTCTCGTAGGCGCATCGCGAATGCCCGCCGCCTTTGCTTCTCTTGTTTGGGGTCCCACTACCAGCGAGATTGCCCAAACTCTCGCCCCTGTCCTCACTGTGGAGGACAGCATTTGGACATTCTCTGCATGAATGCCAGAGAGGTAGGCCGCTTGTCCAACCAGCCGACGCCGCGCACGGGCGGGTGTTTTGAAGGTGGCAGCCGAGGCTCACCGGCGCGTAGCCGAGAGTCGCCTCGCTCAATTGATCGCCACTCGCCCCGCTTGGAGAACCGTAGCGTGCGCACGCCTCCTCTCTCTCGCGCACCTGAATGTGCTGTTCAGCGTCACCAGCACCATGACTGCTGCCCCAGGTATTCCCCTCCTTTGGCGGAGCGTCCCCGCCTTGACTCGCGCCCACCTCGTTTTGGGCGGGTGCGTCACTATGACCCCCCACAGATGGCGCGCGGATCGAGTCATCGCGCCTTTGAGGACTTCAAGCCGCACCCTCATTTTGACTTGCCAGGTCCTGGCCAACGGTCGCCGCCCAGGCAACAATAGGTCATTGACCCCTGCCCTATAACGCCAACCTCCCCCATTGAGACCGTTATCCTACCAACGGTTGCTGTTAGGGTCTGGGGACCCACGGGGACCTCTGTTGTTGTCCGTGCTATATTGGACACAGGTTCACAAGGTTGCATTGTTTCCACTTATTTGGTAGGGCAGGTTAAATTAAATATGGGCTCTTTTCCAAATTGTATACGGGGCATAGGTGACGTAGCCTCTAATGTTGAAGGGCAAGTTAAGGTTTTGTTTGGCCCTGTTGAATCTTCACACCCGAGGATTAAAACCTCGGCTATTGTGTTGAAGAATATTTTGTGTATGCACCCACAGAAGCAGCTACCTGCTGCTGTGGTGAATTTGACATCTGGTTTGGAACTGGCAGACCCCAAATTTGACACACCGGGACAAATCGACTTGTTGATTGGCTCTGATGTCCTCGGTGGAATTTTGATTGGTGGGAAACGGGTCTTGGTGCCAAATGGTTTGACTGCCATCCCGACCATATTTGGATTTGCTTTGATGGGACCTGTACCTAGGGACCCCCCTCCACCCGAACTTGATAATTTGTTGGCTGTAGGCTCCGCTCTCTCTGATGCGGTTCAGAGGTTTTGGGAGATAGAGGAGCCTCCTCAAGCTGCTCGTTTGAATCCAGAACATGAGGAGTGCGAGCTGTTCTTCCAGAACAACACTGGTCGACTCCGTTCTGGTCGGATTATTACGAGGCTACCCTTCCTGTCTGTTCGGCCTCCGCTTGGTGAGTCACGACCTTTAGCCGAAAAGAGATTGTTGGCTATGGAGCGTCGCATGGGTCGTGATCCGGAGCTCAGACAGAAGTACATTGAGTTCGTGAGGGAATATGAACAGTTGGGACACATGTCTGTGTCAAATTTGGATTGGCGTTCGGTGGATCATTACTTTCTCCCGCATCATGCGGTATTAAAGCCATCGACTGGCAAGCTGCGCACAGTGTTTGATGGTTCTGCGCAGACTTCAACAGGCGTATTCTTGAACCAGTGCTTGCATTCTGGTCCCAAGTTGGTCAAGGACCTTTGTGACGTCATCACCAGCTTCCGACGACATCAGGTTGTCTTTGTGGCCGACATAAAAATGATGTTCAGGCAGACGATTATCCACCCTGATGACCGTCGCTTCCAGCTGATCCTTTGGAGAGAGTCTCCTCGCGATCCCATGGTCGTCTACGAGCTCAATACAAATACGTACGGGTTAAGGTCAAGCCCTTACTTGGCAATACGTTCTCTTTGGGAGCTCGCAGACCGCGAAGGCTTACGTTTCCCACGAGCCTCCGCCATCTTGAAAGACGATATTTACGTCGATGACATTTGCTCGGGCGCCTCCACAGTGGACGAGGCGATCCTCCTGCGGGACGAATTGATAGGTATTTTGGCCTCCGCTGGTTATGAGTTGCGCAAATGGATTTCCAACTCACCAGCGCTTTTGGAAGGCTTGCCAGAGGATCATCAGCAGGATCCACATTTGTTTGAGATTGTTGACAACCCCGCCATGATGGCTGTTCTCGGCGTTCAGTACAGACCAGTCCAAGACATCTTTACGTATAACGTAGACTTGAAACTGCCTTGTTCTTGGACTAAACGTCTCGTGTTGTCTACTGTCGCCAGAACCTTTGATCCGAACGGTTGGATTTGTCCTATCATATTTTGGGCAAAATGCTTCTTGCAGAAGCTTTGGACAGCAGGATTGACCTGGGACGAACCTCTACACGGCACTCTTGTTGAGGAATGGACCTCTTTTGTATCCTCACTTCCTGCCGTCAACGAGATCTCCTTGCCTCGTCCCATCCTTCCTCCCGGGAAGTACAAGGCCACCCTTCACGGGTTTTGTGACGCCTCGGAACGTGGTCACGCCGCCGTGGTGTACTTGCGCACAGTAAGTGCCTCAGGTCAGGTGAGGGTTTCCCTGATCATGGCAAAGAGCAAGGTGGCACCCCTTCGGACATCTCTGACCATTCCAAAATTGGAGCTCTCGGGAGCAGCCCTTCTTGTACGCTTGTTGAACCACGTGTCCAGCACTTTGGGTAAAAGCATTTGCATTAATGGGACCTACGCCTGGACAGACAGCCAAATTGTTCTTTGTTGGTTGAAGGCTTCTGTCCACACTTTGGAGGTATTTGTCGCTAATCGCGTTTCCCAAATCCAGAAATCCGAAGTCAAACTTGTTTGGAGACACGTGCCAGGTGAGCTCAACCCCGCTGATTGTGCCTCGCGCGGATGCTTGACGCCTAGTTTGATAGGTCATTCGCTGTGGTGGGGTCCGGAATGGTTGAGTCGACCAGAAATTGATTGGCCTCGAACGCCACTTTTGAATACTTCTAATTTGCCGGGTCTACGAACACTCGCTCTTGAGAAGGTGGAATGCGCCTTCGACCCCGATTTTTTGTTGAATCGTTACAGCTCCCTCGACAAGTTGTTAGGTGTCACTGCTTGGATAAAGCGTTTTGTTTTTAATTTTAGGCACCCACAACAGAAACGACTGACACCGTTTCTCTCACCACAGGAACGACAGGAGTCCCTCACCTTTTGGGTTCGTTCTGTGCAATTGGCGCATTTTGAAAGGGAGATTGCTATCCTCAAGTCGGTGAAATCGAAATTGTCGGGAGCTGTATCTAAATTGAACCCCTTTTTGGACGAAACGGGTCTCTTGCGCGTTGGAGGGCGTCTCAAGAACGCCAACCTCCCTTACGGGGCTCGTCACCCCCTTTTGTTACCTAAGGACGGTCATTTGGTACGCTTGTTGGTAACTGACCGTCACCTTAAAAATTCGCATGCTGGTTGTAATGCCTTGTTGGCCATTTTGCAACGCGAGTTTTGGATTTTGTCTGCCCGAAGAATTATTCGGAGTGTAGTCTTTCGCTGCATCCCTTGCTATAAGCTCAAGGCTTCTACCATGCAGCCCTTGATGGGGGACTTACCGGCAGATCGCGTAACTGAAAGCAGGACGTTTGACGGTGTTGGCACGGACTTCGCTGGTCCTTTTTTGGTGAAAACGTCGACACTTCGAAACAGCAAGACTGTCAAGGCCTACTTGTGTGTTTTTGTTTGTCTTTCCACAAAGGCCGTACACTTAGAACTGGTCTCCTCGCTTACGACCGAGGCGTTTGTAGCCACATTTGACAGATTTGTATCCCGCAGAGGGCTGCCTTCCTTGATCCGTTCTGACTGCGGCACTAACTTCAAGGGCACTTATAATTATCTGAATGATGTTGTTAATTTTCTTGAAACCAACAAAGCTGATATAGGTGATAGGCTTGCCCGACGTGGGATAAATTGGTTGTTTTCCCCACCAAATTGTCCACACTGGGGTGGTATATTTGAGGCCGCCGTAAAATCGGCCAAAACACACTTGCGCAGGACAATCGGTGAATCTGTCCTTACATTTGAGGAACTCGCAACTGTGTTTTGTAAGATTGAGGCCGTTTTGAACTCTCGGCCATTGTGCCCGATCTCCTCAGATCCGAATGATTTGGAGGCCCTTACGCCGGGCCATTTTTTGATTGGTCGCCCACTTGTCGCCTTGCCTGAGTACCCCTATATTGATACGAGACCTGGTCGTCTCTCGCGTTTTGAATTGGTACGCCAGATTACTCAGAGCTTTTGGAAACGCTGGAACTTGGAATATTTGCACATACTCCAGCAACGCGTTAAGTGGACCGACAAGACCGATCCACCCAAGGTTGGTGACCTCGTTTTGATCAAGGAGGCTAACCTTCCGCCACTCAGATGGCGCAGGGGGCGCATCCTTCATTTGATAACTGGGGCTGATGGAGTTCCCCGATTTGCTGAGGTCTTGGTGGACGGTTCGATTCTGAGGAGAGCGGTTGCAACATTGTCACGTCTACCAACCGATTAGCGGACCGGTAGGCCGGTCCGGGGCGGGTGGATGTTTGAAATAGAATTAGTTTTTATTATAAGTCAAATCGATTAGATCGATTGAGTAACATTTTGTTTAGTCTATTGAAAATTTCTGACAATGGTCACACTGAACTGTCACTTCCGTAAGCTTCGCGTTGAGAAATTACCACGTTGTCGTCTCGTACGTAAAATAATTGTTCGCCTTTTGAAAAGCACATCATTGTAGCTACGCGAATAGTGAGTAAACCGCTTTGAACGCCGCCTGATCTAGTGCTGGCAACGGTAAATTGATTGTGAACTATTGATTGACATTTGTGAAAACTGTGAATCTGGTATCGACTTCCACGTGCCAACGTGTCCTGAAAACGTCGCGTTTGAAGCTTAATAGCTAAGTATAAGATACTTCATTCATTTATTTTGGCCAATATACTTGTATGAATGTGTCTAATTTAGCTCAAGCCTGACATCAGCAAGGATAGCGGGTGAGTGAAACCCAATATTGATATTGATTGATTCAAATTCATCGCTGTGCAACGCAGTGCATTGTGTCTGGATCATTGTCTATCGTGGTCAGGTAGATGTATTACATCTTCCACTGCGCACTTCTGATACACCTTCCTGCCTGGCTACGGTAATTCTAGACAGTCACGTTAATCCTAGTCGACTAAATTAACCTTTCTAGCAATACAACAGTTTATATTTGGATTCGATTCTAAAGGGTTAACACCGAGGATAGGATTAAGCGGAGCGTGTAGCGGATAAGAGATCATAGAACTGCAAATAAATTACTTAGAATATTGATTCATTGCATCAGGCAAGTAGATTTGCATACTATCAAACTTTCGGGATTACTACACGTAAAGGAATAATAGAATAATAGAAATACATTCTACTTACCCCGACATTTTGGCATGAGGTACTTTTACACACCAGTTGCGGTCACTTTTCGCTGAAGCGAGCGGCCATATTTATGTCTCAAAGATTCGAACTAAGTTTTCTCTTCTACATTTATCGGCTGCCTCCGTGGTCCAGTGGATAGCGTATGCGACTGCTGATCGGAGGTCCCGAGTTCGGCTCCCGTGTCGGGCAAAAAGTGTTACTGGGTTTTTTCGAATACTCAGTAGCAGCCCGGAGTCTGGTGATGTGCCCGGTAACGGCAATAGGCTCGCCCCCTATTACGTGGGATCTACAAATTCGTGGCGAAATGTGGGTGTAATATTTACACCTCTGCCTACCCCTTACAGGCGTGAGACTATAAATAAATAAATATAAAAAAAACATTTATCGAAATAATATTATCCATTTATTTTTCATACATAATCTTACATAACATAACTTCACGCCTTTTATCCCCGTAGGGGTAGGCAGAGATGTATTACACACCCACTTTTCGCCAGTTATGTTTCGGTCCCAATGTAGTAGGGGGCGAGCCTATTGCCATCTACCGGGCACATTATTAAGCGAGCGATAATTAACGTTTTTAATACACACATCACTGCGAAAAGTCAGAGGTGTGTGCCCGGGGTACCTGGGGATCGAACCGAGACCATCGTCTCGGTAGTCCGTTACATACACCACTAGGCTATCGCCGCTGTATGTATCATACTTATATCATATATAATATATCATACATATATCACACATAATCTTACTTTATTTAGTATGGATAAAATACAATAAATGTATGAATCTTAATATAAAGTTGAACTATACTTTCCTAAATCTGTAAAAAAACCTGAGTCTGAGTTCTGTAGAAAAAAAATATATATTAAGCATTTTTGGTGTGTTCATACACACATGGCGAAACTTACCAAGTGATTAAATCGCTAACTAAAGTATTAAATTGAAAATGCAATGCTCCCAACGGTAAATGTAAAACCACGGATCTAATGATTAAATCTGCTAAATTGCGCAGTGTTTCAGATTAGCTTAGACCACAAACTTCGGGCGCTAGGCCATGGGCAAATTAGTCAAATATTGAAAATTGTCAATATTTGACTAATTTGCCCATGGCCTGTCCAATTATCGGCACAAAAAGCGTCATGTGTAACTGAATCTTCATGATATTTGTATATTAATGTATTATAAATTCATTCACACATTCTCGTCCGGTGCTTTGCTACGTACAGTTGTGATATTTATTTGTTTCTGCATTTTATAAATATTGAATTTTAAATATTGTGAATTATCTGGTAGTTAAGAGAATTATCGGTACCTCTCTTACTATCTTGTGGGTTTGCCCATAAGACGCAGCAGCCATATTGGAATCAAGTATTTATGTCTCGCTCATATGAAGACCTGCCTGCGCGGTAAATTTCTCGATCATCGTCGGAATTCAACGTGAGTAAATTACACAAAGTAAATTACACAAAGTTCATCATCGGTAGGATTTGAACCTGCGGACACGCCATCTCGGCCCGCAGTGTTATACCTCCGGACCAGCGACACATGTTCGCGGCGCGTTAAATCTAACGGCCGCATCCTAACAGAGTGTCCGTTTGGCTGCTACCAAGATATCTTGCGATAACTGAGCGACACTTTTGTTTTGTTTACGTGTACAGTAGTAAAGGATGAGTTGCCCAACTGATAAGACGGCTTCTAAACCTGATTTGCCTGCCAAGACGTCTGTGGCCGATGCTGGAGTTACTTGTCGGAAACGCAAACAACCAGAATGCGTACTAACTGAAATGATAAACTCCGTGGCACGTGATTTAAAGGACACTTTGAAATTATTCAAAACTGATGTTGAATCAAGTTTTGCATCCATGACATCAAACTTCTCCGATATCAAAAGCGAGCTGGATACACTCACAAAGAATACATCGGAAGTTCGTAATGAATTATCTATCCTACGCACTGAACAAGAAGCTCTCAAAAAACGTTTATCTGCTCTAGAAAACAAGGAAAATGATTCTATGCAGCGCTTTAACGCCCTCGAGGAGTCAGTGGAGTATACTTCGAACCAATGTGAAGACCTTAAGAAAAAGATGTACGTACTAGAATCAAGCATTTCTTCTACAAATAACTCCGAGGATCTCATAAAACAACTAGAAGGGAAAATCGATACATTAGAGCAACAAGCTAGATCGTGCAACATAGAGATTTCTAATGTTCCGGAAAGGCGAGGGGAGAACCTCTTCACTCTTTTAGAGACAATAGGGGATAAAATCAAGTTTCCAATTGGACAAAATAACATATTTTCTGTGCACAGAGTTCCGCAAAAACTTATTAATAAAAGTAAACCGAAAAATATAGTGGTAAGATTCACTTCTATGTATTTTCGTGATAATGTACTGAGTGCTTACCGTCTAGCCAGGGGCCTAAAATCTGATGAGCTGGGTATATCGGGTGATTCTCACACTCTTTATTTTAACGAGCACCTGACTTTAAAAAATAAACTGTTTTTTCGAGAGTGCCGTCTTGAGGCAAAGAAGTATAATTTTAAACATTGTTGGGTTAAACATTCGACTATTCTTATTCGCCGCACTGATACATCACTTGTATATGCAATTCGAAATAAAAGTGATTTTTCTAAATTTAAAGTCTCTTGTGACAATGCGCCCAATGTCCCAAGTTAACTATAATTTGAAATGTTATGGTATATTTTTTAAGCATGGACCTTCTTTTTGTTGTATCAGCATTACCATTTTTATATTTTGTAACGTTGTAATATCTATAAAATACTTTATTACCTGGAAGTTTGTAGTAGCATCTGTAAAGCTAGTTGGCACGATCTTGGAAATATCTTAAAATTTCTCTTTAATCATATTATTAATATACATAATTATTTCCATATCTTCTTATGACTGATACGCTTAGTGTTTATTATCAAAATTGCAGGGGAATCCGAGGCAAGCTCCAGACAATCTACATGAATATTTTATGCAACACTTATGACATAATTATTTTGACTGAGACATGGCTTACTCCTCACATAGATGATAACGAATTTATAGATCAGCGTTATAATGTTTTTCGTTGTGATAGAGATCGATTGGCTACCGGCAAACAAGAGGGTGGTGGTATTCTGGTTGCTATTTTACGAACGCTAAGCCCGACAACAATAAACCTTTCATGTACTGAGTTAAACTTCCATATTGAATACTTGCTTATACAAATACCAAGCAGCGACCGTGCCAAGCGACATATTATCAGCGCTGTATACATACCCCCTAGAACTCCTTTTAATATATATAATCTATACTTTGATACGCTATCAATTGTGTTAAATAGTCCTAGCACACATTTATTTTATATATTGGGCGACTTTAATCTCCCCAATATTAATTGGTCACGCAGTGGCACGAGCTGTGCAAGTGGTTCGCCTAATACTCAGGGTTTATTTAATTTTATTTCTGAGTTTAACGCAGAACAACATAATAATATAACCAATAATAATAACAGAATACTTGACTTACTAATCTCAAATGACAACTGTACAGTTACTCCAGCAGCCGACCATTTAGTCCCTATGGATATTCACCATCCCCCTTTCACTGCAATGATTTTTCCTTATTTAAAAGTGTCTTGTATGCAGTGCTGTCCAGTAATTAAATTAAATTACAAAAAAGCCGATTATGATTCGATCAAAAATGATTTATCTAAAATAGAATGGAATCACATATTCAGTAATTACACTGCTATAGAAGCTGTTAACATATTTTACGACCATATTTTTGGTATCATTAGGAAACATGTCCCTCAGATTAAAAGTAAAAAATCTAATTACCCTATTTGGTTCAGTAAAGCCCTTATCAAATTATATAAAAGTAAATCCAATGCATGGGTAAGATGGAAGAGGTATCAAAATTTATCAGATTACGAACAATTTTCCCTATATCGGCGACGTTTCCGTAAACAGTGCACTGCGTGTTATTCTGATTATATCAATAATGTGGAACAAAGTATTTATAAAAACCCTAAATACTTCTGGAGTTATGTTGCCAATAAGCAAAAGAATTCGGGAATTCCCCATAACATATCTTATAGCAATATTTCCAGTAGTGATCCTCGCGAAATATGTCAACTTTTCTCGCAATATTTTAAGTCAGTTTATGAACCATCTTCATTAGACTTAAGCACCTGGGATCCACCACCATACTTTAACACCAAATGTGATCTAATCAGCGATGTTGATATTAGCGCGGATAAAGTTCATAGGGAGCTAAAGTTACTTGATCCGATAAAGGGACCAGGACCTGATGGACTACCGGCATCTTTTCTAAAGAATGTTGCTGATCATATTTATTTACCGATTCATATGTTGTTCCGTAAGTGTCTAAATGAGGGCAAATTACCAGAAATCTGGAAAGAGGCGAATCTGACACCTGTCTTTAAGAAGGGTTCCAGGAATGAAGTCGAAAATTATCGACCTATCTCTATTTTGTCCGCGTTATCGAAACTTTTTGAAAGACTGATTCATAACGAAATCTATCCACTCTTACATAAAATAATTATTAAGCAACAACATGGATTTGTCAAACATAGATCAACAGCTACCAATCTAACCCACTTTGTCAACCACCTCTTCGAAAATATGGATAATCGTTGTCAAACTGATGCAGTATATACAGACTTTCAAAAAGCTTTCGATAAGGTGGACCATGAGTTGCTGTAAAACAAAATCGCCTTTAATGGCATTCATGGAAATCTTTTGCGATGGTTTATTTCCTACATAACCAACCGTACGCAAAAAGTAGTAATTAATGGCTTCCAATCAGATAAATTTTTTGTAACATCTGGTGTCCCTCAAGGATCCATTTTGGGCCCCTTATTATTTATATTATTTATTAATGATATTGATATGTGTTTCTTACATTCCAAATTTTTGTTATACGCAGATGACCTTAAAGCCTATAAGACTATTAACAACCTTAATGACACAAGACTTTTTCAGAATGATTTAAATCGGTTAGCAAATTATTGTAGAGAAAATAAACTTTTCCTGAGCTTGCCAAAATGTAATACAATATCTTTTACAAAAAATAAAAATATTCACAATAGCACATATTTCTTAAATGATCAACCATTAACTAAAGTAAGTTCACTAAGAGACCTAGGTGTCGTTCTAGACTCTAAGCTGCATTTTGCTATTCATGTGGATAACATTGTCAAATCGGCATATAAGATGTACGGTTTTGTCATGCGCAATACAAAAGAATTTAAAAGCCCTAATACTTGCAAACATCTTTATATAACATTAGTAAGATCTTGTCTCGAATTCGCTACCATGATTTGGAATCCTTATTATAATAAATACAGCGAAGTTATTGAAAATGTTCAAAAGAAATTCTTGCGTGCACTTCACTATAGGTACTGTCAGTCATATGATTATTTGCTCCTAAAATATAATTTGTTGTCTTTGGAAGCGAGAAGGCTTCTACTTGGAACTATGTTCTTGCATGGAATAATTCATAACAAGTATGACTGCTTAGAATTAACAAATAATTTGTGTTACATTGTCCCAAGAACAGTCATGCGCAGACAGGTTCGCCCGCATCGTCTCTTAGCGATTACCTCTAATCTTGTTCCTAAAACAAACGCTGGGTTAAGAGCACCTTTGCGACAGCTTGTACATAATTATAATACATATTTTGACAGCACAGATATATTAATGAATTCAGATAATAAATATAGAAAGTGTTTACTGGCTATTTTAAGTAATGTAACAACTTCAATGTAATACATTTATATAAACATACGTACTTTACCTAACCTGTTTTAATTGTAAAAGTGAATTATTATTTTAACCTCTATAGCGTTTTTGTTCGCAGTATACTGGAATATGATACGCCGGTTTGGAATCCCCAATATAATGTTCACACTGCAAGATAAGAGCGTCTTTAACTAAATTTTACTCGATTTCTAGCGTTCAAAGATCGTCACTGTCAATATCGTGCTGATTATTATACAAGACTCAATCATTTCAATATGACGTTTTTAAAAATAAGGAGGCAGACCAATGACTTAATAAAACTTCATAAAATAATACATGGAAGAGTTATTTCCCCTGAATGTCTTAGTTGCTTAAATCTGAACGTACCCCACGGTATACCTAGACGACCTATAGAAAGAGTTTTCAATCCATCTCGTAGTAGAAACAATTTGGGTAAACACGCCCCTTTGAACAGACTAATGAGCTCGTACAATAATATCATTTCTAGGAATATCAATATTGACGTTTTTCCCATGGCAGACCTTAACAAATTTAAAACAGAGTGTATCCAAGTGTTGTTCATAACACATTTTCTTGCTTTTTTGATATGCATACATTTTAATTTTGTAAATGTTTTTATATTTTATATTATTAGTTTGTATAGTTGTATAATTATAAATGCCTTATAATTATAAAGCTTTATGTAATTTTAAATGCTGTGTACACCTGTAAAGGCATCTCAGTTTGTACAAGACCTAAAACTGATACTTAAATTGTATTAGTATAGTGTTGTGTCGATGGTGTAACTAACCTAAATAAACCTAAATAAGTAAATAAATTAAATAAAAATGTGATAGTATAAGAGGTTAACCCTTGAGGTGCGATCAAACTAAAGGCAAAGTGCCACAAGTGCAAAGGGTCACGTTGCTGCAAATTTTCATTGGCATAGGTTACCGGAAAAAAAAATTATGACACCTTAATATAATTATATCACATTAATTGCATATCATTGTGTTGGTTATAAAATCAGCAGCTATGATAATAATAACATATATTACTACTAAATACTCACCTTTCCGGCAAAACAAGCTTACAAACTTAGAAGTTTGTTATTTTGCACTGGTTCGCACAAACATTTCATCACATATTAATGAATTTCATTACTTGTTTGGTTCATAAACACAAAAACATTATCACATATACCTTTGGGTTTTCACACAATACATTATTTATTTGTAACAAATGAATCTAACGCCACTAAAAAAATTATAATCTGAACGCGTAACAAAAAGTTCGCCGTGCCGAGCCGCCGTGTTACTGTAGCGAACACTGTGGCTGTGAATTATTTACCATTTGAAACACGATAACAGTGGAAACGTACAACAATACTAGTATTTAATTGCTAAAATATGTTTTCAGATAAATAATCTGGGTACTTTTATGTCTTTCATAACTATTAAAAGAGTATTTATCATAAAACTATTACGAAAATAGCAAGTTTCAAGAGTAGAAATAGCCGTTCTTAAAAGTTTTTGCCTTTTATCACTGTATTTCTTGTCTCTGTCACGAATAATGTCACTTCACAATTAATATTTATTTATTTCCGAGTAAATCTATATAAGTATCTTTATAAAATATTCACCGGTTTCTTCCACAAGACAACTTTTATTATAAAGATCGCGGAACAAAACACAACAATGGCGGACGCTTTCGCAACTGAGACACAGATAATTATATTTCAATATTTTTTGGCACGTTTCGTTTCCCTCACCTCACCTTCTAAAACGATTTAGTTGCATAGAATATGAACTATTCTAATAGTTACTACTTTCGTTTCTTGGTTTAAGTAAAACAAAACGTAAAAAATCCGCGACCAATAGGACGACTTTTTAGAGCACGACCATGCGTGCTGTAAACACATGGGACCACTTGAATTAGAGCACGACCGTGCGTGCTGTAATCACGTGGGGGGTTAAAATTTTATTTGATCAAATGTATCTAATAATCTATTACTAAATAGGTATATGCAATTGTAATTCTAATTTTAGATGTTACGTAGCATGCCCCATTTTACTATAATTTTATTGTATAGTAATAAGTGGATAATGTTATTGGCAGTATAATCAGTACATTGTGAATAGTTAATTGTAAATCATGTTAATATTTATTGTACTGTTGTTTTTTATCCCAAATAAATAAATAAATAAATAAAATAAATAAATGAGAGAGCGAAGAATAAAAAGAGAAGATAACGATACAATTTAAGATGTTTTATGAGATAGGAAGTAAACGGGAATACCCCATGGAGACCCACATCACAATTAACAACCTTCCCTGCTTGAGCCGTCCCATCAATGTTGAAATCAGCAAAGCTCTAACTACTTTTAACTACATGGTTTTTTTTTATTTTCTATTACATCGCTTTTTATAAATTATCTATTGTACAAAGCCACTTAATTGATAACCCTAGTAGATAGTAGCTCAGACAACTACTTATTCAATAGTAGTTGGTCCAAATGTTATTCAATTTGAATAACCAAATTAAATATAAATTGAGCTGATCACGCAATAAAATTGCTTATTACGGCTTATTATGCTTATTGCTTATCACAATAGCGTGAGCGATAAACTTATCGTATTAAAGATTAACGATGTATTGGCAGCGCAATATCGCCCATAAGATCTTCGTTTCAATAGCTGTCACTGCAATAATCTATCTTATTAGACACACGTCTCATCAACCCTATTCTTATGTTCCTTTACTTTCCGTTTAATTTACGAACGCTCATGGAACTCCAACAGTAAGATTTAGATTGAACGTTTTTTATTTAATCTGTTCACTTTCTTGGTAATTTTATGGGAAAATAAATCAAGTAAACAGTCAATTTCATACACAAGAATGTTTAATATTGAGATTATGCAAATATTATATAACAGGTGCAAATGATACCCGAGCCCAGAACAACTATCAAAAACGATCTTACAAATCGAATCCTTCAGCGTGGGACGGTAGCTGAATTACATCTCCTATTAAAACTCTCCGACATAATTATTCATTCAGTTGATTAACTGAATGAATAATTATGTATATTTATAAAGTCTTTGTAACACGTTCCACAAGGGATCTAAATGGAGGCGGCAGATCATTCCAACGGAAGCAGCCACGGAATCCTGTTGTCTTAAATTTTGGTATTGTGAGCGGGTTGGAGGTGGAGCGGGTGGAATAAGAATAATGGTCCTGTCTCCAGCACAGCTTATCATATAGATACAACGGTTTGTGTGAGTTAACAATTCCAAATAATAACGTAGCTAAATGAAGCTGCCGTCTCGCTTCCATTTTTAAAATATTGGCTTCGTTTATGTACGGTGTGACATGGCTACGACGTGGGATATCGAAGCAGAACCTGGCACAGGCATTCTGAACTCGTTGTATCAGTCGGGAGGTTCTCGACAGTAAACATGGACCATATACAACGTCCATATAATTGAATTTAGCCAGTAATAGGCTGTCTACCAACCTTTTTCGTAATACTGAGATAATTTCTAAACCTATAAAGTAATTTTAGTCGATAAAAACAGTTTTTTACAATATTATTAACGTATGTTTCGAAGTGAAGCTCCGGGTCAATTACCAAGCCTAGGTTACATGCCGACTCCACTCTAGCTATTTCTACCTCCTTGACTTTTATTACTGGCTTAGCAAAAGCAATGTCTTTTATTTGTTTTTTACTACCCAGTATGATATAGTGGGACTTTACCGGATTTAAAACAAGGCAATTTTCTTCAGACCATGTGACTACCCTATTAAGTACTTCATTGATTTTCTGGGCCGCTGCTGCTGTATCTTCCGCTTTAAATGATGAATATATTTGTATGTCATCCGCGTACATGTGGTATTGGCATTTTGTCAAACATTTTGTTATGTCAGCAGTGTAAATTATAAACAATAATGGTCCGAGGATGGATCCCTGAGGAAAGTCCCTGCCTAAATCCTGATTGTAACTCAGGAAGAATCTTGTTAGCTTCAAGATACTCCGTCATTTGCAAGTACACTACCCGCTCCAGAACCTTGGACAAACAAGGCAATATGCTTATGGGACGTAGGTCTTTGTAAGTCTCAGGGGCATTATTTTTGGGTAATGGCAGGACCTTTGCACAGCGCCAAAGATCAGGAAATGTATGCGTGCTGATGGAAGCATTTATAATATCTGTTATAGCAGAAAGACTTTGAGGTAGTGTTAGCTTTAACATCTCAATGGAAATACCGTCTATTCCCTGGGCATTTGTAGTAATACTTCTGATTATTTTCAGAATAACCTCTTGATCTACAGTGTGAAGTGAGAAAGTTGATTTTCCGAAGCTATGAAATTCAAAAAATGTTAATTGAGATATGGATACATGTGGATTGCCGGGAACGTCCAGGAAAGCGGTATTTATTGCGTGCGGATCGTGTAAATGACATGGCAGACTAGTGCTTTGATCTGCTTGATATACATGTATTTTTAAATTATTCCACAAGGTCTTGGGATCGTGTAATTTTTCATTGATATTCTTATTAAAGTAGGCTCTTTTTTCAGAATGTAGGGCTTCCTTAACTTTGCGTTTAAGCTGAAGGTAGTATATAGCTGTTTATGGCTGTCTATTTTATTACTGCGGGTCGATTACGCGCGTCATTACGCAGACGAAACATCAATTTAATGGTATCTGTTATCCAAGGGGTCGCAGGGCCACGAAATACCTTCGTTTTCAGTGGAGCATGTGCGTCAAATAGTTTTAAAATGTAGTCAGTAAACACAGATACCATAGTATCAACATCCCCCGCCCCAACTATGCAATCCCAGGGAATCGAATCCAGGTCACTAGTAAAATTTTCAAAGACTATATTTTTGAGTGGACGATACTTTACTGTTCTTTTCTGTGGTTTATCTTTTTTAATAACCAGTTCACACGACACAAAAGAGTGATGGCCCAGCTCATCAATATAGTCCACACACACTTTTCTATAGCGAGCAACCGTACAAATTATGTCAATAAGTGAGCTGCTTTCCTGGGTGAAGTGTGTCGGCGTAGTCACTATCTGTTTTATAGACACATAAAATGTTTGATAGACACATAACTTCAAAAAGTCAGAGGTGTGTGTCCGGGGTACCTGAGGATTGAACCCAAGATCATCGTCTCGGCAGTCCGTTACGTACACAGGGCTATCGCCGCTTTTATTATGTCAAGTATGTCCAATAATCCTTTTAGCGCTTCCCGTTCTTGAGACTGCGGCCTCAGGTTGAACCTTTTGTGATGTCACTTCAAATATATCAATTAAGCCTTAATAGGGTGAGCCCTTAACCCTGGAGTAGTCGCGTGGATTATATATGTAATCCACCTATATAGATTCGATAATTTCTCAAAATCGGTTAGCGCCAGCTAAATAAGCCGCTAGATACTTTCAAATGAATATTTGGGCAACTCGCTCAGTGCAATGCCAGCGCAGTTCGCGCCCTGTGGTCCTTCATAGGAGCTCAAAAAAGGGCGTGGACTACAATTGTAATCCGCGCGATTGATTACGTAAGTATTTTTTTCTTCTTTACTGTTATAATATTTTGTATATTTTTTAATCTATAATTGAGTAAATTGGTATAATTAGAGTGTATTTATTCACATTTGTTGTTATAACATAAGTTTACTTATTTTTTAGTATCAATTTGGAGTATAATCGCCGAGCTGTACAGATAGAAGCCTGGATTGATGATTTTTGCATCGCAAACGGATGAACGACGGAAAAAATGGATCGATTTAACTTGGATGAAGCCACTGGCTCATAGGAGAATCGAAAAAAATCATTACCAAACATCCTAAAAATCTAGATAAAATACTTTCTTGGCATTGTGTGTCCTGAAACTCAAGCAACTACTTCGATATCGAGCAAGGTAGTGCGTCATTTCCAGGACTGTGAAGAACCCGCTGTATAAGGACCAGAAAAATGTGTACCGCGTGCAACAAGTTTACATGTGGGCATCATTTCAAGAAAATGTGTCTATCCTGTGCAGAAAATCGAATTTAGTAGTTAGTTTTTCACACAAAAATTGTGTGTGATCTCAATTTGAGTAAACAATGTCATATTTATGCTTATTTAGAGACGATTTTTGCTTTGGTGACTTATTTTGTAATTTAGGGGTTGTGATTAGCTTTTGCTAATAAAATGTTAAAAAATAACCACTACTGATAGTATTTTTGTAAAAATAATAAAGGGTTTTCTGCAAATATTATTTTAAGATCAATTTTAAAATGGACTACGTATGTAATCCGCGCGACCACTTACGCTACTTCTAAATGCGCGACTACTGCAGGGTTAAACTTAGTTATCTCGTAACATGAACATATTGTTAGGAGTAACTTTTGAACAAAGGCCTTGGCGATTGATGGAAGATATGCTGACCCTTTACTCGCCACAATTGAATTAAAACAACGAGCAACATTTATACTCTTGATCTGTTATCATGAAGTATATAGGTACATCTTATTATTCTAAGTAATTATTTCCTTTAGTCAGGATAACGTCCAGTAAAACCTGTTTAGATGAAGTAGCTGCAGAAACATTACACCATTCTCACGTTCCAGCTGACCTGATTGTAGTTGAGCCATGGCTGCTTTGGCTAGTGCCAGCACAGATAGACAAGATAACCTGTGGTTATCAGTCAGGGTCTACCTGGGTTGACCAACACTTCGGCCCTCACCAAGGACGTTTTTATGTTTTCCACACTTTAATCCAAAAACGTTTCTCATGTTCAAGTTAATTTTATGAGTGTTGCATTTGAAATATATTGTATTTCAAATGCTTACTTAAGTAATAATCATAACAATATATGTTCAGTATATTAACGCTATTATTAGATAAATATTCAGCGATGTGAATAAGATATTGACATCATAACTTTGACATTGTAATCCGATCTATGTCACTCTTAAACATGATCATAAAATAATAAAAATATAATATGAATAAAGTAAACATAAAATTAAATTGGTAACAAGATAATCAAACAAATGGATCAGATATATAAAATAAACATCAAGTCGTAAATAAGTATCGAAATTATATCTTAAGAGCTCCCTTCAATATGAAGATGAGAGCACTTGGTACTAAACAGCTCTCAGTAAAAAGCTGCTAGTATATTATTTGTACTATACGATTTGACTCGAGATGCACACTGAATTCTTCACGTCTTACCATAGATATGAAAATGTATGTCGTTTTACTCTATTCTCCAGTCAGTTTAGAGACTATGTGGGTGAGTAATTGAGTCTTGTCTTGAAAACCCACTTCAACTCTGAGTTTATTTTATACATCAGAGCTATTCGCTTCACAAAGTCACTTTTGATTTGATAACTTCACCTTACTTTAAAGTTCACTGCGATGCTTACACAGTGGCGTGATAGTTTGATTCTTGGATGACTGGACACGGAATATTCCTTGCGCTCGTGTAACATCACGAGAGAGAAAGAGTTGCACATCTATCGTATAAAAATACGCTGACCAGCGGCAATGGACGGTGCATTTTTATTCTCGAGTGGAGAGGAGCAAAACAGAGTTTTTACAACTACTAGATTTGCGTTAAAATCCCAAAGTGGATGGAGTATTCAGCATTTTTTGATTTTATTAGACCTATCTCCACTCTTCTTCGCAGCAGTGAACAACCAGCCTTATTTTTGAAAATACCTAAAGTCGCCAAGGCTTGGATGTTGAATCCATGACATAGTTTCTTCAATTGTGATATTTTCACCTATGCTGATGATACCGCTCTGTTGGTATATGCCAGAGACTGGGTGATGGCTAAGGCCTAAGCTGAACTTAATATAAAAATTATAAAGTCATGGTTAACCTCTAATCTATTTACTCTCAATAGAGAAAAGACTAAATTCGTACGTTACTTTTTGCCAAATACTTCTGCACCTCCAATTGATACTGTGCCTCTTACTGCACATAGCTGTGCTAATCTAACAATAAACTGTTCTTGTCAGCCGTTAACCAACGTTTTTCACATCAGGTACCTTGGAGTACTTATCGACGAAAGATTAGACTGGCATTCTCAGGTAGAGAGTCTTACTGGACGAATAAGAAAATTGATCTATGTCTTTAAAAATTTTCGCCTCTCTGCGGACCTATCAATTATGCGCACAGTTTACTTGGCACTATGTGAATCTATCCTCTCCTACTGCATGCTTGTATGGGGCGGATGCTACAAAACTTTGCTTCTGCAATTAGAAAGAGCTCAGAGATATGTTCTCAAAACTATTAATTACAAGCCACGACGTTACCCCACCTTAACATTATATAAAGGATGCCAAGTTTTAACTGTTAGACAATTATTTATTTTTCGCACTATCATCAGACGACAATCAGAACTGACTATCACTGATACAAATATACTAAGAAGGCACGGTACAGCCAAGTGTCGACCTGTACGATGTAGAACATCTTTTGCATCTCGACAGTATAAAGCGCTAGACTGTATAATAAAATTAATAGAATTATCTCACTGTATAAACTAAATAATTATGATATGAAAAATAATTTGATCGATTGGGTAAAGACTATTAAAGACTACAATACAACAGAAGAACTAATAAGAGTTTTAGATTAAGTATGATGCATGCAATTTATAAGTCTGAGTTTTTTATATACTTAATTTCACTGATTATGCTGATACTTTTTGTCCATAATTATGATGTAGTGTATGGATAAATTACTAGAGTGGAGAGCCCGCAGTGTTTCAAAATACGAGCTTGACTCAGTTTGAGATACTGTGAGCAAATGGCATATTGTAATCGTACATCATCTTTTGCAACTATGTATATTTCAGTGTGGTATTGTCTACATGTACTATTTAAAGCAATAAACTTATTATTATTATATTATTATATAGTTTTAAATTCAAAAATGCGACTTCGGTTGTTGCTTCATGTAGCGTTTATTTTTTTTAAGCAACCTCAAGAACCAAAATTGGCAGTTTGAGTTTAAAAAAAACAAATAATCATGTACATGTCTCCGCATATTCCTACGTCGAGCTACGCGCGTCCGCTATAAAATGACGAGAATTGTCTCGACAATTCTACTTGAGAGTAGGCCGAGAATGATAGGCGTACAGTCTAGCAGCGTGGCATTCAATTGAATCCAAATCGTGACGCTAAACTCATCTCACCGCTTGACTTCAATGTAAGGTTAATAAAAAAGGACTATTCACATTATTGGTGTTGAAGAAAAGGATTTAGCCGCACAAATAGAGCAGTGGGATAGGGTGTTAAAACCAACTGAGACTTATGTGAGAGCATAAGGACAACAAAAAAAACTACTATGCAAAATCTATACTTTCATCATACTCATGTTGTTTTTATAAATAGCCCACCAGATCCATCCCAGTAGTATTGTTATATTAAATTGCGGCTTCCTCTTCACACCCTTATCGTATTGTTTTAATTAAATCTATCGACGACGATTTGTAAATTGGGCTTAGATAAACAAATCTTGTTATCCTTTTTCCTTCCTTTCAAGATTCGATCTAAATTGTAAATTGATTGAATGAAAAATGGACAGTCGGTGCAAAATTATCTGGATTTAATGACAACATCACCACTTCTAAAGTTGAAAGAATTTGAGGATTGGCGAGAATGGGACACTTATTTATTCTTAGTCTCTTGTCTCCTTCATGGAAGAAATGCCTTTTTATTAAATTTTACAATATTGATTTGACAAACTCAATATAGGGCAAAAGCAACCAGTATACCTAATTAATTAATATTTTTTATTTGTTTCTCACCGTAAATACGTTGTATCTTGTTAGCTTTTTATCTGATATGTATAGTAAATAATAAAGTAATTATACTTCATCTGTTTGTTTAACTTTATAACGAAAACATTCAAAGGGACCTTACGAAATGTTGTGACAAAGTTCCAGAAGAAATGGCTACTACTAGTAAGCTACATCAGCATAAATAGCATAACTATATGAATCGTTTAATTTTCATGAAGCGAATAAAAAAAACATAATTACAATACATAATAATCTTTATTATGACACGAATTAATATTATATTGCTCTTTGTAGTAGGTAATTCATTCTCGAAGACAGTATAGTATGAAGGCGAGCATACAAGCGGTACAATCAAGACATTTCAATATGAAACACTCTCCGGGATCGCTAAAAGACATGAAATATCCATTTTCTCAAATCTTCCACGTGTCACAGAGCAATTGCGTTAAAGTCACATTTTCAAACAACCTTCACAAAGATTTCTGTAACGACCTTACAAACAATTTTCTTTATAAATGCGTTCCCGGGGTCCTTAATTTTCTTTTCCCATATTTTCATCACATAATTATATCCATATACTTGACAGCTTGCGAATTGAGCAACAGATTTTATCTTATCATTTAGAGTAAATTATTTTAGGCTTGAATAAAAACAAAGGGGTTCGTTGAACGAAATTTCGGCAATATGAGTGTGCTTTGAATCTAAATAATATTTAATATTAATTACTATATTGTTTGATATTTCTTTGGCAATTAGTGGTGACAGAAATATAAACGTGTAATTTTCACTTAAGAAACAATATCCGAAAGTTGTTTAGCTAATTTTCCTTACAAGCTTGTAAACACCAAGCAAATTCAAACGATCCGTCCAAGAATTCATGCCGTTTCTGCACATGAACTTTGTACATTCAAATAGTGTCAGGCAAAATCTTGTCCTTGCAAGATATGATGCGCTCTGGCGCTATTCTATGCAGCAGGCGTAAAGCACAATCAGCAAGGGGAAGAAAATTAGAACACTTCCTCACATTTAAGTGTCCTCTTTACTATTTTCTATAGTAATCAGCATCTTATGCATTATGGAGATTTCATATCACAAATTGTTTTCAAAGTATGCCTCACAAAATCCTGGAATAAATTATGTTTTCTGTTGGTTGAACAACTGGCAGCTAGTAGAAATCGTAGTAGTAGGTCTTATTGCAGTCATAATTACAGTTATCTTGCCTGCGGCAGGTACTACATATCTGTGACGAGGTTCCTTTGGTTGGTTTGTTTCGGTTTGGTTTGGTTGCCTGCGGTAGGTACTACATATCTGTAACAAAATAGCTATCAACATATTACAGATAGTTCAACTCAGTTGTGCGCGCGGCCCTATGTGTGCGTGGGCTTGTAAATATACAACTTTCACTCGTGTGGCAGTGACGCGGCAGTCGTCGTCCGAGCAAGACGTGTTCTTATCGCTTTTTCTTACGGGTACAGTCGTTTACGAAAATGGAAAGGAGTCAGGTAAATATTTTTTCAATTTAGATGTAATTAATATTTACTATGATTCTATATACGAAAGAATTTATCCTTGTTGACGTTTACGTATTATTGTTTTAGAGTCGAGATACCATTGCTAAGGTATGCGAATTTCTGAAAATAGATGCGAGAGATATATTGGAACTAGTAAGTGATCCAGTTTGCAGTGCAAGTCCAATTTTAATATCGAAATTAAGTGAACATTTAAATAGCGTACGGAAAAGAACAGCAATGGCAGTGGGGGTATCAGGGAGAATAATTACTAATATATTGGCTGAAGGAAAATACTCTAAATTTAAATATCCCCATAAAGACCATAAAAACGTTTAAAGAAATTAGAATTAGACAACTTTAACGTTGATGTTATACGTTCCAGTACTCAAAATTACCATTTAGAACATCGCGAGTTACCTACCTTGCTAAAGTTGAAAAGAATATTTCAAAATAAACTTAACTATGATGGAAGTATTTCGACTCTACATACAGCTTTGTTAAAGTTGGGATACAAATGGCGAAAAACTGTGGATAACAGACTGTTATTATAGAGCGGCATGACATCCAAAAACTACGATTTTCCTACCTAAAAATTTACTCAGATACCATCAAGAAAGTCGGTGTATCGTATATACAGATGAGAGCTACATCTTAACTAATCATGTGCAAAACAAAGGATGGGGTAATAAAGATGGACCACCTTTAAAGAGAAACCTGTCGAAAGGACAAAGAATTATCATTGTGCATGCTGGTTCAGAACAAGGTTTCGTACCTAACGCACTATTGACATACACAGCAAATAGTGTTTCTGGTGATTACCACTCTAACATGAACGCAGAAAACTAAGAAAAGTGGCTAAAAGAACGTCTAGTACCGAATCTTCCACCTAACTCTGTGGTTGTGCTTTTTTTTATATAGTAATAGGTGGCAAACGAGCAGACGGATCGCCTGATGTTAGTAAGCAATAACCGCCGCCCATGGACACAAGCAACATCACAAGAGTCACTAGTGCGTTGCCGCCCCTTGGAGAAGGGAAAAGGGATAGGATGAGGAGTGGGATGAGGGAGAAGGAATAGGGGATAGGGCCTCCGGCACTCTCACTCACCGAACGAAACACAACAGTTTAAGTACTGTTACTTTACGTCGATTTTCAGTGAGAGGGTAGTACTTCCCCAGTCGAGCCGCCCCATTCATGCTGAAATCAGCAAGGCTCTACTACCTGTAATGCCTCATACCATAACTTTCAAAATGACAGAGCCCCGAATTCTAATTCCAAAAAAATAGA
This sequence comes from Euclidia mi, assembly GCA_944739405.2. NCBI lineage: Eukaryota > Metazoa > Arthropoda > Insecta > Lepidoptera > Erebidae > Euclidia > Euclidia mi. The sequence continues at coordinate 72,883,536 of OX123184.2, forward strand.
AATGCAGAGATGGCTGACAGAAAAAAATAGAGCTTTTAATAAAGATATGAAAAAAAATGTACTGTATGATTTGATTTTAAAAAATTAAGAAAAATATATCTGTTACATGATTGACGACATACTTCAGCCATATGGCATAAAATTTCTTCGATTGCCACCATATCATCCTGAACTAAACCCCATAGAAAATGAATGAATGAATGAAAATGTGTAGGGAATTTAAAAAAATTCTTTATAAATGCACATAATGTCATCACATAATGTCGACCAAAATGTGACGGAAATAAGAAACTCATAAATGAACGTTTAAGTCAAATTGATGAAGGGATGTGGGATTATACTTGTCGACATGTACAAAAGAAAGAAGAATAATACTATAGACATTTTGACATGGAGTCAGAAATCATAATTAACCTTGGTGAGAGCAGCGAATCCGAAAATTCATCATTTGATTTTTCAAGTAGCGATTCAGAATAATGTTCAATAAATAAACATTAAATTACGAAATAACAGTTTTTTTTAAACCCGTACATAACCCGTAAATAACTGTATTTGTATTTGTACCCGACTGTACCTTTTGTCACGCACACAAAGTCACTGTATATGTACAAGGTTTACACACACATAGGGCCGCGCGCACAACTGAGTTGAACTATCTATATCATAATAGGAACACTGACTTTTGTAGGCCTGAGGGTTGGCCTGTAGTTTTCCACGTATGGACCGCCTTAAGATAGAAATCTAACTGTACATACATGGCAATTGAAATAAAAGCTTCTATCCATTCCTCAAGTATTTATATTATCTATAATATAAAAATGAATCGCAAAATGTGTTGGTAAGCGCATAACTCAACAACGCCTGGACCAATTTAGCCAATTCTTTTTGAAGATGTTCGTTCAAGTTCAAAGATGGTTTTTACGGCGAGAAAAATTCTAATAATTGCCAAAAAATCCCTAAAAACAGCCCTTTTCTTTTTCCCATACAAACGTTTTCTAACTAAAACGTAGAGTCAATTTGTAATTTATTACCGCTGCATAAAGTTCAAATTGCGTGCGTTGATATACTTCTTTGTTTGATGGCAGTTTTGACAGGTTTCCGGACCTGAAGTCTCAGTGCTGCCGCCCAGCAGGCTTCATGTCAGAAGAGACCCATTGATAATCCCTACTTAATATTATAAATTCGAAATTGTGTATACCAATTTTGTTGAATTTTAATATAGAGATACATAATTATAATTATTGGACCATGGAGACGGATATAGGCTACCATAAGTTGTAAAAATTAAACTGGGAGGGATTGTAGGGAGGGTAGAAGTTTGTACGGCACAAATTTACCTCTTGGAAGTAAGAACGCATGCGCTGATAATTGATTGCTTGTACTGTCACGTCATACCTACACAATGTCATATTGTGCACGTTGATTAAATTGTTCGCATATCTATACTAATATAATAAAGCGGAAGAGTTTGTTTGTTTGTTTGAACGCGCTAATCTCAGGAACTACCGGTCGGATCTAAAATTTATTTTTTGTATAAGATAGCCTAGTTATTTCGGAAGGCTGTAGGCTATATAACATAACGCTTCGACCCTTTGGGGCCGGGCAAAAGGCTAAAAAGCCTAAAAGATAATGTTGGCTAATCTCAGGAACTAGCGTCGGATTTTTAAAATTGTTATTGCCTATGATAGCCCAATTATTCCGAAAGGTAGACTATATAAAATTACGCCACAACTTTTAGGGGCCAGACAAAAATAATAAAATGGTCAACGAGAAGGGGGAGGGTTTGGTCAAAGGCAAAAAAAGGCTAAACGAACAGGATACAATCAATATGGGTATCGTTTTCGAGATTTTCTGGCCGCTGATTAAAAATATGAAATTTATTTACTAATCAAAGATGGGGGACGGGCAATCAAAGATGGCGGATGAGAAAATTTTAAAAAACAATATGGGTATCGCTTTCGATATTTTAAGGGGTGGGGAATCGAAATACAACATCTATTTCGTGATTAAAGATGGCGGATGGGAAATCAAAGATGGCGGATGGGAAAATTTAAAAAATCAATATGTGTAACGTCTCTGATGATTTAAGGGATGGAGAACCCAAATAAGTACAACATATTTTTCGTGATCAAACATGGCGGATAGGAAATCAAAGATGGCGGACGGGATTTTTTTAAGGTCGATATGGGCTTGGAAAAAAGGGAATTAAATAAAAACTCTTAAAAAGGCGATACGGAGTTCGCTGGGTCAGCTAGTAATAATATAATAAAGAGGAAAGATTTGTATTTTTGTATGTTTGTAACGAATAAACTAAAAATGTACTGGACCGATTATAAAAATTCATTCACCATTGTAATGCGACGTTAACCTTGAGTGACATAGGCTATATTTATTTCTAGAAAATATTAGCGATCCCTACAAAAACATCAATAAATATCTTTCATTGCGTTATAATAAAAAATCTGCTGGAAAAAAATCGAATACACCCAGAACAGATTCAGAACATTTTGAAATTAACCGAGTTATGCAGTAAACAAAATTATTTTCAATTCAACAACGAGTACTACTTACAGAAGGAGGGTTTGGCCATGGGTTCACCGCTTAGTCCGTTGTTAGCAGGTATCTTTATGAATCCCTCCCGTGGGATCTCCACCTTGTCGTGGTGGGGGGGCTCAGTAACCTCGGCTTTGAACCCCGCGGTGAAGCTAAGAGCGATCCCTGGAGTGGACGCTCCGCGTGGGCTTGGCAGTGGGCCTGAGCAGGATGCGTCCAACGGTGCGGGTGCGGGGGACAATTCTGTCTGTCCCTCGCAGTCGGGCGCGGTCGTGGGAGGAGAGGCGTGTCGGTGTTGCGTTGCCGCGCGCCTTATCTCCCGCAACCAAATGGGGGCGCACCATTCGATGCGTCGCGGTAGGCCCGCAGAAGAAGAGGAGATGCGCTGTTGCGTTGCCGTCCTCCCTATCCTCTGCGGCCGCTGGGTGTTTTGGCGGCGGAGCCCAACACCTTAATCCGTCGCCAAGAGGGTTTTGTTCGGGGCCTGCCTGACCATCTGGCGGACCATTACCCGACGGGGTGTAGCGACGAATGCTTCAGCGATACGCTACCCTCCGACACACGGGTACGAGAGGAACACGGGTTGGTTTTTAGTCAGTAAGAGTCTGACAGTCCCCTTCGCCCTTCTCCCAGGGCGGAGGGACTTCATGAGGATTTTCCAACCCGACACTAAAAAAAAAAGGTATCTTTATGAATAACTACGTACACGAGCATTTGGTAAAAGAACCGAACATCTTATATTATTATAGATTCGTGGACGATATTTTGCTGGCTTGGAAGGGCACCGAACGTCAGCTTCACTGTTTTTTTTACAAGAATTAATAGTATACACACCAAAATTAAGTTCTAATTGGAGATAGAACAAAACAGCTCAATAAACTTCTTAGATTTGAGTATCAAAAGGGAGGGTACCTCACACTTATTTGAAATTTATCGTAAACCGACGTATACAGATAGTACAATACCAGCATCGTCCTGTCATCCATCACAACACAAAATGGCAGCATTCCACAGATTATTAAATGCACCACTGAATATAGAATCATATAATAAAGAATTAAATATTATTTATCATATAGCTCAATCAAACGGGTATAGTAAACGCCTAATTGACAAGATGATTCGAGGAAAACAAATTAGAATGGCCAAGACACTTTTATATCCCTCTATAAAAGAACCTACAAATAATACGGCTGTTCTTACCTATTTTGGAAGTATAACTGACCGTATGGCGCGTATACTGAGGAGAAACGGTATCAGATCAGCCTATAAACCATACAAAACGTTAAAATTTCTTTGCAATGATAAAGAAGAAGATAAAGTATGCAAGAACAAAAAGTCCGGTATTTACTGCTTAACATGCGACCAATGCCAAAATAAGTACATACATAGGATAGACGGGTCGAAGTTTTGAGCTGAGATATAAAGAACATTTAGCGGCGTTTAGAAACAACCAGCCGGAAGAGTCTCATTTTGCCAAACATTTAGGTACTTCAAACGGTTCATACCTACTTACTTACAGTGGAATAGAGATTTTAAAGCGGGACAAGCATACATTACTGAACGATCAAACCAACTTTAACGGGTCCCCATTGCTGAATATATTCTCATACCGTCATAATGACTCACATCAGTCCAGCAACGGAGGGAATTAGAAAGTTCAATCGTTTATAAGACATGCACACGGTAGGAAACCGCTCAGTCGTTGCCCATCGCTCCTGAGGATGCCTCGTGCAGAGGTGAAACACGTGTCGAAGAATAGTCGGCGCATACAGCGGGATACTGCAAGTAAGGTATTTTTCTGGAACCAATACCATTTCTATATCCCTTATCCTTTTAGAGGAGTTCGGTATTGTCAACCTTTTTCTATTGCAATAGTTGGGATGGTCAATACGAGTTGGGTGGTGGGTTCCTCTTTCCTTCCATTAGGACACTTTTTATTCTTAATCTCTCACCAGTAGGATCGGCATTTAGAAAATATGTAACGGTACTTAAAATAAATATCTTGCGTTATAAGTTGAAGTATTTGAAGAGTATGAAAGCGGGTAAAGCTGCGGGATGTGACAGGATATTTGCTGAAATGCTCAAGGTAGGCGATGCCGTCATTGCAAGCCTGCTGTACCTACTGTTTAGTAAATGTTGGCAGTCCGGTCACGTAACAGGTGACTGGAACAAGGCCGTTATTGTGCCTCTTTATAAGGGTAAACGGTTTTAACAAGTATGCAAAATTATAGCGGCATACGCCTCCTGAGCATTGATGGCAAATTGTACGCAACAATACTAATTGAAAGAGTGATCTCTGAAACTGATAGTAATATTTAAGATGTGCAAGTAGGCTTCAGAAAGGGTGTGGGATGAACGGATCAACGTGGATTTCAGAGAAAATCTTACTACGGCTAAGGCTTACGATCGAGTAGTGAAGGATGAACTTTGTCAACACTTTCTGCGTGTGAAGTGAGCAGCAGCCTGATACGGGCACTTACATCCATGCATATATAGGACCTGTGGCAGATAATACGGAGCCTACATGGAGTGGTTTAACATTGATTTTGGTGTTAGACAGGGATGTGAAGCGTCTCCTTGGCTGCTCATTTTTTTCATGGACAGTTTTCCGACTGATTTGAAAGAGTCTGAATGTGAATTAAGATTGGGGGAATCAGTATTTAAGACTCTGCTATACGCTGATGAACAGGTTCTTTTTGCGAAGTACGCGTTGAATTTGTAGCAAATAGTCACCATGATGAATGAAGCGTAAAAGAAGAAATGAATGAAAGTGAATGTTGACAAAACCAAAGTCATGGTCGTAGGGAGGGAAGATAGTTTGATGTTTTTTTTTTATGTCAATAAAGATTTTTAATTTTTTTCAATTTCAATAGTACAACAGAATGTAATATAACGATAGGTGATGAAAAAGTGAAACAAGTGAAATATTTTGAGTGTTTAGGGTCTTTGTTTGCGAGCGATGGAGAATATTAGGGAGATGTTTAAAGGATAATGAATGGTTTCACTATCGAAAATGGAAATGATGTGAATAGCGCATTACAGTCCATCATCAGTAATGGTATTATCCCAAGGCACGCTCACCTTGCTATACTGCAGCTAGTTTTGGCGCCAATACTGATGTATGGTAGCGAATTATGGGTATGGCAGTAGAAGCATGAAAGTAGAATTAATGCAGTGGAAAAGAGAGTTTTGAGTACTATGTGCGCAGTAAGTCTGATAGATAAAGTGAAAAACAGTTTGGCTTGAGAGAAGTGTGGTCTTAAAGAAGATGTAGTGACAAAGATTGAAAAAAGGAAAATTGTGATTGTTTGAACATTTGAAGCATATGTATGAAAAAAGAAAAACAAAAGAAGTGTATTGTGTAATAGTGAATGGAGATGTCGGTAGGGGACACCCAAGTTGGAGGTACGCCATCCAAATAGGTGAAGTACTGAAAAAGGGCAAAATTAAAAGTACCCACCCATAACCGACGCGCATGTATGATGAGGTTAATGAATGTCGAGAAAGCGAAAGAGGTATGTCTATACTAAGCATGTGGCGTTCTATAGTCTCTGCCTACCCTAATGGGAGACAGCCGTAACGATATAGATAGATATTTAAAAACTAAATGTCCACCCGTGCGAAGCCGGGGCGGACCGCTAGTCCTAAGATAATACGGCAATACATGCCTTCGAAGCAGTCTAACGTACAAAAAGTGGTTACCTGTTCCGCGTCTGACCTTCGCAAACGTTGCTGTTGCCGATCTATGATAAAGAAATATATACGTCAGTTGTCGACAAAAATATACTCATGTGCTTATAAATCTGGAGTAATATTTTAATTATACGCAACCTTTCACGTCATTCAGCGGGATGAAAAGGTTGGATGGACATGACGACTAGACAGGCAGGGATCACACGTTAAATTGTTCTTTGTAACATCACACAGAATTACGAAAAGTATTGCACAATTATATTAAACCCAATTAAAAATTGAATCGTAGTAGCAATAATTTTACCATCTCTGGTATGAAATCTACTTCTCTCGATAAGAAAGCTCATCCGTGTGATGATGGACATCACCCCATTTCATTCCGTAGGTGTCGCAAGACGCAATTACGAAAAATACACGAAAAGAATGGTAGCTTTGAAGAGACTCCGAGCAGTCATTCTCTTTTCCTGGTTCGCTTCCATACTTTTCTGACCCGTAATCTATGAAATATTATTAAATAATATTATTTACCCATTTCTCTTTTATATGCATCCTTACATAGTCCATCAATGTTTTCCAGGGCCTCCTTTTCTTTCCTTTACCTTCATAATATTTACCATGGTAACATACTCGTCTCTACTACGTCCAATCGTTTCTCATCCATCTTCTTAATATACTCAGCTACACACGTTACAGCAGGCTTTATAACCGCCGTATAAGCGACCCTTCAATTTCAAAAGCTTTTTAGTATCGCCATATTGTGTCCGAGACCTGTTGCCACTTCGAGCAGCAATTAGTGGCACATAAATTTTGTTCAGTGTGATCAATCCCACAACATGCAACGCGTCGCTGTGGTAGAGTAGTATGATGGTTTTATTTTACAAGTTTAGGAGCGCCGCACATTTAACTTCGGATAATATTTAGCTAAAGTGAAAATCGATACTCGTTAATCATTTTATACTTTATGTAGGTACTAGATTCTACTCGCGGCTCCGTCTACGTGAATTAAACTTTCCTTCCTCAGAAATCACTTAAACCTTCCCCAGAAATCACATTATCTGTTGGTGGAAACTGTGCATAAATGCGTTCATATTTTTTGAAATATTGAAACTAATTTAGTAACGTTTTTATATATTATGACCGCAAATTGATTACACGACTGTTACTTGTCAGATCCTACCAATTTTCATTACCGATATCCGACTAAAACCTGAATTTAAATTATAATTGATTTTAATGTTTGGAGCTACTGAGGTAAAAGCCTAATCCTTTATTGAATTAATTTATAAATTCCACCATAGAACAAAAATAGTTTCAGAACTCATGTGAATTGTTTTAATATTGTCGAACCACTGATTAACACTATCAGTGTTGTTGCTTTGACGTATAAAAAATATTCAAAGTAGCTGAGCCCGCGGTTACACCCGTGTTATTTATGTATGCTACTACTCTGCAACCGTGGCTCATAGCGAAATACTATATAGCCTTCCTCGATAAATGGGCTATCCGAAACGAAAATAATTATAATAAACAAACAAACGAACTATTCAGCTTTATAATATAAGTATAGGTTAGCTTAGCAAAAAAATTACCGTCAAATTAATATCTACTCTAAAAAAGCGTTTGCACTAGCTTATAAAACGTGCATTAATTACACAACGTCCGGTATCCATACTAGATACAACTTGAACTAACACGATGTCTGTATAATGTACCTAAGTATACTGATGTCCTCTGCCTGTATGTATATAATTATAATTATGAATCAGTAAAGTATCTTAGTAACGAGACGCTATAACCATCACTCGTCAAATATTGCAGACAGATCTAGAACCTATATCAAAGATAAAAATTATTTTTAAATAAAAAAAAACGACTTCAAAAATCACTAAAAAGGTGAAGGTGGCCATGTATGGCCACCTTCCTGGGCCTCAAGTCTGCTATTTTAAACACATTTGTCATTCCAACACGATCCCACTGTCATTTTGATAAAAGTTCGTAGTCTGGTAATTCATAATGATCGTTCAGTGATCGATCAGTGATCTCGTAATTGAATGGTGGCAGAATGACATTGTTGTATTGCCAGCAATAAAAAAACCCTTTAGAAGAAATGATTTTTAAAAAACTACCAATAAATTTGATTTAGTTTTCATGCCAGATTGCATTTATGTATATTTTAAATATTAATTACTAGTGTTATAAGCACTCTGAAGTTGTATTAAGTTCGTAAATAGAAAAAAAACAATGAATTTAACCATTCAACTCAATAATACTTTTTCTGTTTAGCTGTCAAAGTCAAATCATGTTTTGACGTAAGAACTGTCAACACTCATACATTTTTGTAAACAAAGTTCTAGTTAATCTAGTTTGCACAATGCACTGCGTTGAATTGTTAAATACTGAGTAGCTCTGTTTCTCAAAGAGCAAAAACGAAGATATCAATGGAAAATGCTTTATGGATAACAAATTTCAAAGCAAATGATACAGCAAGGTTACGCAGTACACACCTCAAAGAAAAGTGATTAAAATATCGACAGAAGTAAATACTATAATTAAAGATAGCGAGTTAATTATTAAATGTGTTTATATTGGAAGAAGAATTGATATAACCAAAACATAAAATATTTTAGATTGAGTTAGATCATAGTTACTTACATTCCTATTACAATTAAAATATTATTTGTGTTTCATGTGTTGTAACTGTATCATGAAGAAAAATAATACTCATAATAATGTGTTATTATTAACAATGTTGTTTTATTAAATATATATAATTTCTGTTCATGAATTTATAGGTTCCAAATTATATACACAAAAACTTTAAACTATTCTCATATACTATCTATCATAAATTTATGTTAAGTATCAAGCTTCACTGCATCTTTCTTCATACTGGCTTTGCAGAATCCTCACTAATGTATACTCTCAAACATGAATATGAGCGGTCACAAAACTCATAAAGAAGTTGCCCGTTTGGTTGAATTTTGTATCTGTAAGAGTGTCTTATATACTTACTAAGATCTTCTATACTCTGCAATTCATTTAAAAACACTTCATCATGATTCAGACATTATTGAATGAATTAAGTATGTAAATACTTTGCAAGACTCCATAAAATGTAGAATATATTGATAAATTAGGAACATTACAAATATAAAGCCAGGTCACTACATAGTTATTATTATCCTAATACTTTCATTCCCCATGTGTAAAAACATTACCGTTCCTGTCAGGTAGGTATCTATGGCAATATTAAAAAAAGATCAGGAAGATCTTATTGTACTAATACTTCAAAGTATCACATAGGTATGACATTATCATTTACTTAAGTACCAAGCCTCTGCTGGTCACTATCTATAGTCATCATTATGTAACACTTCCATTCCCAATGTGTAAAAACATTACCCTTTCCTTTCAGCACCGCCACTCAGATGAACTAAGTTCATCTGAGCTCCGCCATAATTGGGTTAAAAGCACAGCTACAAGCTTACCATTAAAAATATTATTGAATTTCCTGTTTCTTATGTTTGGAATATGAATATTTAGCTTTGATGTCCTTGTATATTTCGGAAGGCAGAATGTACATGAACAGTCTACTTGAACATCCAATTTGGAAAACCACAAACTGAACTTGGCGAACTATAATATTCCTTTCCTTTTAATATATTGATGGTATATTTTATATAATGCCTATGTAACTTCTTTAATGGACCGCGACACAGTAATTGGCGAAATGTCATGGAAGGCACCCTGTCCAATCAAGGTCTGGTAAGATCCAGCGTAAAATGAGTGCTACCAGAATCTGCAATAATAATATAATATTAATCAACTCATTTCCTGTATAAAGGAATAGAATAATAAATCAATATTAACTTCAGTTTTCTCACCTTCATTTCTGCCGATACGCTATCGTTTTAACGCGGTCAGGCCTTAAGGGGAATGAGTTTTTGAATTAAGTCCCTTACTGAATCCTTTCTAAAGTGAAACGTTTTTACAAATTCCGCCTCGGGAATATCCGTAAAAGGGTTTGTAGTCATCCTCGTTAAGCGACGGGCTCGTTAGTTAGCTCGAGAATATTAGTTCGCAGTGAATACATTGTCCCCTTTTCGTAGTACATTAAATCTTTGATAGTCTGTCACTATGTTTCACAAGCAAACACTCGTCAAAAGCAATGATTGCACGATGGCGTTACGATGGTAGGTCACTGATCAAAGGAACTGTCAAAATATTACCAGACTACCGCATACGTCAGTCATTGAATTGTCATTATATACGAGACTACCAATCTATGCCATGTCTTTCAATGGAGTGTCAGTGGTTGACCATCGGAAAATCATAATGACATCATTGTAACAGTAGACTACCAAACTTGTCAAAATCAACAATTATGAAGTCAGTGATCGACCATTTTGGCACTATTGTAATACCAGACTTGAGGCCCTGCTCCATCATTAGAGTTTGGTAAACATTCAGCACTAAAGTCCATGTAAAGACGAATTAAACGAGCACTAACTCAATGGGTTTGCATCTTTGTATTACAAAGATCCCATGGCCACTTTCCTGCTCCATCATTAGAGTTTGGTAAACATTCAGCACTAAAGCCCACGTTATGACGAATCAAACGAGCCCAAGCTCAATGGGATTGCGTCTTTGTATTACAAAAATCCCATGGCCACCTTCCTGCTCCATCATCAGACCCTGGAAAACATCCAATACAAAAGTCCATATAAAGACGAATCAAACAACCCTAAACTCGATAAGATTGGGTTGTTGTATCACAAAGATCTCATGGTTACCTTCCAGCTCTATCATCAGACCATGGCAATCATCCAGCATCAAAGTCTATGTAAAGACGACTCAAACGAGCCCAAACTCGACGACATTGGGTTGTTATCGTCAAATCGCTTCAAGTGTGCTTATAAAATTTGAAGAGTTCCTCCGATTTTTTCAGGATTCCATGATCAGATCCTGACTGATGATCATGGGACCAACTGCAAGGTTATACTCTTTACATAAAAATAAGAATTTTTGAAATCGATCCAGGCATCTTAGAGAAATCGGGAACATACATAAAAAAAAAAAGATTCCGACAAATTGAGAACCTCCTCCTTTTTTTGAAGTCGGTTAAAAATATGTAATGACAAATCAGATCTATAAGGCAATATGTGTGGGCAAGTCGGTCACGGCACCCTGCCGTGGGATCTCCACCTTGTCGTGGTGGGGGGGCTCAGTAACCGAGGATTTGAGGTACACCCACGGTGAAGCTAAGAGGGATCCCTGGAGTGGACGCTCCGCGTGGGCTTGGCAGTGGGCCTGCGCAGTATGCGTCCAACGGTGCGGATGCGGGGGACAGTTCTGTCTGTCCCTCGCAGTCGGGCGCGGTCGCGAGAGGAGAGGTGTTTTGGTGTTGCGTTGTCGCGCGCCCTATCTCCCGCGACCAAATGGGGGCGCACCATTCGATGCGTCGCGGTGGGGCCGCAGAGGAAGAGGAGATGCGGTGTTGCGTTGCCGTCCTCCCTATCCTCTGCGGCCGCTGGGTATTTTGGCGGCGGAGCCCAACACCTTCATTCGCCGCCAAGGGGGTTTCGTTCGAGGCCCGCCTGACCATCTGGCGGGCAAATACAGATCGGGGGGTAGCGAGGAAAGCCCTCCGACAGATGGGTACATGAGGAGCTCGGGTTGGTTTTTAGTCAGTAAGAGTCTGACAGTCCCCTTCGTCCTATCCCCCCAGGGTGGAGGGACTCCATGAGGATTTTCAAACCCGACACCGAAAAAAAAAAAAATCGTTCGCGGCAGACCTCGTCGGAAATTCCTCCACCAAATTGGGAACGTCCTAAAAACGGCAAGGTCCGAAGTATCCGAAACCGGCGAGCATGTATGAAAAGAGTAATGAGTTTATAGGAAGCGCGTGAGGTTTGTAAGGATAGAAGCAAGTGGCGTTTTGTTGTCTGTGCCTACCCCGACGGGAATAAGGCGTGAGTACATGTATGTATGTATCAATGAAAATATCAAACAAAATATAGTAAAGCTCTTCACATACCGAAACCTTTCAAACCATTTAGGTATTAATTAGCTTTCAAATTATGGGTGTCTACAGAAAGCGGGGTACACGTTCAATTGACATTTGTAGACACATATTCACCATTCCTGGCATGAGAGAAATAATTATATATTTTATACGTGGCTAAGACCTTCTACAACTATTTGTTAGTAGTATTAGTCTAGTAATATCGGTGTTCTTGCTGGCACGTACACCAATAATGTTACAATTTATAGATTTCAGTAGCAACGGCTTGTGGGAGCTGCATGATAACCAATTTCCTTCGGTCAGCGCTCATGCTTACATCTAAATATATTTTACTTATATCTTTTTTTTTATAGTTTAAGGCGGCAAACGAGCAGATGGATCGCCTGATGGTAAGCAATTACCGCCGCCTATGGACACAAGCAACACCACAGGAGTCACAAGTGCGTTGCCGCCCCTTGGGGTTAGGAAAAGGGATAGGATAAGGAGTGGGATGAGGGAGAAGGAATAGGGGATAGGGCCTCCGGCACTCCCACTCACCGAACGAAACGCAACAGTTTAGGTACTGTTACTTTACGTCGATTTTCTGTGAGAGGGTAGTACTTTCCCGGTCGAGCCGGCCCATTCATGCTGAAATCAGCAAGGCTCTACTACCTACAAAAATATCTTTTCATATTTTAGACACCCCGTATAACTCTTCAGCGTAGAAGATTACATATGAACATTTACGATGAATATTGGTTTATACAGGTCAATATTACGTAAAGCTTTGAATTTGCAAAAAAATATCTTAGAGAAAAACGAACACCACAAAAATTTCTGTATTTCGTTATTCCATCTGAATGTCTAAATTTTTTTGCACTGGCTTACGAGTACAGGAGGTACCATCAAACAAGATCAATAGTTTAATAAATCTAACCAAATAAAATTCTAATGATTTTAACTGACTGGATAGAAAAATGTTGTATAGACCTTCATTATATTATTCCGTTAACTATTATTTATATATTTGCGACTGCCTCTGTGGTCCTGCGGTTGTTTAAGCGACTGCGGATCATGAGGTCTCGGGTGCGGTTCCCGGGTCGAACAAAAAGTGATATTGGGTTATTCTGTTATGAATTATCCAATAGAAGTTCGAAGTCAGGGAGTTGGTGGTGTCACACCCCCGTGCCTCGGAAAGCACGTTAAGCCGTTGGTCCTGCGCCCAATCTCTCTCCGGTCGTGTCGCTTGTGGCGTCCCATCGGACTATGAGAGTGAGGGAATAGATAGTGCACTTGTGTATGCGCACACACTTATGAACTATAAGATGTCCTGCGCAGATGGCAAGTCTCATATGGCAAGCCGCCGTGGCCGAAATCGGTCAGGAGGACATTATTATTAAACCATTATTTGTTATAAATTCCTTCTTTCTTCAAGCTTATTTGCAAGCACAATATTTGTAACATAAAATATGCAAAAATATTTTGTGAAGGAAACCACTTCCCATAGAGCATATTTATGGCAGTGGACAATCACACCCACGGGGGCAGTCGGCAAGTTTTATGATGCTAAAACAAAAGCCTACGCGTAGCTGATAGCAGCATCTATGTAATGCGTTAGACCTTTTATTTATGACAACAATTTTTATTTTAGAATCCTGTTTGGTACCGTGGGAGAAGTTTGGTGCTGATTGTTTGGTTCTGATGTACCAATTTAACCAACATCCACGGAATTTATTTTATTCTTAAACCCTCCTGACGTACGGAGACTCATGACATAAATTATAATGAAAATTTTAAAATTGCCATCTATGACATTTTAACGTAAATAAAAAAAAATAACAAAAAAAACCCCCTCCAAAAATCTGGAAAATGTGTGAAAAATAGCACTAAAAAGTAAAAAATAATTGAGTTTTTTTTTACTTCAATTTACTTATAAACATCACCTATTCAACTGAATATTACATACTTATACGAGTTATACGTATCTACCACTTTATTCACATACCTGTCACAATACATCTTAATATATAAAATCCTTGCGTTACTGACTGACTGACTGACACGCTACAGCCGAAACTATTGGGCGCAGGAAGCTGAAATTCGGCATGTGTGTTCCTTGGCGACCGTAAGGGTGCACACTAAGAAGGGATTTCCCGAAATTCCCACAGGATCAGAAAAAGGATAAATTTAAAGAAAATGCAGGCGTATCTGCTGGCGTCCTCTAGTATTTTTATATGACTAACAAACTAAATTAAAGACCTATCACCAGAAATCAGATAAGTATATTATATTTTTGGACTAAGTACTTAGAAAAAAATATTTTATTACGTAGGACTATAATATACAATTATACTTTTTTTTTGGAGTCGGTGCCTGCTGAGATTAAGAATTAAATAAACAATTATTTCAAAATTAATAAAACCCCACTGCCATAAATTAAGAACTATGAAGTAAAAAATATATGTATATTATAGCGTATATCACTCGGGGTAATGTAAGGATTCCAACGATATGCCGCACATCCGAATCGGTTTAGGCATACAGAAGTTATGGCGGAATAAAGAAACTCACATACTTACATATTTTACATACATACATGAACGCTAATAAAACATTACGCTCTTTTTTGGCAGTCGTGTAATTATGAAGTTGCGAAGTACGAGTATATAATCTTGAACAGCAAGGGTCGCAGTGGTGGGCTTATACCGTGGCGGCAGGGGGGAACATGATTAACTGACCGACCCGACCGCAGGCAGACGCGTGAGGGCAGACGTCGTTGACGGTTGTCTCCGATATCCATTTTTTCTATGCGCTTGTATGTAGGTCATTATTGTATAGCAGTGGATTGTGATTCTTTCGGGTTATTGTACACGAAATCTGTGTTCATTGAAATAGGTTTGATTTGGTATTGCTGCATTTTAGTATTGCATCTTTATATAATTCTATTTTTGTTGTTATTCAAATTTTGAGATTTTTTTGTAAAAACTTCTCAGAATTTGATTTGTTCGTATCGCTTTAAGTTTTTGTTTTGGTTAGATAGGTAATCGTAAATAGGTATTTAGGTTATTTTGTAACTGAGCTGTCGCGCCTGTTTCCAGGTTGCGATGTTTTCTTTATTTGCAAAATAGGTTTGGTTAGATCCTACATTGTGGTATTAATGTAACTTTACATATATTTTGTGTTATAGAAAACTTCCTAAAATTTGATTTATATTTGTTGATTTGATTTCTCGTCATCTGTAAATTACTTACAAGTTTGATGAGGTTTTGCTAAATTATCGTATCAATACAGCTTTTCATATATTTTGTAGATTATCAAGAAATTATTTACTAAAACGCTTGGCTGGCACCGACTCAAAAAAAAAGTATAATTGTATATTATAGTCCTAATAAAATATTTTTTTCTAAGTACTTAGTCCAAAAATATAATATACTTATCTGATGCTTATAAAAATATGTATTGTGTCAGGTATGTGAATTAAGTAGTAGATACGTATAACAATACCCATATTGTTTCTTTTTTGAAATGCGCCATCTTTGATTTCCCATCCGCCTTTATTTTAGCGTTCTTTTGTCTTTGCCCGGGCCTCCCCTTCTCGTTTAGCGTTTTTGCTTTTTGCCCGGCCCCTAAGGGTCGTAGCGTGATGTTACCATATAGACGTCTGGCATAACTGGGCTATCATTATACAAAAAGAAAATTCCTGAGATTGCGCATTCAAACAAACATACTCTTCAGCTTTATTATATTAGTATAGATATAGCTTATGTTTTTATTCTGATGTGTATGTCAGCTATAGTACTGCGAAGTTCATGAAGGGCAAAGAGTCACAAACATCCATCGATCTATCCATCCTTACAAACTTTTGCGTCCATGAAAATCCTATCCTATCATCGTCCTAGTTTGAGAATGAGTGAATAGATGCACTGGCATTTTGCTCTTTGAATTAAACCGTACTGCTATTAGTTATTCTCTGATTTATAATCATAGTTATTATATGTATAAGCTAGCAGTTGGCTGCTTCCCTCGTGCGTAATGACGAAATTCCATTAAAAAATTCAACCCCTATTTCCAAAAACGCGTAAATACATGATCACTTATTTCTAATCAGAAGCTAGTATATGAAATTTCACTTCACATAAAAACTTTCAACCCCTATTTCACCCTTTTAAACGGTTGATTTAAGAAATCGCTAAAAAACGTATTTGTTTTATTTCTAACCAGAACTTTGCACACAAAATTACACGCTATCTTTTTAAAAATGACTTTCTAATCCTATATCACCCTCTTATTTGTTAGATTTGAAAAAATCTAAATTGCGTGTTTACTTTTTCTAACAAAAAATATGTATAAAAATCCTTCCTTAGTGGGTGCTTACGTCGTAAAATGCATCGACTGTAAAAATTTCAAGTCTGTCAGTCAGTTTTGGCTCTGCGTTGATGAATCAGTCAGCACAAGCAATTTTATATACATAGATTTACTCTCCAACCTTTCTTCCTCCCGGTTTTATCAACACCTGATAATGAAGCCTGAAGTAGGTAAGAATTGCGACAATTCTAGTGTCCACTAATGAAAAGTCACAGCAAATGCTTAATTTCGTTTACTTGGATGACATAGTTTTTGAGTTTATAATGAAACTATTGGATTGATTTTGATAAAATTTATACAGGACCCACCTAAAAGTATATACTTTCAAACAAAAAAAGAATTTTGGAAATCGGTAGATAAATAACGGAGTTATGAGGTAACAAACATAAAAAAAAAATAGAAATATAGCCGAATTGAGAACCTCTTCCTCTTTTTGGAGTCGGTTTAAAAACAAACTATTATAGCAGGCACAACATCTATGCATAAATAAATCACAATACTTTCGTCGCTCGTTTTTGATGTAACGATGAGTCACGAGTGCTCATTAAAGAACAAATACAATCAATGCAACGAAATACAATCCTGAATAACCAGAGAAAAATCCTAGATCTAGTTCTTTCAACTGAAGCAATAGAGCATATGCAAGAAAGCAGATACGTGCTGAGCAATGATCGATAGATAGATAGATAGATAGATGGACAGATAGATAGATAGGTAGATGGATGGATATATAGATAGATAGATAGATAGGTAGATAGATAGATATATCGATAGATGGATAGATAGATAGGTCGATAGATAGATAGATAGGTAGATAGATAGATAGATAGATAAATAAATAAATAAATATAGTGCATCTCGTCTATATAGGTTTTTGTATATAGATAATTATGCCTACCCTCCATCCGTTAAGTTTATCTATTAAAAACGCACCACCCGACGGATAGTGGCGCTATATAAAATCAACTGTTACTGCCACTTGGTGACAAAGAGCTTATAAACTAAGCTTTAATGTTCACAGATTCTAGTTCTAAGTGTTTCTATTATTACGCTTTTACTACGTTGGTGAATGATTTTAAGAATGTTTATAATAATAAAATCCTAAGATCAAAAATGATTTCTGTAAAACTCATCAGAATCTCCAGGATTGCAAATCCTGTGCGGTGGAAAAGTTTACACAAATTCATTACAGTGGCAGGCGAGGTGGCTTAAACCACTAATTGCTGTCGAATAATTTAAATAAAATGATACGAAAAAGTATCTATTACAATTAACATAATACTATTAAATTTGCTCTTGAGTGATCTTATTTACCGAGTATTGGAGATTTGGATTGACGCAATAGATAAACGGTGGCTGTTTTCCTAATATCTATTGTTACCGATTAAGTTGGTTTCATTTTAAAATACAAATATTGAATGAAACAGAACAAAGTTTCTCCAAAACCTATTTTTCCATTACCATAGCTAAGCTAATGAAAACCTTATAAATTAGACACAACACCATCCTTTTTCGATTTAACTTATATAAGCTATTTAACATCCAGCCCGCAGTATTCTTCGGAGCATTACTAAACCTTTTAAATTCTTAGTAAATAAATAGGACATCTTTGACCATAAAGCGAAGGTTCGTTGTAAAATCGAACGAGACATAAAACTTAATGCTTAGTACTTGCACAGTAACGACAGCACCACAACAATTTTTGAGTGGAGTTTAACGTTGGGACGACAATAAATGGACGTACTTAGAGTAAACCACTATTTGAACTAGTAGCGTACTATATTATGTTAGATTAGTATAAACCTTTATCGCGGCAGAGGGATAGAACAAGGCTCATTAAAAAATAATCGTATGTTTGCTATGTCACGTAGCATTTGCTACATAGCATTTCGAAACACACGTAGCAGTTTCGTAGCTAAGGTAGAATTTTATTAAAAAACAAAGTCTTAACCATTCTTGGATATGTTTAAGAATAGGGTACGTCACCAATTTTGTATAAGAAGCGTTAATTCTTAAGGTTTGTAGCTAGCCGGATGAACGGACAGACAGCAGAGGCATAGTACTAGTCCTATTATCCTCTTTATCCTAAAAACGCCGATAAACGTCTCCACTTATTTTTTACCTTACGTAAATCTTTTAAGCCCTAAATTTCCTAGGGGTGAGATGAAAATCCTCGATGAACGTGTTCATTAAGTTCTAACCAAAAGCAGGTATATGAAATTTTATGCGGCATACCTTAAAAGCATACCTTTATTTAACTTATATTTAGGAGAAATTGCCAGAATTCTTCCTTAGCTGATGATACAAGGTCTCAATATCATAATTTAATAGAGGTGGCATAGCACATCATGTCCAATAATATTAGCAGTTGTCTGCATATTGTATATATGGGTATCCTGAGATTGTACAGCCATCTATTCGAAGTGGAGAATAACTAATTGTTATATTGTAGAAGCATAAACGTAGAGCAGAGACATCTAGATGCCTAAATGTTAACTAAACCCGGAAGTTAATATTATTTTAATGTAATTTTAACTAAATAACCAGTAAAATATTAATTGCATTTGCTTTGTAATTAATATTATATAAAATGTATTACATTTCTGTAAATTCATATATTTCTTAACGCAGTATTGGTTTATATCGTCTTTAAATAGTTTTGTTAGCTTTCTCGCCTGCCAACATATTTTGGTAATTTTATAACTAATTAACTTTATCAAGACGTATTTCGACGCTTTAACTACGGTAACTGAAGTTCTAAATTGTTTCTTAATTATAAAGATTAATTGAAAGTTCATACATATGATAATTTAAATATTGTAATTAAATGTAATGTTTTGATACCTAGTAAGTTAAGTTGATGCGGCGGCGGGCGGACATGGCATTTTTTCCCTGATCTTTGTATCGTGAGGTTCATTTCGAGAATATATTGCAGTTATCAGTGAATTTAACTAGTTTCATTTATGGATCCTGTGGGTATATCCTGACGAGGGTGCTTAGGCGCCGACATATACATCTGTTGCAGGCAATTCGTATGATATAAATATAATATTATCCAATTAGTGTCGAATATTGTCCAATTAGTCTAATAAACTAGGCTGAGGGAGGTTTAACTAAGCAGGGCTTTCTATTTTACAGTGCAGGGCTATTAGGAAACCCAACATAATCTAATACGTTACCAGGCGGACGAGAGTTTTCATAAGTGCTCTATGACTTTATTACAAATTTCTACCGTATAATAACCCAACGAAAAATAGTATTACATTAGTGAGCATGCTGCTATAATGTCATTATAGACTATGTGCATACGTCATTATAGGTATACGTATAACTAAAACCGTCCTGGGTTTTTGTTTGTTTTAGGTATCAAGTTTAACTTCTTTCTTACTTCGTCATTTTTACCTCATTAAAACTATCGAAGCTACAAAACTTTGTGCTGTCCAAAGAAAACCACGTTTAAGCGGTTAGTTAGTCTGTTTTCTGCATAAACAAGATCTTTTAAAGATTTCTCATAAACTTTATAACAAACAAGTAAACTCATAGAGAAAGTTGTTAGGTAAAATAAGCTTAAAAAAATTACAAATATATTTAACTATATACTGAATAATTTATCGGTATGCAAGCCTATTAAACGATCGTAAAGCTGAGTCGAGAAACAGTTAAATAATTGTATAATAATGAAGCTGTTTATTCGTTTAATCGTATAAATATTATTGGTAAGATTCCGATTATACAAACGGCTGCAATATAAGTATATACTTTATACTGGGCTCAAGATATATTATTTGCTATTACATAGCACATCAATGACTTAACATTAAGCTGCTTGTTTAAAGTCTATTTTCGCAGGAAACGATAACATCTTGTATGAATATATATAAACTCTTCCGTTACTGAAACATTGCTGATTTTCGGCAATTCCTACCCTTCACTTCAAGGGGAAAAAGTCGGTCAGTGCCTCGCGGGTGGAGCCACAAGCGCACTCTAGTCTAATATAAAACCATTCGTAATAAACATAACATCTACATTGGTTGTAATCAAATAATTTTATCTAAACTCCTTACGTACAATAGACTTGAGTAAACAACTGGAGTACACAATACTACTTCATTAAATGCAATGAGAGCGTTCTGGAAATCGTAGACATTTGAGGAAGCAATTATGATACAATATGTACCAGGGAAATACTTCTCGGTAATGATAATATTTAAAAATCATTTATCAATTAACCTCTTAAGTGTTTTCGAACACACGTGTTTTCGAATGTGTTGCGAACCTGCCTAACTAAACGTTATTTTCTAAGGTCGCTCGCCAGGCGAAAATGCTTTCCGCGAAATCATTTACAGCTAACAAAGGCAGATACAATAATATTTCATAGATTTATCGGCATGCAGAATTAAGATTTTGATGTGAACCTATACCGAAATATCTTCGTGCAAATTCCACTATCAGACAAATCACAAAAAAATGTGTAGTCGAAGAATAGTAAAATAGCAGGAGTAGCAGTATTTAAAAAAAGGCTTATATTGCAACTGAAACATATGATGATGATGTATGACAATTGGATGACTTTTATGATAACATTATTTTGTTTGTTTGTATGCAGGTCCGCTTCCATGCGACGATGCTGGACGACCTGGTGCCAACGATAGCGGCCAACAGATCCACGGCACCAGGCTTCGAACACAACTACTTCGTCACGTACTTCGATGAGGCCACCAACCAGTACGTCAACAGCACACACAATGACACAGAGGTCAGTACCAGCGATATCGTAGTGGTCAAAATTCAACCTTACATTTATGAGTACCAACGATTCCGTAGTGGTCAAAATTAGACCATAATGACAGTCATATCGACCTTTAGATGATCCGATGGCGTAGCAGAAGTGTAATCGACTACCACGCCGAAGAACGCGGGCTCGATCCCGATCAAGTCAAACATTTGCATGTAATTGTTTATCCACCAATAGTTTTAAGTTTGAGGCTAGACAAGACAGTGTGGTGACTTTGTGAGACAGTGTTGATAGAATATTATTATATCGGAAGCCCAGTATAGTCACAATCCCTTAAAAATGTATGTTTATAAAATTTTGTCTTTACTTATTTGAACATAAATATCCTATTGTTAATAACAGCCAGATCTTCTTCTTTCCGTGCCTCTTCCCATTATTTGGGGTCGGCCCTCCTCGTTTTCATGCGCCAGGTCCGTCGATAGTGGGTTGTCTTTTCGTTCAGCTAGGCGTGTTTCAAATCCTCTGATATTGTGGACCACCACGTAGCCAGCGGGCGGCCTCTGCCTCTCTTGTTGTCTGGTAGTGCGAGGGCTTTCTTCACGACATGGTCTTCGTCGCGCCTCATGACATGCTCGTACCATCTCAATCGGGATTCCTTTATCTTGTCAGCGATGGGGGCGACCTTGTAGCTTCCTCTGATGTGTTTGTTACGCACTTTATCGAGTCTCGTCACACCAGCCGCCCACCTTAGCATTTTCATTTCATTGACATGGAGTTTCTGTTCATGCGCTTGTTTGGTCGTCCAGCACTCAGCGCCGTACACCATAGCAGGTCTCACAGCTGTCTTGTAGACCTTGCCTTTGGTCTTTATCGGCATACGGCGGTCACAGAGCACGCCCGTGAGCACCCTCCACCTCTGCCAAGCTACGTTTACTCTATGTGTTACGTCCATGTCCACATTTGCATCCGCGGACAGGACCAAACCAAGGTATTTGAACTGGCTGACTTTCGGTACTGGGTGTCCATCTATGCTGATTGTGGGTGCTGTGTTCTCTGTGAGGCTGTAGTGGCACGGCAAGTATTCTGTCTTGTTTCTACTAATTCTTAAACCGTTGGATTCTAGGGCATGCCTCCATAGCTCTAAGGTGTGTTGCAGTTGTTCTGCACATTTATCAATGAGGACAACATCGTCTGCGTAAAGCAGGCACCATGGAAGGGGGGACTGGATATCCTTGGTGAGATAGTCCATAACAATATTAAACAATAGCGGGCTAAGAGCAGACCCTTGATGCACGCCTACTTTGACCTCGAAGGGATTACTTGTACCAGCTAGGCTTCTCACTCGCGTGTTTACGTTATCGTACATATCCTGTACCAGTGATATGTAGCACTCAGGTATTCTTTGCGATCTCAGAGCTTGCCATACTACGTTTACGCGGTACCCTGTCGAATGCTTTCTCTAGATCTATGAAGACTAGGTGTAGATGCTACCGATAATAATATTGACATACATAACATAGCACCGCATGATAAAAGTATCTTTATTGAACCTACTTGTCCGTCAGAAATATACCATATCATTATGGCATTAAATAACTCGAAATCATCTGGATATGATAACATTAACACCAAACTTTTGAAAGGTATTGCTGCACACATTGCTGCACCCTTAGCATATATTATAAATTTGTCTTTGGAACAGGGGTGCTTTCCTCATAAGCTGAAATATTCTTTGATAAAGCCTCTTTATAAGAAAGGCTCAAAATCTAATCTTGACAATTATAGACCAATAGCCCTAACGCCTGTCATTTCAAAAATATTTGAAAAGGTCATGTATCGACGAGTGCAAAATTTTTTAGAAATGAACAATATTCTTGTCAATCAACAGTATGGTTTCAGGCGAAACAAGTCAACTACTCTGGCAATTTACACGTTAGTCGAAGCGGTCATGAATAATATAAATGAAGGATTATCATCATGTGCTCTATTTTTAGATTTAAGCAAAGCGTTTGATCTTGTAAATCACGCTAGGCTTTTAGAAAAAATTTAAAGATACGGTATTAGAGGTCCAGCTAAACTTTGGTTTCAATCTTATCTGCACGATAGAAAGCAAATAACAAGGATTCAACAATTTAATCATAAAACGAATAATTTAGAACAAATTGATTCAGATCCGAGAGTTAACAATAGTGGTGTACCCCAAGGTAGTATATTAGGACCATTATTATTCCTTCTCTACATTAATGACCTTCCTCAATCTGTAAAACATCAATGTGTGCTATTCGCCGATGACACCACAATTATTATTAAATGTAAAAACTTGGATGACTACGAAACTGAAATAAATCAAACACTTAATGACATTATAAAATGGCTTGACATAAATAAACTTAAATTAAATATTTCTAAAACAAACGTGCTTCATTTCAAAACTTGCAAGAGTAAATCCGTACACTTGAATATAAAATTTAGCAATTTAAACGTTGATCGAGTATTTACTGCTAAATTTTTGGGCGTAACGCTTGATGCTCACTTCACATGGAGCAAGCATGTCGAACTTATTTGTAAGAAAATAAACCAGTTTGTGTTTGCCTTGAGAAAAGTAAAAGATATTACATGTATACGTACCTCTCTAATGGTGTATTATGCCTACGTTTGCTCTATAATTCGGTATGGTATAATTGTGTGGGGCAATTCGTCCGAAATAGATAGAATCTTTGTTGCACAAAAAAAGTGCGTACGTGCAATGTTTAATATGGAGTGGTCGGAATCATATAGGCCTGTATTTAAGTCACAAAACCTCTTGACTGTACCATGCATATATCTTTGAGGTATCTAGATTTATAAAGTCCAATCCCTTAGTCTTTATACCGAAAGACAATAGTAATAAAAGAAAGGTGACCCATTTAGAGTATGATATGCCAATACCTAAGTTGGCACTTTTTCGTAAAAGTTGTGTTTATATGGCTCCCTTAATATATAATGCTTTGCCGAAGTTCATAACACAGCTACCTTTACGTAAGTTTTGTGTTGAATTACGGAAATGGTTGTTGCAGGAATGTTTTTATTCGATTTACGAGTTCTTTGTGAAATGCCCTTGTCAATATTATTCTCAAAAAATGGAATTACAGTACAGGCAGAAATAATGTTAATAATGTAATATTTGTCTTACTTTTTTTAGGCATTTATGTACTTCGAATAATGTATATTTAATAATGTATTAATTTGACTGACATTTTATTGATACACTATTTAATTGAATTTTTTATAAATATTTTTGACATTTTGATTGACTGACATTTTATTGATACACTATTTTATTGAATTCTTTATATGTACATCTTAAATTTGCATGCCGCTGCGTCGGCGAAACATGTGAAACTGATCCATATGTAACAGCTCTTAACCATGTCTCTTGCAAATAAACTGATTTGAATTTGAATTTGAATTAGATCTTCATGGTTGCTGCGACCTTTTTCCATGAGTATTCGCACCGTTTGTATTGCATCCGTTGTTGATTTCGAGGCAGTAAATCCATACTGGTTTTCTGATATGGCCACGTGTTTTAGAAAACGGTTGTGAATAATTCGTTCCCATATCTTCAGGGTATGTGATGTGAGTTTAATGCCCCTATAGTTGCCGCAGTCGCTAACGTCTCCCTTGTTTTTGTAGAAAGGCAGGAGGTAACTGAGGCGCCAAGCTTCTGGGATCTTGTTGCTACTGAGAATGGTATTAAATAGCATCGCTAGCCACTCAACACCAGTAGTTCCTAGTCTTTTCCACAGGTCAGCGGGTATTCCGTCGGGGCCAGTTGCTTTATGGTTCTTCATTTTATTAACTGCGAGCTGTACTTCGCTCACTTGAATGCCTTCGGCTGGCCCTTCTACTGCGGTGATGGGTGGTAGAGGTTGGCTGGGGAATTCCTCATTTAACAGTCCCTGGTAATATTGGCACCACCTGGCGTTGATCTTATCATTCGATGTCAGGAGCTTTCCATCTCTATCCCGGATGTATTTGTTCACCTTTATATCCAGCGTAGACCGGTGGCGTTGTTTTGCAATTTTAAAGATTTCGCTGTCTGTTCGTGCTTGTTCCAGTCTGCTGTAAAGGTTTTCCTTGGATTTCGCCATTGAATGCGCCACTTTGCTCTTGGCTATTTTCTTTGCACGTTTGTATTCTATATGACCTTCCTCGAGCTGAGTTTTCTGCCATAATTTAAATAGGTCTCTCTTCTCCTTCACAAGTTGTTTTACTTCATCCGTCCACCATGTGGAGTCTTTATTGTTGCTAAGCCCACCCTTTGACATACCTAGGATGTTTGCTGCTTCCTCAGTACACTCTTTCTCGAAGTTGGACCACATATTGTTTGCATCGCCGTTATATTCATTGGTCATATCTCTGTCCAAGTATGCATTTATCTGGCTTGTAAGTTTATCGCCCTTTTTGCTATATAACTGGCTCCATTTTATTCTTGGGGTCCTGTCTACTAATGTTTTAATGGGTTTGGGTTGATTAAAGATTGAAATTAATATTCGGTGTTGTGTTGTTAGCACCTCCCCTGGTATAACTTTGCAGTCCTTGCAGTGTTTTAGTATACTTCTATCTGTGAGTATGTAGTCTATTTGGGTGCTTTTTCCACCGCTTTTAAATGTTATTAGGTGCTCAGACTTCTTCTGGAAGTATGTGTTCACTATTGATAGGTTATGACGAGTACCAAAGTTCAGGATCTCCTCCCCCGGTTTGTTTAGCGTGCCGTAGCCATGTCCCCCATGGATGTTTTGGTAGGACGAATTTGTATGGCCAACGTGTCCGTTGAGATCACCCCCTATGTACTTATTTTCTTCGACATGTATCATATTCATGAGGTCATCAAAGTCTTCCCAGAATCTTAATTTTTCGGATTCATTACCTCCAATTTGTGGTGCGTATGCCGAAATTATGTTTAGGGGCTGTTGCTGATCCATTGCCAATTTTACTGCGATAAGTCGGTCGCTTTTACGTTCAATGTTGATTATCCGCTGCTTGAATTGATGGTCAAGGACTATAGCAACTCCATTCTCTCCATTGTTGGTACCATGGTATATAAGTTTATAGCCTTGTCCTATATCTCTGGACTTGGAACCTTTCCACTTCGTTTCTTGCAGGCAGCATGCATTAATATTTCTATTTTGTAATACCTTGGACAGTTCCTGGCTCCTACCGGTGATAGTACCGAGGTTCCAGGTCGCAAGTCTGAAGTTTTTACATGTAAGCGAATATGTTTTATTCTTGTCAATGGTTTCGTCGCTTTTAGGGTACGCCCTAGCATTATCTTCTTCTGGTTTCGCATGTGTCGCATTAGATCGGCCTGCGTCGCTTTCGGGGTACGCCCTAACAGTTGAACTTATTCTCTTTCCGGTTGTACTTTTCATGTTAAACGAGGAGGATGTGATTTGGCTTTCATTTTACAGCCAGTTGCCACCTGACGCCAAGACTGTCGCCTGCTACGAGGCGTGAGCGCCGCCGTTGGCCTCTTGGGGCTCTTCCGCCGCCATCTCTTCTGCATACTCCAGCCCAAGCACGCAGCACTGCTCTCGACCTCGACCCAGAATATGTCCAGGAAGCTCGCCGCAGGGGTTTTATATCGGAGTATCCGTCTCCGGCCTGTTTGGTCCGCGGGAGGTATTTTATTTCCCTCCAACCCTTCCGACGCAATGTCGGACGAGCACCCCCTATCCGCCACCTGGGGACGCGTTCCCTAGGGGTCAGGCTCTCCCCCGGGAATATAATAGCCAGATCAATAGTCCCAATGATGCCCGTTCGAGGCCTATCCATTAAAAAAAACGATAAGATTAGATGGAGGAGTTCACGCTAATATTATTTATAGTTACAAAGAAAATGTTTTACAGATACAAAATTGTGAGGGAGTTAAAGTGATCGTGCAGTGAATGATTTTAATATTTCACAATATTTTTTATTCGAAGAGAAAAGAAATAAATAGCAACTAGATTTCTCACTTTGGCAGTCACTTTGATTCTCTTCTCGAAGTGTGTTTAGTGAGTGATCAAATCTTTTTCTAATTGTTTATCTATATATGACGCCCACCTATAAGCTCAGTACGAAATAAAGGAACGTACGAGCACATATTATTTTGACGTTATATTTAGTTACACCTGCATATGTATTACTACATTATACTTTAAAAAAGTCCGCGTACTCAAAAATTCATAACCCAATTTACAATTTCCACTTAAAAATAGACGCGTTTTTACACGGTAAATATAAGAATATCCCGGTTGGTGTACGGAGGACAGATAGGGTAAGCCTTTAACGATGTGCCTGTTGGAAACGATAGCTTGCTACATGGAAGGGACGGCACCCTTTGCTTTTACATCCCAGATTTTACCTTTAAACTTTTATTATTATGATAGGTGTACCCACATCTATATAATAATAAGTAGCAGTAAAATTTAATTTGTCTGCTGAAATTTTACATCATGATCCTTCTGGATTTAGTATTTCTTTTTCATTTTTATATATACAACTCCCGCATTAGGACTAAATCCTGTGTCGCTTTTCGCGGGGGACTTTACAAACATGCAACTAACGGACACAATGAACACCCAGACTCGAAACAACAATTTGTGGATTACAGAAAGTGTTGTCTCGTGTGGGGATCGAACCCACAACACTCGGCGCATGTCAAGCGGTGAGGCGGCCCGCCGCTTAAACCCCTACGCCAACCGTGCAGTCATATATCAGTATCAGTATTTGGCTAGCTGATGGAAGCTTTGTAGTGTTCAAACATTACTGAGTAAACTTAAGCAGTCATAAATGTTTTCGCTTGGTGAGTCAATGTAAATGCTGGTTTTAAATTTGATTTGGATTCTATAATTTGGATTTTGGCATCAAAGTATGCTTGTTATCTTAACAATAAGGTTATTATTTTTAAATGAGATCCAAAAATATAACAGTTGACTTTGAGTGTGTTATACCTCTCTTGACGTATAAGCGTCCTAAATAAATGATTTTGACTTTGACTCTGTCTCGTAGGTTAGCTTGGTG
The DNA here is from genome assembly GCA_944739405.2 of Euclidia mi. NCBI lineage: Eukaryota > Metazoa > Arthropoda > Insecta > Lepidoptera > Erebidae > Euclidia > Euclidia mi. Next base: position 72,911,933 of record OX123184.2, read on the forward strand.
TTTATTATTGGTATTAATATACTTTTAGGCATGTACATTCAAACTTTTACTTAAGTAATTATTACCTAACTAAGTAGCATTTTTAACGTGTGGGATCTTTTTTATGCTGGACAAGTTATAAAATAAATATTTATATAAAACGTTATCTTAAAACATATTATTTATTTTTAAAGCAATTATGTTCATCAAATTCGTCACACAAATAATGAATATGTTTAATAACGATACATTTCTACGTAGAGCCTTGAAAAGGTCTATGAAAATGTTGCCGAATACATCACACGTTGATACAATCAAAATAGGGTAGTTTCTAGGGTCAAAATAATTACATATTATTTAGTCCGTATTTTAGATTATAAAAAAATATTGGACACTATAGGGTATTTTTTTATTTTTTCGATTTAATAAAAAATAACAAAGATATAGCCCATTAAAGTTACGTGTGACGTCATCTAGTGCGAAAAAATGCAGCACGGCGCCGGCGTGACGTTATACTTAACTTTAATGAGCTATATCTTGGTTATTTTTGGTTTAATTTACAAATAAAAAATACGTATCGCTTTTTTTGAATAATCTAAAGGACGGACTTATAAAAAAATTTTTGTCAACTAGCCTATTATACAGCAGTAACAAAAGTTACTTCCAATCCGCGATGCTTTCACAAGTTAATATATACATACATACATAGTCTCACGCCTATATCCCCGAAGGGGTAGGCAGAGGTATATTGCTACACCCACTTTTCGCCAGATTTATTTTAGTCCCACGTAATAGGGGGCGAGCCTATTGCCGTACCGGGCACATTACCAGACTCCGTGCTGCTACTGAGAATTTCCTAACGGAAAAACCCAATAACACTTTGCCCGACCTGGGAATCGAACCCGAGACCTCCCAATCCCACGCGCACATTTATGCCGCGAGACCAACGAGGCAGTCAGTTAATATATTTGATTCGTTTTTAGGGATCTATATGCTTTTGAAATTGTACCAGCTAAAGAGGCTTCTTCTCCTTATCTCTTTTGCGGAACAATTGCCCTATTTTAACGCCAGAATGGGATCCCAGTTTGAAATTAGGATATCATCCGAATTGGAACAACCTAAAGGGAAAACAAAAGAAAGTAAAGTACCTACCGTCAAATAAAATCACGACTAAACAATTTAAGGCGAGGTTGCAGTACAGTGCGTAGCTCCACCTCACCCCCCGCAAAAACAAAAACACGGCGGTGGCGTCAGCGTGTGAGCGGGGGGAGGGGAGGGGGAGTTTCGTGTGTGCGTGTGCCACAGCGCAGCGTAAAAAAACCGTAGATGAGTTATGCGAACTTCAAAAGTGGCACATTAAAAACAGGCTAAATGTCTCATTTGGCTTTAGTCGCGTACGCGCTGCGGTCGGAAGCGCTCGCTCTTTTACTCGCGTGTATGTACGTTACATTTGAAAATGCCGTCGTGTGTAATGAGATTTTGCACAAACTATAGTAGGAAAATGACTAAAAGTTATGGAATCACTTCTCATTCATGAGTATTACAATATTACAACGTTTTATTTACAATTTATAATAAATTCAGTATCACAAATAATAGAGTGAATAAAAAAATTGGCATTTAGCGAGTGTAAAAGAGAAGCAGTAATGTGCGTGTTCAAAGACTAAAAAACAAAGTATCCAGATGGGACATTCGTAATAATAAAATACTGATGTGTGTTTTTGTCAAGTAATAAAAGTGATTTGAGGCTGAATCAACACAATATATTATTATTATAGAAATACAAATCATACGTAAGTTACAAACATTGACGGATGATCAAAGTCCATTCACTTGTTCTTGTTTTTCTCCTTTTAGTATTAAACAACTAAGTAGATTGTACTGCACAGTTTTCGCTGCCAATCCACCGTACCCCTGGCAGTACCCCTGGGGGTATGGTGGGTCTTTCAAAGCTTAACCGTACTCCCAGATAATATTGTTGTGGAATTAGTTTATTAATTTCAGTTCGTTAATTTCAAGTTCTACTATTTTGTGGGATCATTCCCAGTATAGAAGTAGTATTGAACAATTCTATGACAGAACTGTCCTAATTCTATTAGCACAACTTGATGAGGAGAACAGAACTAATGGGATAAGTAATAGGAAATGTCCCAGTCTAGTTCTATGTATGTTTTTACAAGGATATTCAATAGAACTACTGGGAATGATCCGTAGTGTCACGACATCGCGCTCATATATCCGAATGAATATGTTTTGTAGACGTTCATTTGTTTAATGTGTAAAACAAATGAACGTCTACAAAACAAATGAACGCCTACAAAACAAATGAACGTCTACAAAACAAATGACTTACAGAAAGTGATCATCTATCGAAAGTGATTGCAGAAAACAGGTGCATGCGATTTTCAACCTAATTGACATTAGTCAGAATTTATAATTTTATTACCCTAATATTGCCAGAAAGCGAGAAAAAACAAAAAAAAAGTTTGTCATGAATTGTCAATAAGGTCGAAAATCGCATGCACCTGTTTTTTGCAATCACTATCGACAGCTGATCACTTTCTGGTAGTCATTTGTTTTGTAGACGTTCATTTGTTTTGTAAACGTTCATTTGTTTTGTAGACGTTCAATTGTTTTGTAGACGTTCATTCGTTTAACACATTTTTATACATACATATTCATTCGGATATGTAAATTATGAAAATGAAATGAAATGAAAAATTGTTTATTGCTTTCACAACCAAACAAACATAATTATAGGCAAACAGAAACACAAAAATACAAAAAAAAGAATAGAACATCGATGTCAGATTCACGATAAACATATCAGGGTTAGGTCGTGATGGCAATAGGATCCCGTTCAGCATGATACCAGACATGCTGGCACTGATTTTCTACGGGACCCTAATAGTGAACTCACGAAGGCGCAAAGCAGTGACCAAATACGATGAAGATGATACATAATTATAGATACATTATCAAAAGCTTAACATGCCTAAGTCTTAAAATAATAACATCACGCATTAACGGTGCGAGCGCGGGGGGCATGAGGCGGGATCGACGTCGCTTCAAATGGGGGAAGAAAGAGACAACCGACCTTTGCAACCGACAGACCGCTCACCGCACGCGTCGCGCGTACGCGCGCTGCGCTGCAAATTTACAAGATCGTAGTACAATATCGAAAACGTTAAATTATGAAATTAAATAGCTTTATCAGCCGTACTATTAATAGTGTAGCACATTTACTTTTTAAAATAAATAGCAGCAAAGTCGTTACATCTCGTTGTTTAACACTAATAACACTATGGATCCTCGAGGAACTAATTGTTTACCAACAGTTGACAGCGAAGCCCGATGGCCACACTCCATAGGTAAGTGTACATAAATAATTAACAATAGCTAAGTACCAAATTATACCATAAGAACAGTGAGAAATAAAGTGTCGTGTCAGTTACAAAGCCCTCATTAGAAAAAATACAATTGAATAAATTCATTTTAAAATAAGAATAGGTATTTAATAATTTCAGGTCACCCGCCCGCTTTGCAGTCGGGAAGTCAACCAGCCTTCTAAGTGAAGTGAAAAGCCACAGCCAGAAACGCCACTCCCGCCCAAGAAACAGCCACCTTCATCAGCTAAATTTGTAATAGTTATTTTGTTTTTCTATTCATATATACTACATAACAGTGATATAGACATATTTGACATTCTAACATTCGCCACATACACACACACACACACACACACACACATAAACAGACCCAACCAGTACCTGCATCCACGCGCAGCTCCACTTCTAGCAAAGCATTCCTCAGTATCATATAAATGACGTGTTCAAATTAACCATATTTAGCTTCCGTTGCGCGTCAGTAAGATACCTACGCAAATGAATTTTAAAAGTACCAATTGTTCTTAGAGATCTTATAGGCGGGGGTAGGTTATTCCAAATTTTGGAGGCCGCATAACGGAAGCTACCTCTAAATGCAGCTGTTTTGTGAGGCAATATAGACAGTTGTTGCGAACACTGTCTGCTAGCACAGTCGCGTCTGTTAGTTACCCAACTGAGTTTGCTATATAAATATACAGGCTGCTGACAATGAATGACGCCAAACATGAGGGATGCCAAGTAAAGCTTACGCCGTGATTTCATTTTAAGGACTAATCTATCATTAAAAAAAGGTGTAACATGGCTTCTACGTCCTATAGTGAAACAAAAACGGGCAGTGGCGTTCTGGACTCTCTGGATCAACCGATCCGTGCGTGCTAGCAGGCGTGGTCCATATACAGTGTCCGCGTAGTTTAACTTGGACAGAACTAGCGATTCAACCAAACGTACTCGCAAATCTTCTGATAAATACGGTCTCATTTTGTATAGAATTCGTAACCTGTAAAAGCAGTTACGCACTACTTCCGCGACATGTTTCTCGTATCTCAGATTCGAGTCAATATTCAGACCTAGGTTACGAGCTTCACTCACCCTCTCAACTACCTCCCCCATGAGCGTAATATTAAGGACAGGTAGTGATTGAAGTTGGTTCTGTGTACCGAACACCATATATTTTGTTTTTTTGGGATTCAGTACCAAAGAGTTATTTTCAGCCCATTCTACAATTTTATCGAGGTTCTGATTTAAACCCATCGCATACTCGTTAGGCTTAAATGACACATAAACCTGGATGTCATCAGCGTATATGTGATACTGCGAATTATTTATACACTTGGTTATGTCAGCACAGTAAAGAATAAAGAGCAGAGGTCCCAGGATTGATCCCTGTGGGACTCCTCTAACGAGTGGACTGAATTCTGAGAGCACATTTTCACCATCGGACAGACGCACCTCCACCGCTTGCTTACGATGTGACAGATAACTGTGGAACCAGTTGATCGTTCTGTTGTCACAGCCATAGTAGTATAATTTTGAAAGTAGCAGAGAAATATTTATACTTTCAAAAGCACGCGAAAAGTCCAGAAGTACAAGTAAGGTGCACATACCCCGGTCCTGGGCATAAAGAATATTATCTGTCACGTCAAGCAACGCGGTAGCGGTGCCCCGGCCCTTCCTAAAGCCTGATTGGAGCGTCGGTAATATATTATTATCCTCCAGGTATTTAGAAAATTGTCCGCTCACCACTTTCTCTATTACCTTGGACAAGCAGGGGAGTATACTTATAGGCCTAAGGTCTTTAACATCGTTAGGGTTTTGAATTTTAGGTAGTGGCCTGACAGTAGCCAATTTCCAAGTATCCGGGAAAGTGGCCGTCTGTATAGATGTATTAATAATATGCGTTATGGCTAATAGCGAATAAGGCTGAGATAGCATCAACATCTCTAAGCTAATACCGTCGCAACCCTCCGCATTTGATTTGAGTAGCAACATATATTTAGAAATATCTTCCGAGTTAACGGGTAATATAGTAAAGACGGCATCACCATGTTTATGAAATTCAAAAAATGTCATATCCGAAATTTTAACTACAGGGTTACCAGGCACGTTTAAAAAATGACTATTTATTATATTCGGGTCTGAAAGGTGAGACGGAAGGTCAATAACCTTTTTATTTGGCAATAAGGTGGTTTTAATATTTTTCCATAAGGTTTTCGGGTCCTTAATTTTATTATTAATATTAAATTTAAAATAAGCTACTTTTTCATTGTAAAGGGATGATGAAACAAGTGATTTCAGCTGCTTATAATATGCCTTTTTGGTGAGCGCGATGTTGTGACACTACCCTTGGAAAACATTCATAGAACTAGTGATAAATTTCCTATGACTGTTTCCTATTAGTTCTATTTTTCTCATCAAGTTGTGCTAATAGAACTAGTGGGATAAAAGTATCACTAGTTTTTTTTTTTTTCTTTATTTAAAGAGGCTTGATCACTCAGTGATCATGTCGCCTCTATCACTAGTTCTATCATAGAACTGTTCAATAGAACTAGTGGGAATGATCCGACAGCGCAAGGATGATGATGATGACGGGTCTTCAACAGTACCACAGATTATACCTATAATATACAAAGCATTATAACCATCAGCAGTAATACCTAAACGTTTTATTCTCTAATTTATCTCCTTGTTGCATTATATCATCGTACTAGCGCTTGTCTTCGCTTGTCTAAAAATACAAAAACGTAAGTAGTAAGTCATTATCATACGAGAGATAACACTGTTCAGTTTAATGTCCACGTAGTACGTTGGTATAACACTACGAGCATTTCAGCCAGGAGTACGGTTAAGCTTTAAAAGACCCACCATACCCCCAGGGGTATTGTCTGGGCTACGGTGGGTCCGCAGCGCACAGTTTTTATATTAACGTACTGTTTTAGGTTTCCATTGAATGAAATGAGAAGAATAAAATGTACTTTTATAATAAATGTTATAAATAAATCACATCGACTTTTTATTTCCCTACCTTCAATGAATTAATCAAATTTACTTTGAGGCGAATTGAATTTACTCAAGACAGACAAAGTGATCATGTCGCATCGGAGTCAAATTATTGTTTGTGGAGCAGTCAGCATGATGTCACAATGCGCGTCGGTCCAGAGAGTATATGTTTATCTCTGTTTCGCGCTTGCGATTAGATGTGCTATCTCACTTACACTTCTTATCTAATTCTTAGTGTGTCATTTTGACATATTTACTTAGTGTGCGTAAACTTTTCGCGATGCGTGCCTCTCGTAAGCTCTGTCATGTTACCTTGTCAGTAACCTGTCTACGGTTTCTTACTAGTATGTCTATGGTTTTAACGATTGAGTTTGGAATACGAATTACTTTGTACTTTTGCGAAAACGTACATGCGGGGGTGGAGGGGGATTTTGTGGACCAACGACGTACGTCCACCCTCAATCACGCCTAGACCACAGAATAGATAGTTCTTACCTAGACAGGCACTGATGAACGGCCGGCGAGCGATATAATGCCAACATTTTGACTATTTTTTTTCTTGGAGAAAAATGATAACGAAATTACGAAATCTGTTTTTACCATTTATTTTAAAATAAAGAGCTGTTTCTATTGATAATACTTTCATATAAATTCATTTTGGAATTTCTAAGCAGTACACGTTTAAAATTGTGATTTAGTGCCATGTTTGACTTTTTTTTTTATCAAGCCAATCATTCCAAATCGTGTTTCTATCTTTACGATTTACTAGAAGATATGTTCAACTTTTATACTTCAATTTTTATTCATTAAAAATATCATAATTCATGGGACTTTCAGACGTTCAAAAATCTTAAAAAGTACTGCAACCTCGCCTTAATAATAACTGAGTTTTTAAGTAGATCAAGCTATTAAAGTAAAAGATTTAGGTAATAGAAAATATCCTAGCTACGAGTTTCTAGCGTAAGCGGTTATAAATCGTGCCGCAACACGTAGATTTTAAGTTCAACAAGTGAATATTTTAGACCTACTTCGCACTTTTTGTGCGCTCATAGTTGTCGTGATAACAGTGTCGGTATGCGTTATATTTCTATGCAAGGTTGAGCATTTATTCCTTAAAATTCTAAGTAGTAAATTGTGTCTGGTAGATTCTTCCATATCGTAGATTCCTATTTCTAAAATAATATGAGTTTGTTTAATGCCATTCAATAAGTGAGAAATGGCATCGTAATAATTTTAAGAACTATTTATACTTCTCCATCAAAACGTATATATACTTCGTTTTTGTAATACTATTCCATTAAAAGCGGCGATAGTCCAGTGGTGTAGGTAACGGACTGCCGAGACGATGGTCTCGAGTTCCATCCCCATGTACTCCGGGCACACACCTCTGACATTTCGAAGTTAAGTGAGCAATAAAAATGTTAATTATCACTCGCTTTATAATGTGCCCGATAGATGGCAATAGGCTCGCCCCCTATTACATTGGGACCGAAACATAACTGGTGAATTGTGGATGTGCATTATGCACACCCACAATTCGCCAGTAAGTAACGGTAGTTGAGCTTTGCTTAACGGTAGTAGAGCCTTGCTGATTTCAGCGTGAATGGGCCGGCTCGACCGGGGAAGTACTACCCTCTCACAGAAAATCGACGTAAAGTAAGCGGTAATTGCTTACCATCTGGCGATCTATCTGCTAGTTTGCCGCCTGTTACAAAAAAAAAATGCAAATACACCTCTGCCTACACCTTCGGGGATAAAGGCATGAAGTTATGTTAGGTTGTGTGTTATACTACTGTTATTTTCTATAAATATTTGTTTCAGGCGTACCAGTCGTTCATCCTGCCATGGTGGCGGCAGGTTCTATGGACGTTTCTGTTCGCGGGCATGGTGGTCGTGGCCACCGTCGGCAACCTCGTCGTCATATGGATAGTGCTCGCCAACAAACGGATGAGGAGCGTCACTAATTATTTTCTAGGTAAGTTCGTTCATAACATGTTTTTCCATTATCATGATGACCAATGAAATAGTCTGGTGGGAAGCACTTATCATAATCTTAAGGTGGTGTTATTAGATAGGTAAATAACCAATTAGCAAGCAAGAATATGTGAAGGAGGGTAGTATAATAAATTTTACAAACAGTAACTAACAAAGACTCTAACTCTGGCTACTAATCCAGAGATGAGCACACATTTCTTCTGTGTCTAGCTTTAATCTGTCGGTAATGTGTACAAATGATACTAAAGTATATTGATCAGTTGTTTCATTGCCATAGTACAAGCACTGCTGATTGAGCCCTTGTGTTATTATAAATATCAGTAATTAAAAAAAAACACATGATTAGTACCTACATGTTCAATTTTATTGCAGAAAAGAAAATTAAAAACATTAGATTTGGTAGGTAAAAAAAAGTGTGGGGGTGCAGATGTGATGAAATATGAAGGAGAGAGAGCTTGAGTTTTGAAAGCGTATAATTTCCAAAGCACAGGATACAGGCACAATAGATGGTATAAGCAGTAAGGTAAGGCGTAAGTACAGTACAGCTGAGTCCCGACAAGCGAATGGCGTGATCGTAATGCGAATATAAAACAACCGAGCGTGCGTTCTGCGTCAAGCATAGGATGTGACTGGCGAGGAGGTCCAACGGTCGTCTACACCTGCGCCGGCATCGCGATCGGAATGTCTACGTCACGAGGCTCTTTATCAATGAACGGCAGACAGAGACAGAGGATAACATAATATTTTATAACTACATAAATACGTATGATAGATAGATAGGTATTGTGTAAGGTGACGCTGTATGTGTGTGGATATGCTTAAAATAGATAAATACTTTTATTTACTTAAATTTAATATGATTGGTGTCTAGGTCCGCCACATCACCCCCCACCGGAGACCGTTCACGGGCGATAAAAGTCTGGGAATCGAACCCGGCGGCCCGAACGCGTAGTTTTACCGACTGGGGTGGGAGGCGATTCTAATACTGGTTGTTGTGTACTTGTATTAGTGGGCGTGGTGTCGTTATCGCACAATATGTCGGTTCTAACGGTCTACGGGTACAGTGACGATCTTGCCTTTAACTTTTATTTTAAAAGTTTTAGCACCTCTGTCGATCACTTCGTAGGGACCAGTGTACGCGGGTTGAAGTGCACCCCTCACTACGTCGTCCCGAGGGAAGATGTGAGAACAAGACGAGAGGTCCTTATAAATAAATATTTTATTAGAACAGTGATGTGTAGTTGGGACCGGTTGTAAATTGTTAGCGAATGATCTAATGCGCGCTGTAAAATCCGTTATGTCCGTCGTACAATTATCACTTTTGTGACCGAAGAATTCGCCCGGCAGTCGTAGAGGCTCGCCGTATACTAGCTCCGCCGAAGAAGATTGTAAGTCTTCTTTATAAGAGCTACGAATACCGAATAAAGCGAATGGAAAAATTTCCGTCCAATGCGTGTCAGCATGGCATTTGATAGCCGTTTTTAACTGCCTATGAAAACGTTCGACTAACCCGTTGCACTGCGGGTGGTAAGCAGTGGTCTTACGGTGTTTAAAACCGATGGACTGTGACAAGTGATGGAAAAGTGCTGACTCAAATTGTCTACCGCGATCAGTTATGATATCAGTAGGACAACCGAATCGAGCAACCCATCCCGACAGGAACGCTTGTGCCACAGATTTCGCCATAATATCGATAAGGGGGACAACTTCGACCCATCGCGTGAAGCGATCGATGAGTGTCAAGCAATACCGATATTCATTGGATGGAGGTAGGGGCCCGATGAGGTCTAGATGGATATATTTGAATCGCGCTGAAGCTAAGTCGAGGGTACCTAATGGTGATGAGACGTGTAGACTTATCTTCGTGCGCTGGTAAGCCAAACATGCCTTAGCCCATTCGCGGCAGTCTTTTCTCATCTGTGGCCAAACGTAGCGTTGTGCTATAAGCTTTGAGCTAGCGTTAGCACCGGGATGACTGAGCGAGTGCAACGTGTCGAAGATTCGTTTGCGTAGGGGTTTAGGTATGAACGGCCGGGGTGTCGCTGTGCTGACATCGCAGTACAAATCTACACGACTGCCGGGTATACTCATACGTTTGATGCGCAAAGAAGAATCTTCGCTAAGATATTGGGCAAGCTCAGGATCTGATACCTGGGCTATGGCGATCTCATCTGGATCAACGGGTGTATGTACTTCATCGATACGGGAAAGTGTGTCCGCAACGACGTTATCTTTTCCCGCAATGTGTTGGATATCCGTTGAAAATTGTGATATATAATCTAAGTATCTATATTGACGCGGCGAGCAGTTATTTTTCCGTTGATGGAAACCATAACATAACGGCTTGTGGTCAGTATAGATAGTAAAATTTGTAGCTATGAGCCAATGCTGAAAATATTTAATACATTGGTAGATAGCGAGAAATTCCCTATCATACGGTGAATATTTCTTTTGTGAGGGACTTAATTTCCTAGAAAAGAATGCTAATGGTTCCCAACTGCCATCCTTAAACTGTTGCAGAGCTCCTCCTATAGCCACATCAAACGCATCCGTGACTAAACCAAATTTAGCTTTAGAATCAGGGTGTGCAAGTAAAGCTGCATTACAAAGGCTTTCTTTACACTCTTCGAAGGCTTTCAGTGAACTTCCGCTTATGTCAACCGGCTGCGAAGTTTTTACTGTGTCGGTCAGTAAAGCATGTAAAGGTCCTTGTATTTGGGCTGCGTGAGGTATGAACCTCCTGTAAAAATTTACCATGCCCAGGAACCGTCTAAGTTGCAGAGCTGTTTTAGGTACTGGAAATTCTTTTATAGCCTGTACCTTGCTTTGCAACGGCTTAGTACAGTGTTCTGACACATGGTAGCCTAGAAAAGTTACTTCGCTAGCTCCAAATACAGATTTTGCTGTGTTTATGAGTACACCGTAGTCTCGCATTCTTGTGAAGAGTATGCGGAGGTGTTCCTCATGTTGAAGGTGGCTTGGTGAGGATATTAAATAATCATCCAAGTACGCATAGAAAAATCGAGGCCACGGGTCATTTCATCGACAAATCTTTAAAATGTCTGACCGGCGTTGCGCAGACCAAACGTCATAAACGGAAACTCAAAGAGTCCGAAGGGTGTAGTAATTGCAGTTTTCGGAATATCCGGCTCAAAAACGGCGATCTGTTATAGGCTTTTATAAGGTCTATTTTTGAGAAAACTTTACAACCAGATAAATTATGAGCAAAGTCATGGATGTGTCTGATGGGATATTTGTCAGGAATTGTCCTAGCGTTTAACAATCTATAGTCCCCACAAGGTCGCCAGCCTTCATCTTTCTTCGGGGCGAGGTGTAGGGGTGACGACCACTGGCTGTCAGAAGGACGTGCCGTCCCATTCGAAAACATGGCTTCGAACTCAGCCTGAGCTATTTTTAATTTATCGGGAGCTAGTCTCCGGGGCGCGCATGACACTGGCGGACCCGGTGTTGTACGTATGTGGTGTTTTGTGTTGTGTTTTGGTGTGTGTGGTGTCCCTGCCGGCCGTGTAAGTTCTGGAAACTCAGAAAGTAATTTTACGTACCTGGAATTGCCATTATCACCAGTCACAACCTTTACACTAAGTACGTTGTTAACCGTTGAAGCTAAAGTAGCAGCACAAGAAAAACTCGTTACACCATCTAACAACCGTTGGTTACGAATGTCGACTATTAAATTGTAAAACGATAAAAAGTCTACACCGATAATTGCACGAGTCACGTCTGCAACTACAAACCGCCACGTAAATTGTCTACGTAAACCAAGGTCTAAGCACACGTTTAGGTAACCGTAAGCATCGATCGGCGTTCCATTGACTGCAAACAGCTGGTATTCCGTCTTCACACGACCTTGATATGGGAGCGCACGACGAGGGAAAACGCATAAGTCGCTTCCTGTGTCCACCAAAAATTCGAGTCTCGTCCTGCGGCCCGTCACGAGCAAGCGGATAACGGTAGGAGAGCAATCTTCTGCCGCCGCTACAGATTGCTCTGGGCGTTTCGCGACTTGAAATCGCATGGGCGAATGCACTTCTTCGCGTGAGTGCTGAATTTGTAGTGGTACCAGCACACCGGGAATTTCCTGTAGTTGTACTGTGACCTTCGCGATGGCGTCCGGCTTCTAGAAGTCGCGTCTTGCCTGGTACGGGCACGTGAGCGTCCGTGCAGTTCGGTGCTCAACGCGTCCACTTTCTTCGCAAGGTCCGTAATAAACGCCAACATGTCATTGGGCGTATCCGTTCGCGCGGCGCATGTCGCGGCGCATGTCGCGGCGTGTGTCGACGCAACTTGTGGGGTAGTAGGTACAACGTCGTGCACTCTATCCGCCAACTCTGCAAGCTCCGTTAGGGATAAGCTCATCTGCGATGCCACAATAGCTTGTAGATTTGACGGCAGCCGGCTCGTCCGGATGGGCCTGACAAAGTCTTCAGGGATGATTGGACCCGCCAAGTGTAGCAAGTGTCGTAGGAATTGCGACGGCTTGCGATCTTCTAGGTCCTCGGCCTGGAGAAGCTGCTTCGTCTTTTTTTCCTTAGAGACGGAAAGCCGTTTGATGAGTTCGCGCTTCAAGGTGTCGTATTTTCCGGAGGCAGGAAGTGCAGTAATTATGTCTTCTACCTCTGTGGAGTACTGCCACTCCAGGTGCGCGATGACGTGGTTAAATTTCGTTTTGTCGTCTGTTATCCTGGCCAATTTGAATTGCCCCTCAATCTGGCAAAACCATATGTTCGGTTTTTCCGGCCAAAACGGGGGTATCCGCGCGCCGACTTGAAAAAGTTCCATCGAATGTTCTCGATCGCTCGAAATTCGCTCACATTTACTCGGGCGACGCACACTGCGCTGGGAATTGTCGCTGTCGCTGCTCATCCTCGTATTCTGAAGGGGTCAACAATATGGGGCGGCACCAGTGTGGGGGTGCAGATGTGATGAAATATGAAGGAGAGAGAGCTTGAGTTTTGAAAGCGTATAATTTCCAAAGCACAGGATACAGGCACAATAGATGGTATAAGCAGTAAGGTAAGGCGTAAGTACAGTACAGCTGAGTCCCGACAAGCGTATGGCGTGATCGTAATGCGAATATAAAACAACCGAGCGTGCGTTCTGCGTCAAGCATAGGATGTGACTGGCGAGGAGGTCCAACGGCCGTCTGCACCTGCGCCGGCATCGCGATTTGAATGTCTACGTCACGAGGCTCTTTATCAATGAACGGCAGACAGAGACAGAGGATAACATAATATTTTATAACTACATAAATACGTATGATAGATAGATAGATATTGTGTAAGGTGACGCTGTATGTGTGTGGATATGCTTAAAATAGATAAATACTTTTATTTACTTGAAATTTTAATTTAAATTTAATATGATTGGTGTCTAGGTCCGCCACAAAACATTAATTACATTTTCATAATAAACGCCATTAATCTTAATTACTATGCCGAAGGCCGTATACAAAATAAAAAATATTGGAAGCAAATTAACGAGAAAAGAAAAAAAAATCTGTGGTAGTAAAACCTATTAGAGTAAGATCCCGGAGCCGCCAGGCCTACGTCACTTTAGCAAAGCTGAAATTTTGAGGATTATTAGTATACAATTTTGTTAAGAGGGATGCCGAACCACTAGCTTGAAAGCCGGGCCATTTCACAGGTAGCGCGAAGTAAAGGTACCAAAAAAACATACCCACCTACGTAAAAGTAGCAAATCTGGTATTCAAATATGTATTTAAAAATTCTGTCTAAAATTGAAATTCATTATTGCCAGACACCTGCCGTGGGCCATTACTTCTACCAGACGTCTTAAAGGTGAAAATAAAGTAAACTATAGTTGGTGCCACGAGAAGATAGACTTTTTGTAAACAAACATTTAGGGCTTCACAACATTTTTTCAAACAGTTGTGTTTTAGATTTTATTCTCTTTGAACAGTCTTTTTTTTCAATGCCTGATTATGCCACTATGTTGTTTAAATTTATATTGTTTAATTATACTGAAATAAAAATATTTGATTTTGTGTTTGAATGGTCGAATGTTCTTAAATTTACCAGTATTTTGTCGTTTTACACATAATTTATTCTGTAAATTAAGGAAAAATAGAGTACCATGTATGTTAATGATAGAGTACATATATGTTACTTTATTATGACATGATTTTTTTTAAATCATAGTAGGTAGCCTACCTATCCTAAAATATTAAATTATTGACCAACAATGAATAATATTATAGATAACTAGCTAGTACATTGCATAAAAAAATCTGGGCATGGAGATTTTACGTTGTTTGTGAATGAAATCGTCGGAATGAAGTTAAACAAAATCCATTAAAGTTACGGTAGTCTGATAACGCAATTTCTTTTTTAGGTATAAATAATTTTCTGTGCGACTAATATTTTGCCATCTGCTATTTTGCACCCGCCTTTTTGAGATGCCGGCAGCGCAGCGGGAGGAGCGTTGCGATCCTATACACTTGTATTTAACTTTACATTTACCTTTTCTGGACAACTAGAAATTTAATTTTGTTCTCAGATAAATGCATGTTAAGCCCAAGAATGGAACATTTCAATTAAATAACGTGGCACGGACTATACGTAATTTTAGCAAACCTAAATTTGATATATGTTACTTAAGATACTATTTTAAGACCCTTCGTACGCAGCCAGAACAATCCGAAGGGCCAGTCATCCAGCCAGATGCCAAAAAAATACTGTCTTTGGTACTTTAACGTAGGTGAGTATGTTTTTTTGGTACCTTTACTTCGCGCTACCTGTGAAATGGCCAGGCTTCCAAGCTAGTGCGTTACTTCTTAACAAGATTTTATACTAATAATCCTCAAAATTTCAGCTTTGCTAATATGACGTAGCTCTGGTGGCTCTGGGATCTTGGACTATATGCTATACCAGCTATGCTGATTTAAGCATGTATGCATCCTCTTTTGACCATGGTACAAAAACTCATTACTCATAAACAATTACAGTCTCAATAACACACAATAGCATGTGTGTTTATTAGCATACCTATGACCTTCTCTCACATAATGACATTCGCACGACGTTCACCTACACCACAGACCTACACTCTACTTATTATACAAACATCTGTTTGTTTGTCAAAGTTAGCATCTGTCTAAGTTCACCCCTATGACGTGAATTCTAGTCGGAGCAAGATATATAATGCCTTGTTGTGTTTACTTCAAACCCATTCTACACTACATCATCAACAAACTTTGTTATGAATGCTGCTTTTGATAAAGACTTATTTAGTTAAATACACAAATGTCAACTGGGAAAGGTAGATTAACATGGAAATACAAATTCCAATGAAAGTAACAGGGTAGGTCTGATTATGTTATATGAAAATGCCTCCTGTTATTTCATCTTATTGAAACAAGAAGATACGAATGGTAAAGCAGCCTAAAATCGGCTAGTTTAAGCGCCACATGAAGTGCGCTTTCATCAAAATAAATAAAAAATGTGACGGATTTTGTACAATGTCATCTGACAAAAAAATTACACAGACCTCGGAGTGTAAAACTGGCTGTTAATTGCCTGGCCCAATCAGACTCTTGATATTCTTCTGAAGTTCAGAGAATTATTATTGCAATAGTTAGGCACTTTAAAATTCGTCTGCGATTAGCAGAGAATAAGACAATGCCTATATTAAGGTCCAGTAAAATGGAAGCCGTCTCTAAAGTTCAGTACAGCTTGTGCACCCGTATATAGCAATTTACCACCGGAAGACAAGAAAACCACCAATAATGTCGCAACAGGGAACAGGATGCTTATTTGCTAATTGTCTTGTTAAGATATAAAACTTTACAAAACGAAGACGTTAGCTTCATAACGCTGTATAACTTTAATACATTGTTTTCATCTTTACAACTAAAACAAAAAGATGAAATGTACTTTAGTTGAAATAAATAGAACTTCTTCACTTAATCTGCCAAAACTTTTGCACTAATGAGCCGTTACTGAGCAGATAAGCTAGGCTAAAGGATTTATATTAAAATATTTTAAACGAGTTACAAACCAAATGTGTTTAAGATTTAGACAGATGGAATTAATCACTTGAAACTGACAGCGATCGAAATACAATCTGCTGCTTATTTCGTAGAAACAGCTCTAGCTTAGCGAGTAGTCACGCAAAAAAGAGGAAGAAAATCTATCATCTATTTTATCTCTTAAATCTTCTTTTCATCGTATATTTTATCGCATAAGATAAGAAAAGATGTGTTGGATGCTTGCAGCTCTGGTGCTTTGATTCTCCGAACGAAACGTATTTATTATTTATTTATTTTTTATTTAATACTTTATTGTACATTTTAAGAACACAGGTATACAGGAATTTTATATTAAATACAGTTCAATGGGCGGCCTTTTCGCTAACAGCGATTTCTACCAGGCAACCTTTGGATGGAGATATTATTGGTAGGAAAGAAATGGTAGTTGCAAGTGTACAATACTGTTTAAGTGTATCTATGGTAATAACGCTACTACATAATTACAATAATTGCTGCATTCGATTTATTGACAAGTTGGATCTATTTTACACAAGCTCAAAGGGATCTATACACAATAACGGGTAAAATATCTTTTCAATGGCAATTAAAATCGTTTCTTCTTCCTCAGTGAACCTATCAGTAGCAGACGCGATGGTGTCAACACTCAACGTGACGTTCAACTTCACGTACATGCTCAACTCGGACTGGCCGTTCGGACACTTCTACTGCAAGTTCTGCCAGTTCATCGCCGTGCTCAGTATATCGGCCTCGGTCTTCACGCTGTTAGCTATCAGCGTGGACAGGTGAGTCAGATCTTAAGGGAGCTATTTTACTATTATATTTTTATCAGGCAGGCAGCTGAGACAAGTGATGATGCCGCAATTTCATTTGAAGCTAAGTATTTGTGCAGTCGGTCCTTATTTTGTAAGGGACTTTTAGATGTCTAGAGTTCTTACATGTTTAACGCAGTTACTTAAAGCACGAGGATTCGATGTTGGGATTCGGACTACCTATCCGAAAATCTAGTATTTTTGGATGAGATGTAATTTACCTACTAATTAGCTACACGTCTCAAAAATCTATTAACGTACTTCATTCTGGTTAAGTGTATACTAATTATTTTTAATATTTCATTTATATGTGCATGAAATATTCATTCTCCATACGCTCGTGTTATATCATGGCCTATTTATAAAATGGAGCCTTAATTTTTCTATAGTAATTAGTTAGGCAATTTCTCACAACCATACAAAATCTTAAGGAGCGTTTGACTTTGAAGTGTAATAAATCTAGCACGTATCGTGCTAAGAATAACATGTTACTAAAATAAATTGATTTTGTTAGAGAAAAACAACAATTTGTGATTCAAATTGGCTAGAAGAAAATTTTTAAGAAGACTATTATATAAAGCATCAAATGCCAGAAAGCCATAACATTCCGCCCAATACAAATAAAGGGCAGCAAATTTCGTTCACAATAAAGAAAAAAACATTAGAAGAAATGAACTTCACCCAATTTGTCTCACATCTGCGTAAAAAATTCAATAGTTGAGTGTATTAAGGTGAACATTCCTAAATAAAAAGAATATTTTAAGAATCCACCATAACTCATGGCAGTGTCTAATATTTTTAGTTCATGCATCGCGTATATGGTCTTCTCAAGACGATTCTGAAACGTACCTTAACGTTTAACGTCTTATTTATTAGTTTGTAATGTTCTAGAGTTATCTATAACGTGTAGGTAACAGAACATAACATTTATGCTAGGACTATCAGGAAACTAATGTTAGTACCGTAACCATCCACTAAAATTCAATGCTTTTTAGGAGTAGTTTACATCAGGATATCTAGGAATTGAAACGACAACCTCAAATGTATAAAAACATTGATTGTAGGCTGTTCTTTCACAGGAAGGTTTTGTGTTCCTCAACCTCGTCTTTTAATACTGCGATTAGTGTACTTAAACAAATCCCAACATGGAGCAACATATTATTATTATGTAATCCAAAAAAATATTGTTCTGTGCTGGAGCGTTTATTGTCTGATATCTGCAATAATAAACTCATCCACAATACAGGATTAACTCGTGCTATTTTTAAAAAAAAATCAGTAAATAACTAGTCTATAGCACTGTACCTTCTTACCTTTTCAATCTTCCTGAAGATAAAATCCATACTTTCAACATGAAAATTACTTAATATCTCAACGGAGTTTTTGACTTCTATCTAAAGGTTCTATCAGACAGAGCGGTCACGCGGTCAAGCGTTCAAGCGGTCAGTTTTGCGTTCTTTGTGTTATATTACGTTACAGGGTCCTATCATACAGAGAGCGGTCACGCGGTCTATGTAACGTAATATAACACAAAGAACTCAAAACTGACCGCTTGAACGCTTGACCGCGTGACCGCTCTCTGTCTGATAGAACCCTCTGTCTGATAGAAACCTTAGTCTATATTATAATCACTTCGCTACCCAAACTGCTCCAGTTTGTGAAATAGGCCACGCTTCGAAACATGATCGCGAAGCAAAAAAGTGACGCAAGCATACGCTCAAGCTCATAATGACGTTTGCGCCAAATATCAATCAATCATAGTCTATTTACTCATGTAGCGTACGCGGACGACTAACTAACTGTTGTAATTTATTTTTGTACTTTAGAATAAAAGATGTGTTTCATCTAGTTGTTATTTTATTGAAGTGAGTTGTAACCTAGTTACATCGAATAAGAAGAATTTTGAATACTTGGTAAAACACTATAAAGCCAGTATTATTACAACACACCCCCTTAATCAAAATTCTCTAGAATAAATAAAACATAAACATTAACTCAAAATACATCAATTAAAAGAAAAAACAGTATGAAAATGTATACTAAGTACCAAAGTAAACGCGTAAAATATATTTTACACTAAACCTAAGCCTAGTACACATCTACCATATGCCACACGCTGCAATCTTTTAGTTAAGATGTCAGCAGGCATATCACTTGATTTGATATATTTTAAGTTTACCGAATTGTCACTAATCTTTTCTCTAATATGTAAGAGTGTATGAGTAAATAATAAGTGCGTGGATGACGACGCACGAAGATTGCTGCATTAAGGTATCTCGGTGGTTTAAGATCTAAAGTTTCTGAAACTAAGAATAGGAAAATGCTAGCAATGTCGATGAATATTTATACATTCACCTGAACCATTTTACTAAACTTGCAAATACGATACATTTAACTATTACCTAAGTTTTAATGTCATCCACTTATTTAGTAACAATAACGTGTAACATAACAAATCCATTAGCTGTTCATATAAAGCTCTTCGTCTAGCTTTCAGCGTCAATGTCACCCGCCTTCTTCCTTTCGTTTATAAGGTTCTGTTTAAGGTTAATCAATATTTTTTTTACGTGCTATTAAAATAAACGTCTTGTGTGAATTTAAAATACTTTTGTAATTCTTCGACAAGGTCATAAAATTGTTAAAGACGCCAAAACATTCCAACATATATTATAGAATAAAGTTATTATTACTACATACATTAAGAAAGATATAGACTTTTAAATTTTGTCGTCAACAAATAATTATACCTACTTCCTGAAATCAAAATCATGAAGTGAAATATCGCTATTTCTTTGGATTGTGGACCTCAGACGGCATTCGCTCTGTACCAATATTTTGTCAAATCTGGTTACACTGGAAAGTCCGTACTTCAAGGCGCAAGTCTTGAACGGCACCGGAATAACAGTAAAACGACGATGCTGATGATGTTCTTACTAATGTAATAATATCACACAATACTTTTATTGTAGAGTTACATTGAATGCTGTTTGATTCTAAACTCCTTTTAAATACTACCTCCACATATTCAAACGTTAACTGTATAATAAAATTGTAGGAGACTGAGGTTGCTAATACGATCGTTACCCACCACACTTAGAACAATGCCAATATTTTAAAGAGCAACGCATTACTTTCGACATATTGAGGTGATCATATTAAGGAAATGAATGTAAATAAGGACGGGCATTCAAGAACGGTTCAAGAGGGGTATCAAATGTTGATTCGTTTAGCAAGAGCAGGACAAGTACGAAATACTCTTTCACACAAAAAATATTTTGTTACAAATTTTGTGAATAATCTGGACAGAGTTGAAAAGAAATAATTGAAGAAAATAATCTTGCAGCCGCTGTATTCAAGTCTCGTGAAATAAAACATATGTTTTATTTAACGACGAACATAATTACTTAAATTTTTCCAAGTTCATTGGAGCTATTGTTAGGTACCTCAATTTCATATTATTAATTTGACGACCGAATAAAATACGGAATAATACTTTGATGGAGTAACTCATACTGCCTTATTATAAATCATGGACTAAAGTACAAACTGCATATTAGTACCTATTTGAAACACAAGGTATCTTTGAAAAATGTTCTATTGTTTATTAAAAGGTATATTATTATAAGTTTCCCTAAAATTAAATGACTACCTTAGTCTCCTATAATAGTTAGTCGTTGTTTTGTAATAAGGAATATATTTTTTATCATGTCAATTTGAACCTTAAAAACAGTACTATTAGCACCTGGTATACTATTGAAAGCTATGCCCTGGGGCTCTTAGATTTAGCGCTATCTCTAGGTCGATGATGATAGTGAGGATGACGATAGCAAGTTATTATTAACATCTCACGTTTGTATATTGTTTAATTTTACGCAGGTACGTGGCCATTATGAGCCCGCTACGGCCACGACTGGGCAAGCGAGCGACTCTTGCCATCACAGCTGCCATCTGGGTGTGGAGTTCCATTCTCAGCAGTCCAAACCTTATATACTTCACTACAGACAGTGACTTGCTACCCGACGGCACGATAAGGTACGTAAGATAAAATCAAATCTCAATTTTCAGTTCAATTTATCATTTGATATTATAGAATTTTTTCGCAAATTTAGCACATACCTGGAGCAACATTTCGCACAATATTTCGTTAGATTCGCTATATTTTACCGTCTCCAATTATTCACAAGTTTTATTTAATGATTGTGATGAAAGATTACATAATTTCAAGGTAAACCCATTCCACAGCAGCCTTCAAAGTCTCCACAATTTTTTATATATCTAAAGAAACATCGGTAGTTGCAATCTACTTAGTTGCCAACTTGCTGATGATAAGCGGTTAATTTTCAGAGCTAAACGATATAATAAACTACAATCTTCTGGTAGTTACTGACAACTTGTTCAAATATAAAATGACTGTTCTCGAGCTTGCATTCGTTGTCATAGAATCGCTAGTTTTTTCCTGGCAGTGTTCCAAAATATATATTTTTTTATCATATTTGCGTCTTTGAAATAAAAGCAAAATAACATGTTTGAAAGAGTTACGGCGCTGATATAACCATTGCATTGCATTTAAAGTCATGCCAATGACGTTAACCTAACAGTAAAAACATTAAGTTAGTGAAGCTGACCATTACCGCTCACAGTTGAACTTATGAAGAAAACATCGATTCCCATGGCAATAAAAAGTTATTGAAGTTTAATCACAGTCCACATTACTGTTGCAATACAACTCAAGAGACGAACAATTTATTATTCAACTTCCAAGAAAGCTATTCGGAAAATTTCACAATTATCTCTGGCATAACTGCCAGTCTCAAACAGACCTATATTTTAACATAAAGTGTTTGACTTTATTGCTCGTTTACAGGAGGGTGTGCTTCTCTGAATGGCCTGATGGTATGACCACTAGGTCCAAGCTAGAATATTGGTAAGTCTATTAAGTAACTTGTACTAATAAAATAAATTTCAGCGCACAAATTGACAGACACCTTTTTAACTGCACGCCAACGTCTAAGTTCTGAAACTTTTGCGTTCACATTGTACATTGAAAAATATTTTATTACTTATAATAGAGATATATAAAACTGCATATAATTCATATAAAATCATTACCTGAAAGAAAGTCTAAGTCTAAATATTCTTGCAATAATCATCCAACCTTACTTAATGTTTTCATCGAACATTTTAACCACTCAGATTTGTACTATGAGACTTATAAAAAACCCATTAACTCTATGCTCGAGATGCTAAAAGATTTTGGCGTTCCAATTGTTGCAAATAGTTATTCAATCGATTAACTGCAGTGAAGCGAAAAAGTATGTAGTGATCTTATGCCCGATTTCTGAGGTACTTTTATCGGTAGTTTATCTATCCGTTAGCGTTATTGGTTCGATAACTCAAGAAAGTCCGTTTCTGAACAACGCATCACAAGATAAACTCCACATAACCTTAGTTTAACTTAACCGACCAATGTGCGCCGTTTATCGGTTCCATAACTTTATTTGACGTCTAACTTCTGTTAAACGTATTATTTTAAGGTTCTGATTGGTGTGTAGTGTGTTTAAACAACTTTTACATACTTACCTAATTGATACAAAATAAAACAATATAAATAAGGAAGCATAATGTATTCGAGCAGTTCGTCCGAGTCTGATTTTGATGTGCTGGAGTTTATTGCAAATATATCAGTAGTAGAAACCTAAGATCTAGGAGAAATCCTTTTGAAATGCTTACGGATGAAGAATTTAAAATGAGATACCGTTTTGATAAGGACGCAGTGTTACACATAAGTGATATGATCAGCCTTAGTTTAGCTCCAGTTATGTGTCAGAAATATACATTGTCTGTCTTAGAACAAATTTTCATAACATTACGATTTTACGCCACAAGTACATTTCAAGTAGTGATTGGCGATGATATGTTCATAAAACCACTGTGTCAAGAGTGGTTTATAAAGTGAGTAGATAAATAGCAAAACTAGCTAGAAGATATTATATACGAATGCCAAACTCTGAAGATCTGGGAGAAGTTGAAGCGCATTTTTTTAATATAGCTGGTTTTCCAAATGTTATCGGCTGTGTAGATGGATCTCATATTCCAATTCAATCTCCTGGAGGAGAGCAAGCAGAACTTTTTAGGAACAGAAAAGGTTTCTTTTCTGTCAATGTACAAGTTGTATGTGATGCAAAATTATACATCAGAGATTTAGATGCTCGTTGGCATGGATCTACTCATGACAGTACAGTGTATCATAATTCATTTCTACGAGCTCGCCTAGATAACAATGAGATAGATGGTCACCTAGGAGACAGTGCCTATCCTTGTGACAAGTACATAATGACACCATTTTTGAATCCTAATACAACTGCAGAAAAGCTCTACAATGAAGCACTAAATAATCATCATCATCATAAAATGTCAAATCTTCTGACAGCGAGGCCTAATTTGACATTTTATTTTTTTAAAGTATTAAATACTATTTCGTTAGCAGGCGTACAGCCATTACGAATGAGGCATTATTATGTATTTTTTAGTAAAATAACGAGCAACTAGTGGTTTACCCCTAAAAAACAATATATGATTAAACAACTAGTTTAACAGACAAATTAAAATATTTAAATAAGTTTTCAACTCGTTTTTTAAAACAGAGCCATCTAGTGGCAGAAAAAAGAACTACGTATTGGTTCAATAGTTATTGAACGCTCCAGTGCGCATTCAGAAACGCAGTGTCAGTTAACCAACGTTTATCCTTTCCATCACTTTAATGAACCAATAACTGTTGAGAGTGTATCTGGTAACTTCAGAAACCGGGCATTAGCCAGTTTTATACATCAGAAGGCCAATTCTCGTATTTATTTATATGACATTGAAACTATATTTTGAACGAAATGAGATTAATATTATTATCTAATTCGGTATTCTACGAATTTAATGTTATTATCGTTTAATTTCACTTCTACCTATAGTTCGATGTTGACACATTTTTCAATTTACGATCTAGTATCGATAACATTCCAATCATTCAAATATCAATTAATTTAGCAGAATACCATTTGTGCCATGAGTATGATACGGACATAACAACGAAACTGTGTTTTAAACAAATATAATTAAGAGAATTGGGCCTCTGTAGTTGCAGAATATCGTGCTCGTGAAGAAGTAGATAGCCTTGCCTTATTAAATGAATTAGACCTCATAACAATTCGATGCATTTACAGGTACAACGTGTGTTTCATGGTGCTGACATACTTCCTTCCTATCATGTCGATGACGTACACGTACTCAAGAGTGGGCATCGAACTATGGGGCTCGCAGTCCATCGGCGAATGCACGCAGCGGCAGCTTGACAATGTCAAAAGCAAACGCAGGGTACGTACAGCTTTATGTTTTTTTAGTTCTTAGTATAGTATCTTAGCAACTTCAAAATTTTTTTCTCATCCAACTCTCTTTATTTGCATGTGGTTGACTTAGGGTTACAATGATTTTGGCTAGACTAAAAGAAACCATAATATTTATTTTTCGATAACAATCCAAAAGAATTTGCCTCTGAATTTTACATCAGTATTATTGAATTCCTTTGACTATGCTAACATATTATTCATACGTATGTAAATAAAATTCAAATAATCTGAATTTTAATTCAGTCAATCAATTTTAGCATCCTCCTTAAAATTTTCAAAGCTTATTAAAATTAATCTGGAGAAACATTTCAGTCTCGTTTTAATTAAACAGTGGGTAACTGGTAAGCGGTGACGACAGCAGCATTTCAACGGTCCAGTATCCACTTAAGTCGTATTGAAATATTATATTCAAAGTTAATTAAACCTTCAATCTGTGTCTATTATCTTCCCTTCTTGTAATGGGATTTTTATGCGTACTCCCTTTTTATTTTACTTTTAAGAAATTGATTTCCATTGAGAATATCCTTAATTTTGGAGTGTAGTGTTGTACACTAAAGCTTTCTAATGATTTGTTTACATTCCTATATCGCCAAAGCTGCTATGGTATTACGACACTAACCACCATACAACGAACCTGAAGCATAGTGGCAGTTTCACAAGTTATAGTACATTATAATTTCGATCCAATAATGCCTTATACTTTGATAGCCGCGAAAGGTGGCACCGGCAAGCCACTGGAACTAATAACGGCTTACTACGTCTACCTTGCGACATACCTGATCTGTATAACAATTTTTAAGTTGCCAGTGTAATAAAATCTTCGAGGAACTGTGAGGCTTGGAAATTAAGTAATGGATTAAAACTGCGTAGATAGTATATGAACAAAGTAACAAATGATTATACTTGCCATGTACATAAATGTATAGATGCTTAATGCTGTCAATGAATAGGTAGGTATTAATAATAACAAAGTTTCTTGTAAGTAAAGCTAGCTTACTGGAATAAGAGCAGAAGACTCGACGATGAATATTTTTTTTTTCAATTGTTTCTTTTTATAATCCTGCTAGATGAATCCGCGTTCACACCCGCGTAATACGTTACGCGTACTGCTCCACTCCCGTTGCACGTAGGGTGATGTTACATAGTCTTTAGCCTTCCTCGATAAATGGGCTATCTGACACTGAAGGATTTTTTAAATCGGGTCAGTAGTTCCTAAGATTTGCGCGTTCTAGCTAATTGACGAACAAACAAACAAACTTTTCAGCGTAATAATTATATTAGTATTCGTTTTTTTTTAACATTATGTATTTATTTTATCAACAGGTTGTCAAGATGATGATAGTCGTCGTGGTAATATTTGCGGTGTGCTGGCTACCATTCCACGTGTACTTCCTGGTCACCTCGTACTACCCTGATGTGGTCAACTACTCGCACATCCAAGAGATATACCTGGCCATCTATTGGCTAGCCATGAGTAACTCCATGTACAATCCCATAATTTATTGCTGGATGAATTCCAAGTAAGTTTGTAAGATTGTTAAACTTTTATTCCTTAACCGCTTGACCGCGCAGAAGTGACTATTTTCCCTTTTTCGAAATGCCGTAGACCGCGCACAAGTGACTATTTTCCCTTTTTGGTTACAGCGCTATACTCGGTCTGAATTTACTGTTTCTTTCTATTACGTAATGTTTTAAATTATTTTTCTCTGTTCTATTCAAATCATTGAACATTTCTTCATGCTAAAAATACGAAACGAGTCTTAAAATCGTTAACCCGGAACGAAAAAATAATGTCAAATGCCACTCTTTGTTTCGCGCGCTCCGTGATTACGTGCTTATCGTATGCGTGTAATTAAATATTTTTATACTATGATACATGTTTTATTTTATTTAATTCGGTGTAGATAGAATCCCTCTACAGTTAAAACTCATAAAATATGTATGTCATCGATTTACTTTTTAAAATAATCCTGTTTAAAATACACAAAGTGTTTTTTTCAACGATAGTCAATGTTCGCCGCTAAGTATAATAAATTAGAAAGTAAATATCAACAAAGGATTCATACGACTTGAAAGAGTCATTTATAAGGTTGAAGAAAAACATCACTTTAACTTACTCATGTTACCGACTTATCAACAATAAATGTTTATGTTAGCGCGCCCATCTGGCGAGCGGCGGCGCGACATTTAGTTTAGAACGTGAGCGGTCCAGTGAATTCGGCGAATTGGCGCTAGCGGTCAAGCGGTTAAGAACAATTTTATTTCTTCGACTGCGTTGAAAGGCTTGACTATTCACAGTGTGTTTATTTTATTGATTTTAAATTGCCTGCACCTCAAATTGTATATCAGCGAAAAGAAATATCTAAGCTTCGGTCATCAAACATTGAAGGTCAGACTATAAATCAATAGAGATATCAACCGTTCTGGTGACAAAGATAAACGATCCAAGATTTGAAACTTTTGGTGAACTTTGTACAAAGGGTGACATTAAAGATACCTGGAAACTCATGGCAATTTATATAACGACTCTTACTGATCACAATTTACATTTACATTAATTCGTGCCTACTCTAAAATAAGTAGTTTCAAGTGTTACCTACTAAAAAGAATATTAAGTAAAATCACCTGATGTTTGCCAAATTGGTGAAGTTTTGAAAAATGGAAAGGTCCGAAGCACCCGGAACCGGCAAACATGTATGAAAAGAGTTATGAAAGTAGAGGACGCGCGTGATTTTTTAAGGATAGAAACAAGTGGCGTTCCGTTGTCTCTGCCTGCCCCGACGGAAAAAAACGTGAGCATTATGTATGTACTTGATGTCTGCTCTTCTGTTGCTCCAGGTTCAGAAGAGGCTTTAAGCAGTTCTTCTGGTGTTGTGGTGCTTTCGGTCACGGTGGAATCGACAGACGCAGAGCTTTCGGTACAGACCGTTTGGATCGATCAGTTCGCTCATTATCACCTAGCCGGAAGAATGGTACCAGTAAGCTAATATTAGTTTTTTTTTTCAGATTGTGCTGACTGTAGACGCTTTGCTTTGTGGTTTTATTTTTCATATATGTAGGTAATTCATTTATGGTCTTAGTTGTAATGCTTTTAAACAATGAATTACTTAAATTGGCTTTCATTGTTGTCCTGTTTGTAAATAATTCAAAATGTAACCATCCTAATTAGGAAAATTTACACTTCGATATAACATTAATATTTCTAACAGAATGTATCAAATCATCTGTCCGACTAGTACTAAGGCACTTGTTGTTGGTTTTTAATCTCATCTGTTTTAAACTTCTTAGCGTTCACTCTCCTATATTTTATTCAGGTGGCCTCGTTGCACAAATGTATAACATTC
This sequence comes from Euclidia mi, assembly GCA_944739405.2. Classification (NCBI taxonomy): domain Eukaryota; kingdom Metazoa; phylum Arthropoda; class Insecta; order Lepidoptera; family Erebidae; genus Euclidia; species Euclidia mi. The sequence continues at coordinate 72,939,869 of OX123184.2, forward strand.
ATAGATGAGTATTTCTTCTTCGTAGGTTTATTCAAGACGACAAAATTCATCAAAAATCCGCCAGGCTCTCCCCACTTGCTTCATGCAAATAAAATACACAAGTAAGACAAGGAGCCGAGTTCTGTAATTTTTATCAATGTTATACAACGATCCGATATGACACACTCGTGATGGCTTGAACCTATCCGTAGTTAGTTCCGTTCATCGTATCCCTCGCTCGCGTCCCTGTCGATGCTTCACCCTAATACATGCGGCTTGCCCCTCGTCTCTACAGACCAGACTGTGCCATTACTAATCCGATCCACCGTGAATGTTATGTAATTTATGAAATGAAGGAAGTCGACTCGGGGATATATTATAATGATGCGATCGTTCCAACAGGCACAATTCGAATTTCGATGCATAGCACGTACAACCAAACGCTGGTGAGTACGGCCTGACAGCGGCGCGGCGCGGGGACCGGGGGAGGCGGCGGATTCGCTGACGGTGCGGGCGCCAGCGCGAGCGCCGCTGTCGAGCGCACGTGGATCTGACGCGACCGCGCGCCCCGCCCGTCGCGCGACTCTCGCGCCACATGCAGGCCCCGCACGCCACACGACCTCTACGCCTGAACACCAGATGGCGCTGTACACCATCAGTGATTTTTAAACACGACTTCTACAATAGATGGCGCTATCTACAACAGCGTCATGTTAAGCGTTGTAAACGCCTGAACTAGACGTAAACAGTGGACAGTGATATACTAGTCAAGTGGTCGTGCAGTTGTAACTGTAATTAATGTTTTATAAGTTTACATATATATAAAGATTTTCTAAGCGAATCTTATCTTCTTCTTAATATATAAAATCCTTGCGTTACTGACTGACTGACAGACATGCTACAGCCGAAACTATTGGGCGCAGGCAGCTGAAATTTGGCATGTATTTTCCTTGGGGATCGTAGGGGTGCACTAAGAAGGGATTTCCCGAAATTCCCACGGGATCGGCCAAAACGGGAAAATTTTCAAAAAATGCAGGCGTGGCTGCTGGCGTCTTCTAGTTAGTGTTATAAAATAAATTATGTACGTTTGTTGCAAATTAAATATAGACTTGTTTTAATTACCCATGTTAGTGCATGTACATAGTCTAAAGTGTTTATATCAGTTACTTATTGTATTATATAAATTATTGTCATAAAAAATTATCAAGTTTCCGATTTATTTTTAACATACGTACAGGATATTATTTGTCATTTTATTCCATATATTATTTAATCTATTATTTTATGTTTATTAAGTTTAGTGTAAAAATAATTAGAGATAAGATTTTTAAATGAAATACAAGACAATTGTAAACATAATGTAAATATAGTACAAAACTAGATGTACAGACTTGTTATCTAAAAAAAATATTCTATAAAATACTAATAAGTACTAAAAACTTCAAAAATTACTAGCAAGGGCTTTTTATAAAGCTGATTTTAAAATCACTTGTACAACGATAACTATAAAATTGTATTATTTTTACTATTTCATTTTTACACTGAGATGCATTATGGCAATAAGTATCTTCAGTCATATCACTTATACCGGATTTCATTAAAAGAGGTAAGAATAGCGATAACTAACTGTTATCTTACTGGCGATGCAAAGATTATCCGCGCGCCTCTAGCGGCGTAATTAAGAAGTTGTCTACGAACGACAATTTTGACAGCTCTTAATAAACTTTGCTTTGAGGTTATGGTGAGGTTAAGTATACATAAACAGATGGATTGCGCTTACTTAAAGAGACCTGTTGCTAATAAAGGCAGAAATACAAAATATTGTTGCGTTAGGCAAGCCGATTTCGTCAGGAATGAGAATTTGTTCTCAGCATTGACTATTGACAACGTATTAGCAAGAAATATCATAAATTTGATAAAAAAATTCTGACGTTAATTCTATTGAGAGCTGTTAAAACTGTCCTTCATAGTCAACTTCTAAATTTCGCCGCTAGATCGCTAGTTAGAATCTCAGCACCACCAATAAGGTTCTAGCGGCTAGCGTTCTGCTACATACAACCGAGGCCATCTATCGTACAACGGTGGAAACAATCAACAATAGCGATATCCAAAGGACATATACGGAACCATCCCGGATCACGTTATTAAAGTTCACGCACGCGAATACTTATAACACTATACTATTTATACACTATACTTATTGTCAGCTACATCCACTGGACTGCAATCTACCGGGTGTGATCACCTAGCCTTGTATGAATCTGTTCAACTTTAATGAGCCAAGAGATCCTCTCATCATTTCTGTGAACGTCTGATTGCATTTGTGAAATGTACCTTTAAACTTTCATGATTTACCAATCGCCTTATTGCCTTTTTAAAAAATATATCATTATCCCTGTATGCAAACTGTCCAACTGCTGGGTACGGGCCTCGCTTCACTATGAGATAGGTAACCACAAAAGATATGTTCAGAATTTGCCAAGACAGACTGACAATTGTTTGCAGAGGGCAATGGAAGCGTGATTGTATTCATCCAGTTGTTCTAAGCAAGACAAGAGTCGAACATATTTTACTGAGATTCTCAGCCATGAAATTAAAGTATAATTACCTGATATCTTCACTGATGTCAGGCCTGGAACTAAGTTAGGCAAATCATACAACTATATTGGCCAAAATAGATTGAATGAATTATCCACTTAGCTGTTCCTCCAAACTGATGTCTTCAGGACACGAGGGCACGTGGACTTCGACACACACAATGTATCACTAATTTACAAAGGGTTTACTAAACCGATGCTGGGCAGACCAAATAGCGGCAATTCACAAGGGTTTTACCAAATTTACTTCAATTCTACAAATCACGCGATAAGCAAAACGGCGTGCATCCAAGGAATTTTTCAAAGCCAGCGAAAAGAATGATGTGTCATCTCACAGCGCGACCAGAGTCAAAAAATTACAATAGACAAAAAATTATGCCAACAAATATTCTCGATTTAACTATCATACACAATATTACTATTTCAAACACCATATTTCTCCACGCTAGCGTAATGGAATTCCAAGACCATGCGTCTATTATATTTATTCCATAGTTCTTTAAATTTGTAAAGATCCAATGTTACAACAAAGATCCATAAATAACGAAGTTCGTACACAAATGCAGTAGTTGATCAATCTTATACTCTCACACAATCCTCTGATTCCAACCTTTCTGCAATCTTCAAATATTCACGACTTAGAAACCTCAGCAACAATAGATTCCGATAATTTAGAAGCACAACAACGTATTGTAATAATGAACATGGATGACCCAGTTTGTCCGCGACTACGAGAACCGGAAGGTTTCGCTTAAAACAAACCGAAGGAATCAAAAGCTGCGAATTTTGGCGTGGATTTGTTTCATTTTGTTAAAAAATTAGTAGGTATTAGATCTGTCAATGAAATCACGTTGTAATTATTATTTTTAAATTTTTAAATATTGCATAGCATCTTTAAACCCTTTGGTTTTAAAGACAGCCATTAAATTGCTGCAAATACACAGATCCATACACCCACTTCGGCACTAATAACCCTAGTAAGGCTGGTTTTAGTCTTACGCTGACGGCCCGCGCACCATCAGCGCTGTTGGCCGAGATATATGAACTTCTAGGAAACGTTTTTGAATGACGCGTAGCTATCAGCGCGCACGGTGGTCAGCGCTGATAGCTACGCAGACGTGCGCGTCGCGCGTCGGCCCCGCGTAGCTGTCGGCGCTGATGATCGCTCGAGCGCCTCTGCTTTCAGTGAGCGTTTTAGTGTCGAGCGGAGCGGATGTCATCAGCGCGTACAGTCATGGCGAATTGCGAAGTGGATACAGGTCAAGTTATCGATGATTCGTTCAATCGGTGGTATAGGCACGATCCGTAGGCTGCAATGGACCAGTTTATCCTGTATCTTTGCCAGTAATTCGTCAAAAGTTATATTTGACATTCAAAAGTAATTAAAGAATTTACTTTTGTCAGCCCTCAAAGTGCCATATAACAAGACAAATTCTCCTGCAACGGCTCTCTGCTCAATCAATGGATGAACATGGAGTCTTCGTCGTCGCGGATTTTTATTTTTTTGTGATAGATAGTACAAAGCAGCAATAATGAATACACTCTGCATTTTGATCGTCGACTGTACAGTAAGGCGGTTAGTACGATACTAAAACGAGCCATGCTGAGCCTCAGCGCTGACAAACAACGCGCTGAGCTATGAGCGCTGACGGTGAGCGTGAGACTAAAATCAGCCTAAAACGGCCGTGCGCGTTCAGAATTCAAACAAGAACTGCCGTTTTGTAAAATTACACGCTAAACCACCTAAGGCCAAAGTTCTTTCAAGAATCTTACTTTTTTAAAGAAATAACTTTTATAAGTTTGTTGCAAACTATATAAAATCTTTCAGCTGACAACTGAATTGCAATGGCGAAACTACTTACTATATGGCACTTGCTTTGAAAATTTTGCAACTAGTAAGGTACAAATTGGACTGCTTATTAGGTGTTGATATTTGTATACCGCCACCGTATAATAATAATAATATGATGCAATATGTTTTATGTGTGGTACAATTTTATAACTTTATTTGAGGAGATATTTATAGAATGAATTGCATGGACCCATTTGCCTTTCATTGCAGAAAATGAAAGATAATTTATGCTGCAAGAGCCTATGATGCAATAAAGGCGCAACAGAATTCTGTGTGAGGGAGCTAAGTCGTTTTTAGGGTTGCGTACCTAAAACTTAAGAAACGGGACCCTATTACTAAGCCTCCGCTGTCTGTCTGTCTGTCTGTCTGTCTGTCACCAGGCTGCATCTCATAAACCGTGATAGCTAGAAAGCTGAAATTTTCACAAATTATGTTTTTCGGTTGCCGCTATAACAACAAATACTAAAATTTAAAAAAAAAAAATATTAAGGGGGGTCCCATACACTAAACGTGTTTTTTTTTCGTATTTTTTGCTCAAAATTACTAACGGTAACAAGTAGACGCTTAAAATTTTCAAGAATATGTAATTGAAATAAATATTCTTTTATAGATGATGGTTCGGAACCCTTCGTGCGCGAGTCCGACTCGCACTTGCCCAATTTTTCAAAGTCAAAGTCTGCTACGATATGAGTTCGACGTCGATATTGGAAGCATACAAACTCATATAGCATACAGACTCATATTGTCTTATTTTGGAGCTGTCAGTACAGCATGTTACAAAGTAATGTTATATGAAAGTTAGTTTTCCAATATCAATTTTATTTTAATATTTGCTTTTCTTTTGTATCAAACCTTTAATATAATGTATTATGCGATTTTTACTTCGGTGATGTTCACATCACCGAAGTAAAAATTCACCAAGTTGTTAATTTGAGTCGTGGCTGAAGTTCATTATTGTCATATTGACATCTATTTTAAAATCCAACCTTAGATAATATTTTTATTGTATACAGGGCCTAAGCTGCCTCATAGTCCCCGGAGGTAGAGGAACTCTACCTCCATTTATCATACATAACTATTAAGTCGGCAAGGCGAGAATAGAAGTGTTACTACTTTGTATTTCTAACTTCCACAGGGATACTGTCGCCTTTGTATTATCTCAGTCCTTCTATGCTTGACACTTTGTAAATACTTAATAAGTGACGAAACTGATGTAAATCCCAATAAATTTCAATAAAATAACAAAAATATAATATACTTGTATACGTATGTAATGTAAATAATACCTCTATGTGTAAATATTTTTTTATGTTGAAATGTAACGCCCGCACGTGGAAATGTATTAAACGTATAGGGCTCTATGTGAAAAATAAAATTGATGAATATTTTATATTTCCTTTTGACTCATTCCCAAACCAAATGAATGTTTAAATTTCTTTCGACGTCGTCTGGCTCAAGGTAAGCACCTTAAAACTCTTGTTTTATTTCGTCAATGATTCCACGGCACTGACGGTACGCTGTCTATTTGATTTAGAATTAGTTAGATTGTATTTAAACAGTGGCTAAAAGTAAGTAGTAAACTAGTTGGCAATGGTATGCTATGCATTCAATCATTTTTAATGTTCAATGGCACTGCAGGTAAAGAAATTGAAAACATGCAGAGCAATCTGCGCTTTTGAAAAAAAATTAGCAAATATATGTTTTGCCTATTTTTTGGAATCTCTTAATAATAATAATAATAACAATCATCATCTTTATTGCACCAAAGAAATTTACAATAATGAAAACTTAACAAAAATAACAGAATGTCTTACAGGCAACCTTTGGATGGATAAGAACTATACGGATTCAGAAAGAGGGTAGTTTGGCGATCTTTATTGATAAATATTAATACTACAAATATATACGTAGATAATGAACCTTATACATACTTAAATTACGATATACTTACATAAATAACTATATACATACATAAATACACGCTGATTTTGAATTGGTTTTGGAGCGAAAGCCATCTTATTACTGATCGTTAACAGAACCTAACCAGATAATAAAATTTGAAATCTAAGCTATAAAAATCGTAACAAAAATATTAAGTTATTGGTTCGAGATTTCGTAGTTATAAAAGAAATCGCGCGCGCCGATTTATGTTCGATCGTGCCACACACATACCTACACAGATAGATATTAAACATACGACACACAGATAAACATTGCACTGTAGGTACGGACCCCGCTCCCGGCGTGCGCGCATCGCGACGCGGGGCGACAGGGGTAGGGGCGGGGGTCGGTTGCAATTTGGCGCTCGTCAATCGGACAGCCTTTAGTCCCGCGAAATTAGGTCAACGGGACGCCCGTACGTCACGTTCCACCCCGTCACTGTACCCGTGTTACGTCGCGCGCGCTTCGTAATGGATCGGCATTATGAATATTCCAATATTGAGTTCGCGTCTATGGTGCGAGTGTATTACATGTCTGGTGAAAATATGGAAGAGGCGAGGCGCATGTATTCGCTACCAGACCACCTGGAATCGTTGGGCACGCGAGGTATTCACTCACCCTAAGTGCCACCACCAAACACAATCCTGGCTGTAGTACAACGCCTCATAGACATCGGTCAGTTTAGAGTTCCCTCACACGCAACAGCTCGAGGTCGCCAAGCTGTGTATTAAGTGCAGTTTGAACAAGAAATTTGGCATCTTAATTAATTAGTGTTTTTCTAATAAGCTATCATTAACAAAAGACAACGTGTGAAAGGTGTAAATTGATTGTGATGTACGAGTACCTAGGCAGCAAACAGCAAAAGTAAACATTTGGTTTATTCATTATTGAATACCTACTGTGATTACATTCTTATAAATACCATAGAAATACGCAAGTACTAAACATTTTCATTGTTAAAATCTTTGTCTAGTTATTCAAAAGATAATGTAGGTACCTATGTCTAATAACGTAACGAATAATTCTTAGTTTATCGTTTTTCTTCTACTAGTTCATTATGATTTCGTAAACCCACAGCTTGTTTCGACGATTTTTGATTCTAAGTCCGAGTAATGTTCCAGGAAATTATTGAATAGGTATAGCTATTTAGTTACATACGTTTATTATTTTAATTATTTATTACTGCACTTCATGGTTGGCGTAGTGGTTTAAGCGATGTTTGACACAACACTTTGTGTGATTCATAAATTGTTGTTTCGACTGCTGTGTCCGTTATTGGTAGGTTTGTAATGTCCCTCGTGAGACAGGATTTAGCACTAAGATGCAGGAGGGGTTCTTAAAAAGAGAACAAAATAAGAAAACAAATGTGTTTGAAATTGTTGGCATCGTAATTACCTAAATCGTGTTTTCTAAGTAAATTACGTATCACTATCAGTTCGCACTAACTACCTAACCCCTGTAGGTAAACAACAGCTGACGGCGGCGGCCGGCGCGCGCGGCGAGGTCATGACCGCGCGGCGCTCGAACACTACTCATAAACAACCGTGTGTTACTACGTATTTCCAGCAGTTACTGACTTTTACAACTTTTTTGTTTTAGGTGCTAGGTGAATTTTGATTTTGAATATGAATAGAGGATTTTATTTCGGACATGAGGTTTCTTTATCCTAAACCAATAAAAAATCAGCGTGTATATAATAAATAATTATACAATATATAGATATTAATATTAATGATACATGAATTAGTGCTAAATAAATAAAAGGAAATAGCAAAAATTATAATTACAAGAGTAGTAAGGTTAAAGAGACATGTTTCTTAAATGATGCTAGTGATTGAGCTTGTTTAATTGACATCGGCAATACATTTCACAAGCGTGCAGCTTGAACAGTAAATGATTTATCGTAAAATCGACTGGAATGCATTGGTATTGCCAGTCTCAAATTCACCGATGACCTCAGAGATCTAGAATGCGTATCAGAAAGAAACTCGAAGCGTTCCTTTAAGTAATAGGGAGTAGAAGCGTTGAAGAGAATGTTATACAGTAAAGAAAGTATGTGAGTATTCCGTCGAAAGCGAATTGGGAGCCACTTGAGCAAATTGAGGAATTGAGAAACGTGATAATATTTGCGGAATCCAAATCTAATATATAAAATTCTCGAGTCACAGTTTTCGTTCCCATACTCCTCCGAAACGGCTTGACCGATTTTGATGAAATTTTTTGTGCTTATCCGGTATCTATGAGAATCGGCCAACATCTATTTATCAAAAAAAAAAAAAAAAAATTGCAAAACAACGTTTGCCGGGTCAGCTAGTATGAATCTAATACATAAATTTTGAAGTCGCTCAAGCTTATCAAGTTGCTCCTTCGTGAGGTCTAGATAGCTGACATCGGCATAGTCAAGGATAGGAAGAAGAAGAGAATTTGCAAGCGCAATCTTAGTGGCAGTCGGTAGCCGAGTCGATATACCAACAGACTGCCATGCAGAGGGTATCGGGTTCGAACCCACATCAATTTTCTACTTACTTCCCTAATTTGAGGGCTCCAAGATAAAGTTTTATCAATATAAACTCCTAAATCCTTCACGCAATCACTTATGGGTAAAGGAGTACCATTAAAGTTAATTTTGGGTAAACAAGTCGAGTCAACGCGCAATCAATCTGGGGCTACCAACAACAATAATTTGCGTTTTTGGAGGGTTGATTTGGAGACCAAATCTGAGGCTCCACGCAGCTATGCGATCTAAATCTGAATTTATTATACGAATTGCTTCAGACAACTCTTGGACAGGAGCTTGAGTGTAAATTTGGAGATCATCTGCACAAAGGTGGTAGGATGACTGAAGTTGATAAGAGATAGAATTTATAAAAAATGAGAAAAGCAAGGGAGATAGAACGCCACCCTGTGGAACGCCGACTGTAGACGTACACCAAGAAGACAAAGAGTCTTCAATCGGTATACGTTGTCGGCGCCCAAACAGGTAACTGTGAAACCAATCAATCACTGGTGGAGATAAGATAATAGAGCGCAATATGCCAAGCAGAATATGGAAATCAATATTGAAATTAAACTACAGTTTACGGATTTTATCGCGATGTATTGGTTTCACTAAGTTATTACATTTGAAACTAATGATCTAGAAACTATATTTTTAATTTATTACTAGCCGACGTTTCGAATTCTTTACAGAATTCATGTTCACGGCAGACTGAGGTGATATTTGTCTTTTTCTTGAATGTACATAGGAAAGCTTTCCTAAACCATCTTAATTCTATTAATAACCAAATACAACGAATTAGAGGCAAACAATTCTTTAGCTTTCTTAGATGTACTTGTCATCAGGAATAAAAACAACTCCTTAAGCCATACTGTGTATAGGAAAAAGACCCATACAAATAGGTACTTAAACGGTGGATCTCACCACCATCCTAAACAGTTAGCTACTGTAGGAATGTCTCTGTTTCAGAGAGCCCGCGGGATCTGTGACAAGAAACACCTGGACGCTGAGCTTCAACATGTCAGGCAAGTTCTGCAAGACAACAAGCTCCGACCGCCGCGCCACTGTCACAGATCCCAGAAGAAAGAAAAACCAGCCACAGTAGAAAGACAACCTGCTGTCCTCCCATACATCAAGGGCGTGACCGACAAAATTGGCTACATCTTGAAGCGAGCTTCTATCAAAACTTACTACAAGCCGCCAACGAAGATCAGTCAATTATTACCATCTGTCAAGTGTCAGTTACCCTTGCAAGAGGCCGGTGTCTACAAAATTGACTGTGAATGTGGGCTCTCATACATTGGACAAACCAAGAGAAGCATAGGCATTCGACTCAAAGAACATATAGCTGACATAAAACATAAACGCTCAACAAAGTCTGCTGTGTGTGAACATGTGGAACAAGGACCCAACCACTACCTGCGATTTGATGAACCACAGATACTCGCAAAAGAACACGGTTTCTTCCAAGGATGATACGAGAGGCTATTGAAATTAAAAAACACCCTAATTTCAATAGGGAAGATGGTTGGAATGTTCCTCCAGCTTGGGACCCTGTCATAAGGCTAATGAAACCCAAGAAGGACAAAGTCACCAGAAGACCTAAGGACACTGTGAGCTCATTCTGCGTAAATAGTAACACCAGTAGATGAAAAATGTTCGGGTACTTTGAGATAACTTATACATTCAAGAAAAAGACAAGTATCACCTCAGTCTGCCGTGAACATGAATTCTGTAAAGAATTCGAAACGTCGACTAGTAATAAATTAAAAATATAGTTTCTAGATCATTAGTTTCAAATGTAATAACTTAGTGAAACCAATACATCGCGATAAAATCCGTAAACTGTAGTTTAATTTCAATGTGTAACATTCGCGTAAACCCAAGAAGATACTATGGAAATCAATAGTATTGAAGGCATTACTAAAATCAAGTAAGCAAATGACAGTCACGTTGCCATTTTCCATACCGAGCCTGATGTTGTCGGTAATGTTGATCAGTGCCGTAACCGTGCTGTGACCTGGGCGAAAACGGAGTGGATTGAACAGAAGGTTTTTATAGAGGAATGTGCTAAGTTGAGCGTCTTTTCATACGGTATATATTTTGGGCGTCTTTCCATACGGTGGGAAAAACGCCCCAGATAAGGAATAATTAAAAATATGACAGAGGATGGGAAGGATTTAATCTAATATGGGAAGGATCATTTTGCGACTGATATAATCATTACCGACTGCGTTAGAGGCAATGGATAATACGCTCTTGTTAACCTCACACTCAGATAGCTGATTAAAAATGAAAGATGGATAATTTGGGGTTGGAAGCAATGAAAGGTCATGCAAAGTGTTAGCTTTGGTTGTCTGATCAAATTTAAAAGTAGTGAAATGTCGATATAGTGAATTAATATCTCTTTTATCAGAAACAAGATCATGTGATGATTTTCCAACTCCCAAAGTTTTTAGAAATTTCCAGACCTTAGCTGGATCTTCATTTTCAACAGAGCTATGGATGTATTGGCGTTGTGCTTTCCTAAACACCTTTTTACAGTGATTTCCGATAGCAATGTAGTTGTCCCAATTGCGAGAATTAGGTCGACATATATATTTTTTTGGCTATAGCTTTCTTGGACAACAGATCTTTAATTTCCTTGGTTAGCCTAGGTGATGGTGATTGTCTAACTCTAATCGCACGGACTACTGCATTGATATCGTATAAACGAATAATAGAATTAGTGAAAAGCTCAACATTCTCGTCAATGGTCTCTGCGTTCTGTAAAGGACTCCATTCGATCCGACGAAGTTTATAGGAGAGAAAGATAAGGTCATGATATGAAAAAGCATCAGCTAGAAGCTGGCCATGCTTGGCGACAAGAGAAGGTGAGGAGACAAACATGAGATCAAGAAGAGAAGGAGTAGAATTTGGAAAATTATGTGTAGCATTTAAAGGGTGGATGGACAGATTACATGATTCGACAATACTACACAAGGAAGATGAGCGTGAATCCTTTTTCAACAAACAAGTTTTGAAATCACCTATGACTATGGTATGACTGTAAGCAGGAGCTAGAATTTCTAAGATACGTTCGAAAGAAGACAAGTAATTTATACGACAGTTAGGGGAATAAAAAACACCAAGCAGAACTTTGGTATAAGCTAGATCTAGTTCCACAAAGAGATGTTTGCCGGCATTAAGCGGTGGAGGTTGGGCTGACATACTAACAACATCAAAAGAAATGTGTGAACGGAGATAAATGGCAACACCACCACCACCACTGTCGGTACGATCATTTTTTATGAGTCGGAAGTTAGGAAGAGAGTAAGACACAGACGATAGGCAAGGTTTTAACCAAGATTCGGAAACAATAATAGCGTGAATATTCTTACAGTCAAAAGTGGTCAGCATATCCTGGAAATGGGCTGGAATACTCTGAGCATAAACGACATTAAAGTTCCCGGGTACATCGGCAAACTCGCATTGCAAAGTTTCAGCAAGAGAAGGAATGCTTTCAAAACTGTGGTCATGACTACTCACAGAAAAGAAACTATCTATCTCTTATCTATCTCTATTACTTTGTATGTTGCTGGTGTTGAAATGTAAAAAAAACTAATACAGTCCCTACAGCTCAAGCGGCAGCCGCCACATCATAGAGCTACTAAATGTGTTATATGTATTTTCATCTAGCGTGAATTAATAACCTCCTTTATTGCCGAGAAAAATTAAATTATATAGGGCGTACAAGGAAATGAAGCAGCAAATAAAAGCTGTTGCAAAGAATTGCAGTGTAATACACAGGTTCCAATGTCTATTCACATTGCATCGCACCACTAACAACTATTCGCTAGCCGTTTCTGCAGCGCGCATTTCTAAAGGCCTTGAAAATCGTACCGACGCGAGGTGAAGTTTGAAACAATGATAAATGGAAGTGTTCTACGACAGAACTGGAAACTTTTGTATCTACAGGTTCTAGTTTCGAACTTGTTCACCTAAATACCTACTACGAGATACTAGCACTTAGTTTTTACGCAACGCTGCTAACCATTAACCTCTTGTATGCCGGAACGCAGATACACGCGAGACACAATAGCTTTTTAATTGTGTCTGGCATTCCGGCATACAAGAGGTTAAAACTATCAGGCTCTTTATCAAATTTAATTAGCACATTACGTATGTGAAAGCAATTTGATAGTATTATTTAGAAAAAAAGAATATTCCTTGGCTTCGTGATTAGGATATGCTATATGCTACGGATATGAACATGATTAGTGCATGCTACAATTACCGCGTTATTTTTCCTTTAAAATGCAATAATGTTATAAATCAATGACAATAATCTTGTTAAATTCATCGAGTCTAAATAAGCGCTTGAGTAAAATGTTAACAGTATTATTCAAATAATATTTGGATTTCGACTATTCGTTCCTCGAAAAATATCACTTTATATAATATTTCCTAAAGCACTGACAATTGCTGGGAGACTATTCAAATAGCCGGAGTTCAGTGCTTATTTGTGGCTGTCCTTATATTCTGTAGGTGACCACATCACGGTTAGCCACTAGCTGTGCAACTCGCCGAAGCTGCCTCATTGGCCGAATATTAAATATAAGTAACTCTGCAATTTTTTAAGAAAAATAGGAGCACAATTTATTTTAAGCTTTGTAGGCATTTGCTGTATGTCACCTGGAGAAGCGGCACTCCAGTAGGCTTGAGTTATCAAACAATATCAATAAGATACTGAACAAAGATCAGTAACAATAATCTAGCCTGGCCTAGTTATAAAGAGGTCAGAATCAACAATCAAGCTCAGATTGGCACACATCCCTATTATGCAGCTCAATTCGCAAGTCGTAAGTTAGGTACGTTACAATATCCAAGTTGCAACGGAAGTTGAGCAACTGACCGTATAATTACAACTTTGAACTGTTTTAATCGATGGCTGCATCCAGTTGGTGTCCTGATTTAATAGTTGACGTAACTATGAAGGAAAATATCTGGGTCAAACAAAAAAACGAAAAAAAAATGTTCATGCAACGTAAAGCCGTTATTGAAATATTATATCAACATTAAATATATTTAATAAATATTTCGTATTGAAAACTAGTTACATTTCATAAAAAAATCGCGTTGTATTGAAATTTAATTTATAATTTTTGCTTTTGAATCTGAAAAAATCTCCTTCTGTAGACTGTTCGGATACCAAGTAGTTGGGTTTAAGTGATGGTTAAAAATATATACACATACTTTCGATGATTTAATATCGTTTCATTACACGAGTTATATTATCAAATATTCATAACATAACGTATTAAAAATATATAATTCAAAATTTTGTAATAAAACGTATAAACATGTTGTTCACAAATTTTTAGTCTACTTCTGTAGACTTTTAAAATAAGCCAAAATATGCCGAAGATGAACGCATCCTTTTTGTTTTGTTTTATATGACAGACAACGCATAGGCTAAACTATTGGGTGCAAGAAGCTGAAAAATTTTCCTTGGAGGCCTTATGTGTGCACTAAGGAGTGTTTTTCCGAAATTCCCACGGGATCGAGCAGAAACGGTTAAATTAATATAAAGTGAGCGGGCGTAGCTGCGGGCGTCCTCTGGTGATTTATAAGAGGTGGGCCAAAAATTATTCCGGAATGAAACCTTTGTCTTGGTACCTACATAATCTACTTGATAAATTTGAATCTGTTGATTTTCCAATAAATATTGTTTGGCCACCGTAACACAAATATAAGCTTGATAGTGAGTTGAAAAGGCTGAAAACTAGCTTTACTAATACAATCTAATGGTGCGTACAGACTGTTGAAACTTTAAATAATATTAAAGTTTTAAAAGTTTTATCGCCAACAAACTACGCATGAAACATACCTAATGAAAGCGTGCATTCACATTACAGATCACTGCGCTTATGAGTTCAAATGCTTTATGATTTAGAATATATACACCGCCTTCACGTGGCTAAGAACTACAGACTAAGTAATCAATAGTAGATTGTTAACCGACGGTCGAAAGAATCAATTCCCGAGGCATTTAGACGTCTGAGCGCAGCGAGGGCGGCTATAGTAGGAATTAATAATAATAATAATAATAATAATAATAATAATAATAATAACCTAGCAACACGTCAACAAGACGACATAAATTATTTTCCTCGAATATTTATATTTCTATTTTAAATCATATTTTTGGATTCATATATATATTTTTGACTACAAGAAATACTTCTTTACCTGAGAAACATATAATTATAACAAGAAACCATATAATACATTATGAAAAGAAGATACAAAAACATTACTCAACTGATGACATCTAACGTCAATGACAAATAAAAGTGTAAATAAACATATAATTATAATTACAACGAGGAGATGATAATGATATTATGTTGACAAGAGCTAGGGCAGCAGCTGCACGCAATACATCCCCGGACTCGTCGCTCAGCTCCGCCTCGCAGCCGCCGGCACCTACAACAGAGTTGCCGGCAATCATAGAGGCGTCGAGCTCGTCAAGCGACGAGTATTTCTCCCCGCCGACGTCACCAACACCCGTACGCCGCCGTGGGAGAGGCCGGCCACCGCTACGCTTGGGACCCCGAGATCCACCGGTCTCGAACAGGGCCCCCGCTCCCGGTGGTAATGTGCACCGCATGAAATGGACTACAACCATGAATGAAAACGTCATGCGGGCATATTTTGTGGCTACAGAGGGAGGTACCAACCTTACGGCGTATCGTGACCGCATGCTGCCTCTGTTTCAGGGCTTCGAACCAGCTGTCAACGTTTCGGCACAGCGACTGTCGGATCAAGTGCGGGCTATCCAGCGCTGCCGCCTGCTGGATAACGACGCACTTGAGAGGCTACGATCTGACTTACTACGTAACCCGCCTATCCCTTCTTCTACGAGTAGTGATTT
This sequence comes from Euclidia mi, assembly GCA_944739405.2. Classification (NCBI taxonomy): domain Eukaryota; kingdom Metazoa; phylum Arthropoda; class Insecta; order Lepidoptera; family Erebidae; genus Euclidia; species Euclidia mi. The sequence goes on from OX123184.2 coordinate 72,955,651, forward strand.
ACAAGTTGCAAATATTGTCAGACCGCAAAGGACTGTTGAAGAGGTGCATAGTAGGGATACACAAGTAAGTACCCAGTACATAGATGAATTAAGGAGTACTTTGGAGTGCACTATTCGGGAGTATCGTTTTGTGAATACCGCAGATAGGCCTCGCTTACCGCGTTTGCCCACACACAAGAAAAATATAGCGCTGGTGTGTGCCCTGGATTCACTATTGTCCACGTACTTAGACAATAGTGAAGATCTTAGCGATACCCACTCGATTCTGTACTGTGCGGCTGTTACAGCGTGTCGAGTGGCAGGTATTAAAATACCAAATGGTAGTAATACTGCCCCTCGAACTAATGCTGTACCGGCCTGGCAGTGCAGGATTGAGCGTCGTATCGCTGAGGCCAGGGCGCTCATCGGAAAGCTAATTTGCTTCAGGTCGGGCAATACAAGACCGAGAGTGATGCGTTTTGTGACTCGGGCGTTCTTAGGTACGGGCCTTAGTCGCCAAGAATACGAATCACGAGTCACAGAACGCATCGACTACCTGAAGCAAAAAGTTTGTGCGTGGGCAAACCGTTTAAGACGGTACAAAAGGCGTGTGGACCGATACACCCAGAATAGGGCATTCCAAAAAGATGAAAGGTGGGTGTATAGAAGTTGGGAGCGGACTGATCCAAGTGTGGATGATGGGCGTCTGCCGGATGCTGAGGCAACGAACGCTTTCTGGCGCAGCATTTGGTCGATACCCATCAGCCACACTGAGGGTGATTGGTTTGGGGATGTTAAGCGAGCATGTGAGGGAATACCTCAAATGCAGAGCGTAGCCATTGAAACAACGGATATAGCTTGTGCAGTCCGTTCATTATCTAACTGGAAATCAGCGGGACCGGACGGACTGCACAATTTCTGGTTGAAATGGCTACGTAGTGCCCATGCTCGGTTGGCATCCCAATTCCAGGCATCTTTGGAATCGGGCTCGATCCCAACTTTTATGACAACTGGTATCACTCACCTGCTCTTTAAGTCAGGTTGTACCACGGACCCCAAAAATTATAGACCGATAACGTGTCTACCGACTATGTATAAACTTCTTACATCCATTTTGAGGACGAAGATGTTATCACATATAAGAAATAATAACATTATGTCAGTGGCTCAAAATGGATGTAAGAATGGGGCCCGTGGTACAAAAGAGCTACTCCTATTTGACATGGCCATTAGCCAGCAGGTGCGTCGCAATCGAAAGGATCTGGCGACATGCTGGATAGATTACAAGAAGGCCTACGACTCCGTGCCACATACGTGGCTCTTGAGGGTGCTGGAGTTATATAAAGTCGATATAACTCTATGCACCTTCTTGAAAGCATGTATGGGGCAGTGGAGTACGGTCCTTCGCTATCCAGGGTGTCGGCAGATTCGCGATTGCGGTGCTCCTCTAAAGATCGAACGGGGTATATTCCAAGGTGACAGTTTAAGTCCCTTGTGGTTTTGTCTAGCTCTGAATCCTCTCAGCACTCTGCTAGAGGGGTCTGGGCTAGGCTATCGGTTGCAGCGTAGGGGTCAAGTTATATCCCACCTCTTTTATATGGATGACCTTAAATTATTTGCCCCCACCACTTTCCAATTGACAGCGTTACTAAAAGTAACTGAAACTTTTAGTAATTCTATCAAGATGGAATTTGGTGTGGATAAGTGTGCGGTCATGTATGTAAAACGAGGTGGTATTGTGGAATCTGATGGAATAGAGCTTTCAGATTCCACAAAACTTAGATCTCTATCTGCAACCGAGACTTACAAGTATCTGGGTATGTCGCAGGCCTTAGGTATTGCTGAGACTGCCATGAAACAATCATTGCGGGAGCGCTTCTTTGGCCGCCTGAAGAAAATACTGAAAAGTTTTTTATCAGGCGGCAACAGGGTGCGTGCCTATAATGGTTGGGCCATGCCAGTCTTAGCGTACTCCTTCGGCATACTCAGATGGACTCAATCAGAACTGGACGCCTTGGACAGAAAAGTCCGTTGTCTATTGACTGAATATCGAATGCATCACCCGCGGTCGTCAGTAATGAGGTTGTACATCCCGCGGAAATGTGGTGGTCGTGGTTTCTTAAGTGCTAAGGACCTCCACAACCGCGAGGTGTACAACCTTAGAGAATATTTTCTCAAGACGGACACGGGTGTGCATCGTGATATTGTTGCTGTAGACAACGGACTTACCCCGTTGGGTCTGGCAAAAGAGAGCTGGCGCAAACCTGTTGTACTAAGTATTGAGGAGCGCAGGGATGTATGGAAGGGCAAGGAGTTGCATGGACGTTTTTATCGGGCCTTACATAGGCCTGATGTAGACTTCATGACATCAGTTGCTTGGCTACGGTTCGGTGATCTATTTGCAGAGACCGAAGGTTTTGTCTGTGCAATTATGGACGAAGTTGTCATGACGAACAACTACCGTAAGTATATTCTGAAGGATGGGACTGTTGACATATGTCGGGCGTGTCACCAGCCCGGCGAATCCCTCAGACATATAGTTTCCGGTTGTTCTCGTCTTGCCAACGGCGACTACTTGCACAGACACAATCAAGTAGCCAGGATCGTCCATCAGCAGCTTGCCTTAAAATACAGCCTTGTACCCTTTGAAGTACCGTACTACAGGTATGTGCCCGATCCAGTTCTCGAAAATGGCCGTGCCACTATGTACTGGGATCGATCTATCATCACCGATAGGACTATCGTGGCTAACAAGCCCGATATCGTGGTGATAGATCGATCAGAACGCCTTGCAATGATCGTTGATGTCACTATTCCCCATGACGAGAATCTCGTGAAGGCCGAAAAAGACAAGGAAATCAAGTATTTGGACCTGGCTCACGAGATTGTCGACATGTGGGATGTGGACTCGGCGATCATTGTACCGATAGTCGTGTCAGTTAATGGTCTCATTGCCAAGAGCCTCGATCACCATCTCAAGAGGCTCTCGTTAGGCGGCTGGATCAAGTCCTCCATACAAAAGGCAGTATTGTTGGACACGACGCGCATAGTTCGGAGGTTCCTCTCTCTGGAGCCCTAACCACCGGTAGCTTGGTCCCTGTGCCCGGTACCGGTGGGTCTCCGTGGTCCTATTTTATATGGTTAAATTTTATTTGTATTTTTATAAGAGTGATTTAATTATGTAAAATAAGACGATGAGATAAAATTAGTGAATAAAGATAAAAATAATAATAATATTCTACCACATTCACACAACACCATCTAGTCCCAAACTAAGCAGAGCTTGTACTATGGGTACTAGATAATGGATAAACATACATATATATACTTTTTTTTTTGTAAATACATACATATTATACATAGAAACACCCAGACCAAGACAAACATCCATGTTCATGCACACAAATGTTTGACTTGAGCGGGAATCGAACCCGCGACCTTCGGCGTAGCAGTCGCTTACACTCCCGCTGCGCCAACCGGTCGTAATTGATTATTTTACCCGTATTAAACACTCTACGAATATGAGGAAAATAAAACTAGTTGTTTATCTAAACTGTTTATTGATAACTAGAGGAGGCCAGCAGCTACACCTGCATTTTTTTTTAAATTTACCCATTTTGGCTGACCCCGTGGGAATTTCGGGAAATCCCTTCTTAATGCACCCCTACGGTCCCCAAGGAACACACATGCCAAATTTCAGCTTCCTGCTCCCAATAGTTTCGGCTGTAGCGTGTCTGTCAGTCAGTCAGTAACGCAAGGATTTTATATATTAAGATATACAATAATGTTAGCAGTACCTATTTAAAATTAATTGCCAAATTAGGACAATCCGTGAAATTAAAAGTTACATTTTTGTTTGGAATATTTATGCTGTTTGATATATTATAACAAATTTTCTCGATATCTGTAAAAGTAGGAGACTCTGGTATTTCATCAGACAATGGATTCCATGGCGGATACTCCCTGGAAGTTGTCGGCTAAGGCGAAATGGGGCGTATTTTTATAGTCTCAGTTAATTTGGTTGAAATTTTAGTCTTATTTTGGAAACAACTTTACGGTTGTGTACTGTGTGTGAAAGGTGCCATCTCAGCGGTATGTACCTTACGTGAGTAGGTGATTTTTTTCTTAATTTAATATAACTCACGAACAATAATTGTTGAGGGTAAATACTCACGTAGGATTATATCGCTAAAATGGCATGTTCATGTGTGAACAATGTTGGATTTTAATTTATATCACAATATTTTATTTAATGTTTTATTAAATTTATTTCTTTATTTTGTAGATATTAACTAACCAATGATAAATATTTAACATTGATAATTTGATAATTTTTAGTGTGAGTTATAATAAATAATATTATTATAATTTATATCAATAAATAATACATACCTATAGTTAACCTCAATTATGTTGGAGCACTTGAAAAAGTATATAGGTAAGCACAATTTTTTCACTAATATTTACGAATCATCATCATCAACCCTTAACAGTCCACTGCTGGACTAGGCCTCTCCTTTGAAAGGAGGAATTGGCCTACTATACCACGCTGGCCAAACGGGTTAGTATAGGGTTTGTAGCAAGGTTTCCTTCTCTTTCAGTGCTGTTCTCTGCATAATATGCTCCCTCTGTCGGCTCTTACGACACCCATGTAATGATATGGGGTGGTGACATTCCGTATTCTTAATCCGTCACCACACGGACCACTATTTACGAATAGTAAATAATATTAATCAAAATATTAAGTTTGAATCACTACTGAATATAATTTGATAGCACAAATATAATTTGCACTTGTACGAAACTAAAACACGTGTTGTAAATGTAGAAACTAAAAACTTCTTAAAGCATTAAGTAATTCAATTAAAAAATTGACGTTTATAAGCGTCACCTTGTGATCTAGATGAATAAACGATTTTGACTTTGACTTTGACTTCTCCCGTGAGTATTTTGTATCACACATGCGCGCGCATCGTAAAATTTCACTCGAGAGTGAAATTTTAAACTGATGGGTTTATCAATTTTTCATAACGCGCTAAAGAAGCTTAACTTCAATAAAGATATGCCGAGGTATTAATGTCAAATATAAAATCTATTAGGCAGAATTGAAGAAACCTTAAACAAAAGAAAAAAAAGCCCATTTCCTGTTTGAAAGGAGAGTTACTGTATACGTATACATGTCATGCTTGTGTGTGCGTGTGGCAATGTTTGACTGTATGGGTAACGTTTATTTTCCTTAAGATCATATATTTCTAATGCATATTTTATGAAAATATATGTATTCTGCACACCTTCTAGATGTAAACAATAAGTGTGCCAAATTTCTTAACCCTCCGTTCTCGCATTTCTCGTAAAAAGGGATCACTAAATTTCGCTTCACGTATAGATTTATTTTTATTTATAGTCTCACGCCTATATCCCCGAAGGGGTAGGCAGAGGTGTCAATATTACACCCACATTTCGCCATAAATTTTTAGGTCCCACGTAATAGGGGACGAGCCTATTGCCGTTACCGGGCACATCACCAGACTCCGGGCTGCTACCGAGTATTCGGAAAAACCCAGTAACACTTTTGCCCGACCCGGGAATCGAACCCGGGACCTCCGATCAGCAGTCGCATACGCTATCCACTGAGGCAGTGGCCACGTGGGCTAGCATGTATAATATGTTTTATAATGCCACTGGACTAAAATAACCAAACTGCTACGACATCCATGCAATCCTATACATAAGAGCAATGTTACATAAATGAATAAACACAATAGAAAAACGTTCTTCTGTTTCACATTCACATACAAATAGATTTAATACTGGTCGCCAAAAAGAGGAATTACCTTACCAAGTAAAACTATGTCGAAGCATAATACTGTCTTCTTATCCCATTTCATAGTTCCTTAGACATAAAAATCGGGTATACCTGCGTTTTTCGCAAGACGACAAAGTTTGTAATCTGTCTATCACGGAACTTTGTGAAATTCAAGCAAAAACTACGGATTACTACTAATCTTATTTAACTTTGGATTTCTTCGATCCTACGCATTTTTATTTTGGGTTCAGATTGCTTATTGCCTCGTGGCTTATTTTAACAATCTTAGAAATCAACTTACAGTAAACATTCAATTTAACTTTTACAATTTTATAAGGAAAAAGAAATTGAGATTTATATAGTTAAACGGGTGGAGTTATAGGTTCTGGGATCATAACAGTCTATTAAATGGAACTACCAGCGAGGTCGGTAATTCGAGTAGATGAATAAGCACTACCGCGTTACTTAAACTTGGTGTTCGCTGCATATACATACAAGTGTAAGTGAATTGAACCCTCAAAGCTTATATCAATAGTGAAGGATTCTTATAAGGGATATTCTACGATAATTTGGTTTACGAATATTTTGTTATGATGGTTAAAAGATTGAGACACTAAAAAACGACTCACCACCTTAGCGCGTGTGGCAAGATACAGCCACCGCACTATCACACTCATTGTCTCTTAGCGTTATCCCAGTTAGAACCCGGGATCAGCTTTCTAATCTAACCTGATTGGACTGAATATTAGCTTTTCCACGGAGCGACTCGCTGTCCGACCTCCACAACCCAAAGGGATAGCGACATTCCATGGTTTAGACTAGTGTCAGTTCACACAGAGGTACTAACTCCCAATAACGAATGTCAAAGATCTTCATGACAACTGGGACCGACGTCCCGGTCATCGTCAGAAATCTTGGTCAATAGGATGCAAGGTGTCACTCTGTCAGAGTAGATACGTACACAACGAAATCTTTTACAGTTTCATAATAATATACAATTAGAAGTCTGTGCTTTAATTCAAAACTTTCTAAAATATACATCGAGTGCACATCTTGTGTAGATGCTTTATTTAAAGAACGTGTGTCCCTGACAGGAGATACTTACTGTACGAGATTGCCCACGGAAACTCATTACTCCAACAAATTTCCCACATAACGTCTAAGTAGTCTTTTCGACGACCAGTTGGTGTAGCGGTGGTGTAGTCGACTGCCACGCCGAAAGACGCGGGTTCGATTCTCGCTCAAGTCATGTGTGTTCGTGAATATGGATGTTTGTGTTGGTCTGAGTGTTTCTATGTATAATATGTATGTATTTACAAAAAAGTATATATGTATGTTTATCCATTGTCTAGTACCCATAGTACAAGCTCTGCTTAGTTTGGGACTAAATGGTGTTGTGTGAATGGGGTAGAATATTATATTATTAAAGACTTGAACCGTACGGATTAACCTTAACCATTGTCATTGACTCTCTGACCTTGCTAAGATTAATGATGATCGACTAATCATTGGCATAAACTGCGGGTGGCAAAGACAGCCATCAATTACATATAAGGAAGTATGAACGCTATATCCTTTGACTTTTGTTTTTCATGAACTGTAATTACTCTTCTGATAATGTAATATAACATTAAATGTGAAAGTGTGTGAGTACTCCTACACTAAAACAAAGGTCATGGCACATTTTCCAAGCATGTCAACGACGCATCTATCCCTCGGCGATTTACTTGTCATTTAAGTTTGACCATAAAATCGTATGTCATAAAATATATTTCATAATGACAATATAAAAAGCCAATGGCATGCTGTCAGCGTGCTACCGCTACCGCAACATTGGAAACAGTCCCGTGTTGCGGCTGCGCATTGGCCGCGCCGTTGCCGTGCCCTTACACTGTGCCTTTCTTACATTAGTGTCATACTTATGAGAAAGCTTATATGCTGCCAGATCTGAACCAGAACGGAGAGTAGATCTCGTGTTCCAAGGTGAAAGTCTTGAATACAACCGGGATAAAGCTGGGACGATGAATGTTAGACTTCGGAGTGTCGCATACGTAGGTTCTCTAAGTAATTCAACGAAATAATGTTGTAAAGAAACAACAATGTGGGAACAAAAATGTTAAAGATTGACTCGATTTCTTATAAAGATAATTAATTTTCGAATTGAGTCTTACTTGTGGTGAGAATAGATATTCTCACCGCAAGTAAGACTCAATTCGAAAATTAATTATCGAAAATTAATTATTGGTTTTCTTACTTGTCTATGCTTGTATCTTTGTAGATACAAGCGTAGACAACTAAGAAAACCAATCAAAATTTTAGTAGTAGAGTATAAAACTATGTAGGTAATAGCGAAAAAGTTACAGAAAATGTATAATATATTTTTAAAGTAGCCGATATTGTTCTAATCTGTTGGAATTTAAATAGGCAACATTTGTAGTGATTGACAGAGACTCGGTATGAGCATTGGCTGTGTTGTGCTTTGTTGATAACTCTTTCTAGTGTAAGTACTGATTAGCGTAATCGTCCTGCATATTTGAATTCCAAGAATGAAGTGCTCTGACGAATCTTTTCATTACAAGTCTAATATGAAATGATGGTAGGTAGAATACATTTCAGAGATTTCTTCATTAATTTTTGTTGGCTGTGTATTCATTACATAAATACCAATATTGCGGTGTAAAATCATTTTCAAAATCATTATCGAAATCATTATCATCAACATCGTCATCATTGCCAGCATTATCATCAACTTCTTAACAATTTAATCATCCATGAATAAATCGATGTTATCACATTATTATAGATATTTACAGATACATTTATATCATCACTGCTACCTACATTATCGATCCTTGTTTAGAAGAAGTTTATATGTAATGCTGTGTATGGTTATCAGAACCTCTAATCTATAGTAAGACCGCCCTTTTACTTTCTTTTCTTTGTATATGTATTTTTAAATTTACCTTAAATACTTTAGTAAGAAAACAAAAAAAATGTTATCTGTAAAATCTACTAAGTCATCAAAGAATATCTAAACGTTATTAATCTATAAATCGTAGCTATCTAAAAGTACAAAGTTCTTTATTATATTCCACAAAAATTAACTGTAGCAAAAACTATAAATGTAACTTATCATAATGAAAATTGATATCTATATTAATAATACAATAAAATGTTATCAATTTAGAATAATAAATGCAGCAGACCCTATTAAAGCATGTGACTATAATACATCTTTTAACTATAATATATCAAATGCACCTAGGTATTATATATAGACTATTATAGTATATTACTAAACTGCTTCCCTCCTAATAGTGTTTCATAATAATTGTTTCCTAATTGTAAGTCTGCCACCCGTAATGTACAGTATGGAATGCTATAAACTGAATTGACCTGAATGTATTGCAGGTACAAACAGTACAAAAGTATAAATAAATAACCAGTAATCAAGAACGAACCAATTTAGTTAATAGCTTATTTATGTTACCAATAGTCAGTGAACTGCCTAAAGTTAAACTAGACGCCAATGCCAGTAAAAGTACTCTTGGTATGAAACAGTATAATAAATAGTCGTGTAGAAAGTCAAACCAGACACTAGTTAAAATAAGTTTAAATTCAGACCAGTCGGTTAATATTTCAATATCTATAAGTCAAATATACATACCTAGATTTATTCATTTAGGTCGCAACACTTAAAACATCAATGTACTTATACAAATACTTATTATATTAAGCAGAATATCTTATTTAATTTCATCAATTTCAGTTTAATTTATCAATTGTATCATGTGATTGTGGCTATTTTCATTCCATTTACACAATCAGAACACTGACATCGTTTTTAATTCGTTTTTTTACGTATTTTACGTTAGGTATCTGGTTCATTCAGTTTCATTATAATTAAGATTTGACGATTCGTAAGAGGTTTGGTATAAAAATAGTAAGCTTACATGTAAGTATTGTTTAAAATAAATACACAAAACCCTTCAAGCACCTAGAATGATTAAATCCCATTTTAATCATTATTGCCATGGTCTCCTACAATTGAACCACACAAAGTACATGTACACATGTATATCTTTACATAAGAAATATCTCTAAATAACTTATCTATCGCAGTGTTTATACCAGAGATACTAAATTGATAAGATAGTTCATTACCGAGAGCTAATCCTAAGATTGATTATTACTATATGGTCAAAATAGGTTTACAGTTTAACACATGGCACTTCATAATAAAAATACATAATTTCAATGAATAAAAGCAGATAAAAATAAATACTGTCTCATATTTTATTAATTTATTGAATTTATTTGTATTATTGCCGAGAATGGATAAATAAACTATGAGAATGTTTTCGAAAAAAAATCATTGATGTAATTTGGAACTATTTTCAAATTGAATCAATTTAGTTGAATAACTTATTTCAGATCCATTTAATTAGATGTCTGCATTTATTACACATTTCATTTTAACTATTTTATCTGCTATTATCGTTATAAATAACAAGAAATTATCAACCAAAATAACACTACTTGAAAATATTGGATACACTGCCATCTAATAGTGCCAGACAGAAGCAAAATGATGTCACTTTCTTTAACAAGTCAATTTAATCCTATGTAATATAAAAACATTCTTCAATAACTACTTTTTAATAAAAATACCTTGACCTGTATATTTAGACGTAGCATATATGACCCCTCAGGCCTCAGGAGGATGAGGTATGTTTAAAAAATAGAAGGAAATAGTTACTAAACGAAACTATCATTTTATCGATACGATCTAGCTAGACACAGACCCGTTTGATATATTATAGAATATTTCTGTACCTACACACAAAAGTTCGCTTGTAGTAATAGTTATACAAAACTCATCGGTTATCTTTACAACATGTCATTCAAATGTGGTGCCTCTGAGACAAGTGGAAGCTTTTTGGTTTTGTTCTTCCAATAGAAATCAAAGTGACAAAATCATAAGTATGTCTATTGCAAGTAAACTGGTGGAAATTATCTGGGTACATGATAATTGCTCACTACACAATTATAGAAAGTGCATTATTTGTAATTCGATACACAAATTTTTGTGCCATAAACAATTATTAACCAGTTAAAAATACGAGTATATTTCAAAGATATGTTGAAGATAAATATACAGTTTCGTAGTTTTATCTCCAGGGCAACACATTCAAGAGCTTAACATTAAAATATTCTTTTTTTTTTTCTTTCGTTATAGTTTGGATCCGATTTAATAAAACTATATAGCATGAACTGATTAATTTGGTAATTGTGGCGAAAATTTAACTACAGCTTATGGAACAGAGCTATGGCACATTCCTACACCGCAATATTGGTATTTATGTAATGAATACACAGCCAACAAAATTAATGAAGAAATCTCTGAAATGTATTCTACCTACCATCATTTCATATTAGACTTGTAATGAAAAGATTCGTCAGAGCACTTCATTCTTGGAATTCAAATATGCAGGATGATTACGCTACAATGCACGCAGCCACTGCTCATACCGAGTCTCTGTCAATCACTACAAATGTTGCCTATTTAAATTCCAACAGATTAGAACAATATCGGCTACTTTAAAAATATATTATACATTTTCTGTAACTTTTTCGCTATTACCTACATAGTTTTATACTCCGATACATTTTTGATGAACATGTTAAAATAACCTGGTACCACATAAACACAATAGTCATATTTTTCGATCATTCATGGCTATAATCTTGGTGGAAGTACATTACCAGCGTTTGCAGTTGGTTGTTGCTGTTGGCTTCAGCATACTGTTGCAGATCGATAAGATATGTAGTCGGTACTCATCCACCGGCTTGCTCTCGGCAACGTTGCTACTGGATCGTGGGGCAATCGTTCTCCGTCGTCAGCTGAACGGTGCAGTGACGGGCTTAGGCAGAATCATGGCATCACGATGAGAAGACTCTGGAACTTGCAATTGGATGTGTTAGTATTGTGGGCGCAAATTTATCCCACTTCTGATGTCAGAATCAGGGAAGCTCCCTATAGTGTAGAGACAGTTTAGATAAATAAAAGAGACAACTATCAAATCATACTTTCATTTATTCAGTTTGGCACAAGGATATATCTTTAGATTACGTCGTGATTCTACATTTACATTTAGAGCCCAGTTCGCAAAGCAAAGACATAGAACCAAGAGAAAGAACGGGCAATAAAACTCTTGGTAATTCTTTTCAATAATGAACAAACAGTGGTACAGCCAATCGATATCTAATATCAATGTTGTGGGTAGTTTTATATTACTAGAAAGGTCCGTCTTACAACAGAACTTAATAAGCATTATTTAGCATCAATACAATTTACTAAATATATACCACAGGTATATAATGAATCTCATTGATACAACTTGATCCACAGTATATTATTCAATTTCAATCCTATATTACAATCTTTAGTATCTCACAAACGATCAAACTACCCACAATCAATATCAATAAGATAATGACTACACCATCTTACATTATTTCCTAGATGATTAAAAAAAAGAACAAGCAACACAATATTGAAACACAGTGGCAGTTAAATAGTCAGAACCATATCGTACCTGAGCAGTCGTCGAAGGAGAATAGGACGAACTAGCCTAGCCTGTCGACTTGTATAGGTACACCTTATTTACACGTTTGACAGTGTAGCTGTCAAACGTCATGTCAGTGTCATTTAATTGCCACTATCCTTTTACATATTATGTATAAACACTTGGATATCAGTAATTTCAGCCCAAAGCTTAGATATTATTACATACCTCTCACGCGCGTGTTTGATAGTATTATTGCAATGAATAACGTTGTGTCTATGATTTCCTTGTTTCCCGGATATTTTTACTCGGATTCGGTGGGATAAAAAAGTAAAGAGTTATTTATGGCAATGTTTTCTATTATTGATATAGAACCACAGAAAAAAATATCCGAACTACATAAAAAATTACCCTGTATATATATATATCGCCGTCCCCAACGAATAACATCGTAATCAAAATAAGTAAAATTTACAGGAAAAATAATATTAAATAATCGTTTTTTGATTATAACTTCTTATCAGTTTTACATAGCAAACTCGGTGACATACCAATAGATAGGTATTTTTTTGTTGTGTACAGAGTAGTAACTTAAAAAAATATTAGTTTTACACCCATAAAAATATAATCAAAAAATCATATTACCAAAATGTAAACACAATTTTCAAACTGTAATGCAACAATACGATTTTATTCGAGTGAATTGTTGACAGTGACCTATACAGCAATAGTTACTTGCGATCGGTATCAGTAAATTGGTTAACATTAATATTCCATAGCAAAAGGAATGGTAATATACTTTACCGAATTAAGTTATTTTTATTGTACCCGAATAAACTTGTAATTACAGTTTACTGGAAAAAGAATAACTTCAAGAAGTCAGTATTGATTAATTATGATGATATTCGCCACAAAAATTAGCTTTTACTTATAGACGAATAGTACAGGTAAATTCATTACAAAATGTCTAACTCGAAAAGTAATCGTACGAATCATGTGAAAAAAATTCACAAGGTGTAATCGCACCTCTAGAACAATAATTCCCCAAAAAAGCACTTCTATCGCAATATTTGATTACGATATTATTCGCTGGGGACGGCGATATATATCACAGTCGTAATCGTCAGTAAGAGGGGGCATGCATAGCGATGTCATCAATGTCATCAGCCTGTATCAGTCTACTGCTGAACGGAGGCCCCGCCTAAAGCACACCAATGAGCTCGGTTTTCAGCTTTCCTCTTCCAATCCCTGCCAGCTGCCCTATGAATAGGTATGTCTTTTAAATTTCAAATAAACAGCATGGTATTAAGTCGTGCTTCACTTTGTTGAAAAACGCAAGGGCAATAAAAGCCAAATAAAAATACACAAACTTTATTCATCCAGAATATTTTGTTACAATATCATCCAATCATTGTTTTTATCAAAAACAAACTAGACAAAATATTGTTCTAACTGAAACGACCGACGAGACATGTCTGGACATAAAAATCACGAATTTTAATGCGAATATGTTTCGAAAACTGTGTGTGTTATGTTATTATACTATATTTGATGTAGCCCTATTGGATGTAGCATTTATTGTTTTATTGTCGAAACAAAGACAGGATTTGGCCAATAACATCTAGGTGTCTAGGCAATGATATTGTAGTGACATCATAATTTGTTAAATTTATATTTACAGGTTTTAGATTTAATTTTATGCCTACTGTAGAAGTGTTAATCTCTAATTAGCATACAAAAATAATTGTAATTTAAATAAAATAATCATTCAACATACACGCAAACATTTTAGAATAGTTTTATATGGATAGTATTACTAGATGGGACAGCGAGGCGGTGACGTTGTGAGCGGCCGTGTGTCGCGGCTCGCGTCGCAGGTAGCTCGCGCGAGCGAGAGAGCACTATGGGTTGACCGCTCACACGTTCGGTGCGCCCGCGTCGGCGGCCCATCCACAGTCTATGATTTGTCTTGACGCGAACCGCCTAATATTTAAAACTCATCGTCATCCTATTAGCGTTATCCCAGTTTCAATCTGGGGTCCGCTTTCTAGTCTAACCGGATTTGGCTGAATATTAGCTTTTCCACAGAGCGACTGCCTGTCTGACCTCCGCAACCCGAAGGGATAGCGATATTCCATGGTTTAGACTAGTGTCAGTTTATTTAGAAGGTACTGACGCCCTGTAACGACTGTCAAAGATCTTCATGACAACCGGGACCGACGGCTTAACGTGCTCTCCGAGGCACGGGACAAGCGATAATTAACCATTCAATACGCACATAACTCCGAAAAGTCATTGGTGCGCGCCGTGGATTCGAGCCCGATACCCTCTGCATGGCAGTCTGTTGGTATATCCACTGGGCTATCGCTGCCTAATATTTAAAACTAGTACTTGTTAATTAATGTCATCGCTTCCGCGCGTACTATATTCTTGTGCCTATTCTAAAAACTTTCTTCTCGCTATCTTTCACTCCTTCTGCTTATGTGTGTACCTATAAACTGTGCCTGTGAACTTTTCCGCCTCTTAATAAACTTTCATACTTCGTTTTTTCAATCTGTGACTTTTACTTCGCACTACACACACTCTTCTACAACCCTATATTGGTGACCCCGAACAAGGACACGATAACAGGACAGCCGAAGAAAAAGGGCGTGGCAGCCAAGACTGCGACAAGTTGGCAGCGGAAATTTTTCGGGTCGGTGGCAGAATATTAATAATTTTACCCCGAAAAACCGGCGCTATGGTTTTTCCAGATGGGGGCGCAATTTCTCCTGTTTGGTATCAAGTCAGGTGACAGCAAGTATTATTACGTCACGGGCAACTTCGACTCCCAGTACGTGTCTGAGGTGGAGGACATAATCACAAACCCGCCGGCGACAGACAAATATGATAAGCTGAAGACGGAGCTGGTGAAACGACTTTCTGTGTCCTGGGAGAAGAAGGTGAAGCAGCTCCTCATGCACGAAGAGTTGGGAGACCGGAAGCCTTCACAGTTTTACCGACACCTGCTGAACCTGGCTGGACCTGGCGTCCCCAAGGAATTCCTGCGTACCATCCGGACCAGCCGGCTACCCAGCAGTACGCAGGCCATCATCGCGTCCCACGGCAAGACTCCCATGGATGATTTGGCAGACCTGACAGATAGAATCCACGACGTGGTCTTCCGTTGTCAGGTGGCATCCGCAGCCGTCACTCCTTCATCAGCCGTTCCTGCTTCTCCGGAGGTATCAGCGCTCGCCAAGCAGGTGGAGCTACTAGCGGAGAAGATAGAGAGGATGTCCCGAGACCGCGACCGCAGTCGACAGCCGAGCCGAGGTCGGCACCGCTCCAGTTCCACCAGATCACCGTCCATTTACCGTAATCAACCATTATGCTGGTATCATAGTAGATTTCGTGATAGGCTAGACATTGTATAAAACCTTGCGATTATCGTCCCGCGGGAAACGAAAGGGGCAGTCAGTAATGGCGACAAATGATTGCCTCAGTACCGGTCGCCTATTCATCACTGACCGTCGAACCAAAGTTCGATTCCTGGTCGACACAGGCAGTGACCTATGCGTATACCCCCGATCGGCTTTGTCTACTCACCGTACTAAAACGGATTTTCAATTGTGTGCCGCTAACGGAACAATTATAAATACTTTTACGGCTATATTTATTTATTTATTTATTAAACTTCCTGCAATACAATTTGCACAAGGCAGACTTAATGCCAAAGGCATTTTCTACCAGTCAACCTTAGGGTGCTGCAGAGATGATAGTGGCAGGTGTGTTTTAGAGACTAAAACAAGAAAACTTAATATAACAATAGAATATTAAGTATACCGGGTAATACACATTATGAATATATACATACAGCATACATACATACATACGAATAAATATACACGTTTAAATATATTAATTATATATACTTAAATAAATAAATAATATATATAATATTATAACTATAATTTCTACATAAACATAAATATTCCATAAATGAAAACTGCTAATAAGTCATAAGAGAAGAGTGCTGCTACTGACAAGCTTCCGACAATCCACGATATAACTGATGAACCTTGAACTTGAATGTGTCTCGAGTAGTGGCCATCCTAATTTCAGGAGGGAGTGCATTCCAGAGTAGGATAGATTGGATATGAAAAGAAGAATGAACTAGATTAGAAGTGTGAGTTGGACAAAGAAGAAGAAGGTTATTAGATGATCGCAAGTTCTTAACATGGTTGGAGAGATATTGGAAACTAGGCATTAGATAAAAAGGGGCATTAGGGGAGTGGAGAAGTGAGTATAAGGTCGTCAATGTACGCAATTCCGTCACTGACGAATTGGCAACCATTTTAATTCTGTACGGAATTTCGAGACGTGGTCGAACTTACGAAGATTGAAAACGAATCGAATGCAATAATTGAGAAGTCGGTCAAGTTTATTGAGCAGATCTGCATTCAGGTCGAGATATCAAACATCACCATAGTCAATTATGGGGAAGATTAAAGTTTGCACAAGCATTGCTTTAGTTTTTGAAGGGAGAAAGTTCTTCAGGCGATAAAGAGAGCGAAGAGTCCCGAAAACTTTCTGGCTAACTGCTGCAATCTGAGCCCGCCAGTCAAGAGTGGCATCTATGTGTAAACCGAGATTTTTCACGATTGTAGCAAATGGTATTACACATCCATTGAAAGTGACCGATGGCAGGCTTATGAAGTCTACTCTAGAAATCATGCGCGAGCTTCCTACAACGATAGCCTGGCATTTGGATGGATTCACGCAAAGACCGAATCGATCAGACCACACCTTTATTGCTTGTAAGTCCTGGTTAACTATACCGATTGCATCTGACAGCTTGTCTACCCGTGCCTGAGAGTAAAGCTGCAAATCACCAGCATACAGGTGATACGCACACTGAAGTTCACGAGTTATGAGATTAATAAACAACGAGAATAGAAGTGGAGAGAGAATTCCGCCTTGTGGAACACCAGCATCCAGATCACACCAATTCGACGATGTTTCATCAATGCGAACCGACTGCTGGCGTTCACGAAGATATGAAGAGAACCAATCCCGAGCCTCAGATGAAATATTAAGGTGAGAAAGGATAGCCTTGAGAACATGTCAACGTCAAAGTCAACCAAAGCTAACACAGTTAACTCGCCTTTCTCCACGCCCGCCCTAATATCGCCAGTCACTTTGAGTAGAGCGGAAACAGTGCTGTGCCCAAGTCGAAACCCGGATTGGAGAGGACTAAGGATGTTGTTGGAAAGGATAAATCTGGAAAGCTGCTGTGAACACAAGCCTCTAGGATTTTGGATAGGAATGGGAGGATGGATATGGGTCTATAGTGGTTCGGCACAGTGGGATTGGAGACTTTGGGAAGAGGACGAACGTAAGCTTTACGCCACACGTTGGGATATTGGCAGGAGGATAAGAAGAAGTTGATGATATGGGAAATGGCGGGAAGGAGTTGGTCGAGGACAGTGGTGATCATGCGACGACTGATCTTATCGTAGCCCACTGCCTTTGACTTGATGGAAAGAATAGATTTTTTAACTTCATCTGAGGTAACGGGAGAAAAATTGAAGGAATTAATATTTAGAGAAGGCCATCGTGCAATGCAATCAACCGTTTGACGCAGGGTTAGAAGATCTAAAGTATTTGAGGTGATGAAATGTTTATTTATATCGTCCAACCCAATAGCCGGCGGAAGATTGCACTGCTTCGACCTGCCTATCCCTAGAGTCCCTAGAAATCTCCAGATATCACTTGGCGATCCGGAGTCAATATTACTAATTATATGTCGGCGTTTGGCATTGCGTATCATCTGATTGCAGCGATTTCTTGCAGCCTTGTAACAGGACCAGTTTTCATCCGAACGATTCCTTTTAAATATTCGAAAAGCCCGATCTCTTCTTCTCATCGCTATCAGAACGAACCTGGACATCCATGGTGCTGGTGGTCGTTTCACTTTGATTTTTTTTATGGGCGCGTGGTTGTCGTAAAGCTGTATAACAGTTTTATTGAAAATTTCAACTTTATCATCGATTGTAACTGCGACCATCAAAGGTTCCCAATCGATGGATGAAGCATCGGAGAGGAGCCTCTTCACATTCATCCTACCAAAGCAACGCGTGTGCAAAACTTTAGGTTGAGGTTTAGGGGGTTTAAGGGCATATCCAAGGAAAATGAGGTCGTGGTGGCAAAATCCGGGAGCGGGATATTGACCATGGGAAACAACTAGAGAGGGATTGGAGGTTAACATCAAGTCGAGCCAGGTATCATCACCATTGATGTTATGGTGAGTAGCTTGAAGCGGTAAAACATTAAGGTTGGCTGACTTGAGGATGTGAAGGAGTTTTTGTGCGCGAGGAGATTGGATAGATAGGAGGTTGGTGTTGAAATCACCCATAATGACATGGTGCTCGTACACAGACCCTAAAGATTCGAATACCATTTCTAAGTCGGTGAAATAGTCAACAGTAGGGGAACAATACACTACTCCAAGGACAATCTTAGTCCTCCTGACCCAAACCTCTAAGAAAAGAAATTCAGTAGGACTTACAGTATTATTAGAAGAAGAGGCAAGAATTTTATAGGTGTAGTCGCTTCGTAAATAAATTGCAACGCCACCACCCCGTTTACCTATACGATCGCTTCGAATAAGAATATATCCTGGAAGAGGGTAAGTAGTTGAGAGAAGTTGAGGTTTGAGCCAGCTCTCTGAAATTAGGACGGCGTGAACATCAACGAAGAGAGAATCATCATCAGAGAATGCCTCAAGGAGATCACTGTAGTGACTTGCCACGCTTTGAGCATTAATGTGACACACGTTCAGTAATTTATTTTGATTGTAGTTAAATGTATTACGGACAAAGTCACCTAGCGACACATCGTCAATTGAACAAAAACTGTCATCAGCAGATGAAACTAAAGAATTGTTAGCAGACATAAACAAAATAATTTTCAGCAGACATATGTATATAAATACAATATAAATATATCAATAAAATAAAATAAAAAAATATTTTAACTTAATAATTTACCTGAGTCTAAACAAAAAAGGCAATATCATCACTGCACCACCCGCCAGCAGAATTTACACATTGCACGTTCAACTAAAATAAAAACATACAAAACAGAAAAAAACAGAAACCCTGCAATTCCTCGGTATTTATCAAAATTATTGAAAAATTAAATTAGAACGCGTACAATACACGTTTCGTTATTGCACTAACTAGGTACCTAGTATTTAACAGTAATGACGCTAATGACAGATGTTATGAGTTTGACAATTACACTTTATACCGAAGATTACAAAAACAAGGTTAGCGAATGATAGCAATAAAAATTTAGTTATTATTAATATGTGGGTAAACAAGAGTTAATGTATACTAAGTTAATGTATACTAAACAATGGAGTCAAGTTCTTATAAATCTACAAAATAATAAACATAGCAATAAAACAACAGATAAGGGATAAACATATGTCTGCGAAGAAATACGCTGTTAATATCTCAGTTCTTACGCGAAACGTTCTTGCCTGATACGCCTGTAGAACTAGCACTCCCGGCAGCACTTGTGGTCGCAGTCGAAGCATCTTCTGTGCGTTTTGGATACTTGGCCATCAAGGAATTCAACTCGTCCATGCTGGTGATTTTAGAACGGCTGCCATCCGGAGCCTTTACCACTATGATGCCGTCTTGCGTCCAACAGGACCGCATGCCGAAATGCTGACGAGCACGGCCAAACACAGATTGTCGTGGCTTAGTGAGAAACTCCTTGACGGAAACCGATGAGCCCTTGAAAGCTTTCTTCGCCCTCCAGACAGCCAATTTATCCTCAACACTGTTAAAGCGCACCAAAATGGGACGGGTATGGTCCTTACTCGGGCTACCGAGCCTGTGGCAAGTCTTGATGGCAGCAACGGAGAAGTTCTTCAGATGCAATGTACTCTGTAGGCTCCCAGCGATAAGAGCAGTGCAGTCCTCTCCGGCAGCCTCGTTGAAACCAGAGAAGACAAGTGCCTTTCTTCGATGTCTCATCTCCATCGTGTCACACATCTTGACACACTCCAAGATTTGTTTTCTTAGTATCCCAAGCATACTAAAGGCGAGTTCCCTGAAGGCCCTGAACTCTTCAGCTACCTTCGCGACGGTGTCCTTGGCCGGCCCACTACTTTGTATTTGAGCCTCCAACTCGTCCATTCGCTTAGCAAAGCAGTCTTCAAGGCTCTTCTGTGCTGCTTGAATCTCCAGTAATTGGGACATGGTGATTTTAAGTGTTTTGTGGTTGTGAATTGCAAGTACTAATGTGCAGTGATCAGCTGGCAGGTGGTGATGTAGCTCAACCTAATTTGTTACATGTAAAAACGTGAGTACAGGTTATTTATGATGTTATACTCTCACTTAAACAATCCTATTATGATTTACCTTATTAAAACTTATTAAATCAAAATTTTCAAAATTTGAAAGCTGTTATACTTTTTAACACCTACCGCCCAAAATTAATATTATTAATTTAAATTTAAATATAGGATTGCGCCGTGACTTCCCCTGGCGATTTATTGTCACAGATGTAACAAAGGCGATAATAGGCGTGGATTTCTTATGTTTTTGGCTTCGCCTGCTCGTCGTTCTGATGACGTCTCTTCGGTGAAAGTAAGTCTCGGTAATTCCGCATTCACTCACATACTACGGGAATTTCCCGACATCACTCGTCCACACGGTACACATCGCACATCTAAACACCAGACAATCCACCACATACGCACTACACCTGGGCCACCGGTAAACTGTTCACCGCGTCGTTTGGCACCGGACAAACTTAAAATCGCCAAGAACGAATTTAAGGTCATGCTACAGTGCGGCACGTGCCGTCCGTGCAAATCAGCCTGGTATTCTCCTCTTCACTTGGCGCCTAAGAAAAACAATGGCTGGCGTCCCTGTGGTGACTACAGGATGCTGAACGCACGTACCATCCCCGACCAGTACCCGATCAGGCACATCCATGACTTCGCCCACATCCTATCTGGCTATACAGTCTTCTCACAGATAGACCTGGTGAAGGCTTATAACCAGATCCCTGTCCATCCGGACGACATTCCGAAGACCGCAATAACGACGCCGTTCGATCTCTTCGAATTTCCGTTCATGACGTTCGGACTTCGAAATGCCGGTCAAACGTTCCAGCGCTTCGTGGATGAGATGCTCAGGGGTCTGGACTTCACTTACGCGTACCTTGACGATTTCCTTGTGTTTTCCAAAGACCATACTACGCATGAGGTGCACCTGCGTCAGCTATTCACCAGACTCCAAGAGTACGGTATGGAGATCAACACTAGTAAGTGTATTTTTGGAGTGTCGCAGGTGAACTTTTTGGGGTACCATATTTCATCCAAGGGTACGAGGCCGTTGCCATCCAAGGTCGAAGCTATGCAGAATTTCCCTACCCCCAAGACTGTTAGAGAACTGCGCAGATTCCTTGGCATGGTCAATTTTTATAGGAGGTATACCTGGGGCCGCCGCTTTTCAAGCTCCTTTGAACGCTTTACTTGCAGGGTCCGTTAAAAGTTCTCATTCTGTTAATTTTTCAGCGGAGGAGTTGAAAGCGTTCCAAAACTGCAAGAGTAGTCTTTGCCACGCAGCACTTTTAGCTCATCCTGACTGCAACGCTAAGATGGCGTTGGTCACGGATGCGTCAAACAAGGCCCTCGGCGCAGTTTTGCAGCAGCCTAATGAAGGAGCTTGGGAGCCTCTAGCCTTCTTCTCGCGTAAGTTGAGCCCGGCACAGGTTAAGTATTCTCCTTACGACCGTGAGTTGCTCGCCATTTACGAAAGTGTTAAGTACTTTAGGCACATGTATTGTCTTTATTTTTTCACTACTGTTGAGGCAATATCGGAGCACGTCAAAACGATTTGTAAATCGGATGACGTTGTAGTGGAGAAAGTCATCCCTAAGACTAAAAGGGATTACTCTTCTTTTATGATAAGTGTGTTTGAATCGGAATATGATAAATTGATTAATGAGGGCAGTTGGCCAGTTAATACGCAATTTAATGAATGGGTGTGGTTTCGACACTCACAGCGACGTTCTAAAGGAGAAAGAGAAAGTCACTAAACAAATTCAATTGTATTACCAGAACGCTCGCGGGCTACGGACGAAAACAATAATTTTTTACTCAAATTTATTGGCATCCAATTACGACTTAGTGGCAATTACTGAATCAGGATTAAACAATTTTATTAAGGACGGTGAACTAATACCAGCTGGTTACAAAATAATACGGTGTGATCGCGCCAATGGCAGGAAGCAAGGAGGTGTATTCATAGCGATGTCATCTGGGTATAATATTAACCAAGTCTGTATTGACAATGTAGACGCGGCTTTGTTTGAGGTAGTTGGTGCAACTGTTTTCAGTAAAAATCAACTTTTGTTTTTGTGTTGCGTAGTTTATATACCACCTAATTGTCAATATAGTGATTATATGCAGTTATTTCAAATATTGGAAAACGTATGTGTAAAATATGAATCAGTTATTGTAATCGGTGACTTTAACCTACCTTCGGCAACTGCAGAAGTGCTAAGTTATTTTGAGTACTTTACAGCATACTGTGGATTTCACCAGGTAAATTATATTTTTAATATTAATAATCGCACTTTGGACTTAGTGTTGACTACTTTATCGTTAGATGATATTAAAGTTAAATGGTCGTATGAACCAATAGTCGGTATTGATGTGCATCATCCCCCGTTGGATATTACAATAATACAGCAAATTAGTAGGATTAGACCTTCTATGACTGTCCAGAATGAACAGAATGTTAACAGTGCCAGTGTTAGTTGTACCGATTGGCAATTTAGTAAATGTATTTTTTCTCTGTTATATGAAAAGTTTAGGATTTTAGATTGGGCAGGTTTGTATGAAACTGAAAATTCAGAGGAAGCTGTAAGTTATCTTTATAAAATTGTGTGTCGAAGCTGGCTAGGCTGGGATTCACGTTACATTTGCTGAAATTCTTTTCAAGCTACTTTGGTGATCGCCGACAGTACGTAGAGTACGCCGGCTATAGGTCTGAACCTTATTACACATTTTCAGGCATTAGTCAAGGCTCAAGTCTAGATCCATTAGAATTTATCCTAATGATTAATGACTTACCTGCAGTGATACAAAATGCTAAATGTCTCTTTTTTGCTGATGACCTCAAAGTTTATTTATCGGTAGCAGATGTATCGGATGCAAAACTGTTACAGGATGACATTAATCGGGTTGTTGAATGGAGTAATGCCAATAAATTATATTTTAATACTGCAAAATGTGGACTTATTAGTTATACCAGGGCCAAGACTCCACAACAGTATACATATGAGATGGACGGTATAACTATACAACGGTTAAAGGGAACGGGTGACTTAGGTGTGACAATGGTACCCGAGCTAATGTTTCGTAAACACATAAGTGACATATGCAGTAGGGCATTTAGGAATTTAAGGTTCCTTCTTAGAAATTGTAGGGATTTCGACAGTATAGCAGCAATAAAAATGTTATATAACGCACTTGTTCGGAGCCACCTTGAAACTACTTCTATTATTTGGAATCTACATGAGCCAAAATACAGCCTCATGCTGGAAAAAAATCAAAATAAATTCACTCGTTTTTTGTATTTTAAGCAATATAGTGTGTACCCGTTTTACCCTCTTATGTACCCAAGCTTGTTTGTTCTCGGCATGGTTGGATATACGCGGTTGAGTGTACGGCGTGACGTTGCACTAGTGACGTACGTGTGGCGCGTACTGCGAGGCCACATACACCACCCTGACATATTGGCGGAACTGAGACCGTGCACCCCGGATGGCTACGTGGGTGCGCGCCGACGGCCCGCTGCCCTCAGCGTCCCAGTGTCGAGAACGAACTTGCTTAAATATGCTCCATTACCGCGCGCCATACGACTTCCTAATTTAATTCACAGTAAAATTGATATTTATAATTGCACACTGGTGAAATTCAAGTCTGTTGCAGAATGTAATATATATATATATATATATGCAGAGTGTAATAGGTACATAAAATTAGAAAGATTTTCTACATGTATTGTTACTATTATTTTTTCTTTTTTATGTATTGTTCATTTAGATTTAAGTAGCTTATAATATCGATTTGGGAATACCTGTAATGATATTATAAATTGGTGTTAATAATAAATAAATAATAAATAAATGTTGGAGGCGCGTGACTTCGTTATTTACACGGACCACAAGCCCCTCACATTCGCCTATCACTCTCGTAAAGAGAATTGTTCTCCCCGACAGTTCCGTCACTTGGATTTTATATCCCAATTTACCACTGACATTCGTCATATCTCTGGGAAGGACAACGTCGTGGCTGACACTCTGTCACGCGTGGTGGAGATTACTCAGCCTGTGCACCCGGTAAGAATCGCAGAAACTCAGCAAAACGACACCGAGCTCAAGCAACTGATTGCTGGCGACACCTCACTGAACCTCAAACAGGTAAGTATTCCAGGGTCACGCAGTCAACTTTACTGCGATTTTAGCGGACGTACTCCAAGACCTTTTGTACCCAAGGAACTGCGTAGGGTCGTATTTCTCTAGTCTGCATTCGTTGAGCATCCCAGGGACCAAAGCTTCAGCAAAACTGGTTGCGGATCGTTATGTATGACCTGGAGTTAGAAAAGACTGCCGTGATTGGGTCCGTTCATGCTTGGACTGTCAGCGCTCCAAGATCACGCGGCACGTCTTTAGTCCCGTAGGTACATTTAAGCTACCGCAATCAAGGTTCGCTTTCGTCCACATCAACCTTGTTGGACCTTTGCTACTGTGCCAGATCTACCAATACTGCCTCACCGCCGTCGATCGTGTCTCGCGATGGCCTGAGGCTATCCCATTGTCAGACATAACGGCAGAAACAGTCGTAAAGGCCTTACTCAGCGGGTGGATTGCTCGTTTCAGCTGTCCTACCAATATCATTACTGATAGAGGCAGACAGTTCGAATCAGCACTCTTTAAATGCTTGTCCGAGACTGTGGGCTTTGAACGTTGTCGGACCACAGCTTACCATCCTGCCTGTAACGGACTGGTGGAGAGGTTCCACCGTCAACTGAAAGCCGCCATAACTTGTCATGTTAATGCTAACTGGGTGGAGTCCCTTCCACTCGTCCTACTTGGCGTTCGCAGCGCTTTCAAGGAGGATTTGAGAGCATCGTCGGCCGAATTAGTCTATGGCCAACCTCTCAGGCTCCCTGGCGAGTTTTTCAACTCAGAGTCCAACGAGACGACGGACATGACCGACTTGTCTCGGCTGCGCAGTTTTTTCGGCGTCTGTAACCATCACCCGGGTCTCGTCATAAGCATGAGACCAAGACATTTATTTTAAGGACTTGTCAAAGTCTTTCACACGTCTTTCTTCGAGATGACACTACCGGTCGTTCGTTAAAAGTCACATACTCTGGTCCTCACGAAGTCATATGTCGTGGTGAGAAGATTTTTGAAATATCGGTAAATGATAAACAGGTTACAGGATCGATAGACCGTCTCAAACCGGCCTTCATACTGTGAGACCCAGACAATAACTCACACCAACCACCCAACATATTACACTCACCACCCAACACAAACACTCACTCAAACACCCCAATCGCGGAAAACCGGGACTTACTTCGTGCTGACGATGGCGTCGTCAAAACGACGCGGTCAGGACGTCGCGTAAGATTTCCCGACTATTATCGCCCTTGACGGTCTCTGGACAGGGGCATCATAATTTGTTAAATTTTTATTTACAGGTTTTAGGTTTAATTTTATACTGTAGATGTTTAAATCTCTAATTAGCATACAAAAATAATTGTAATTTAAATAAATAAAATAAATAAAATAAAAATCATTTATTACCAGAAGAGCAATAGATACAATTTGTTGATATCCATCGACCCCACATTAGGCAAAGCCTGTCCTGTGGGTGCCTGTTACGGTTCACAATTCCCGGCTTTTTAGAAGAGTAGCTCGGTCGACATTTTACAATTTATTCCATAGCAGGTACATTTTACACTTTTGAGTATCAATTCATATTATATAAAAACAAACACTGTGGTAATTAAAATAAAATAATAATTCAACATACACGCAAACATTTTAGAATATTTTTATATAGATAGTATTACTAGATGGGACAGCGAGGCGGTGACGTTGTGAGCGGCCGTGTGTCGCGGCTCGCGTCGCAGGTAGCTCGCGCGAGAGAGAGAGCACTATGGGTTGACCGCTCACACGGTCGGTGCGCCCGCGTCGGCGGCCCATCCACAGTCTATGATTTGTCTTGACGCGAACCACCTAATATTTAAAACTAGTACTTGTTAATTATTGTCATCACTTCCGCGCGTACTATATTCTTGTGCCTATTCTAAAAACTTTCTTCTCGCTATCTTTCACTCCTTCTGCTTGTGTGTGTACCTATAAACTGTGCCTGTGAACTTTTCCGCCTCTTAATAAATTTTCAAACTTCGTTTCCTCAATCTGTGACTTTTACTTTGCACTACACACAGTCTTCTACAACCCTATAATATTATATCTAGATAGCCTCTCGACATGTGTGGGCAAAATTGGCGTAGATGAACTTTCACAAGTGAAATTGTAAAGTCAATGACTTTCATGTATGGTGAACACTTAAGTACTTGACTTTGGTTTATACGAACTTTTGATATACTTAAGCACATAAGAAATAATAATATTTTTATTTTATAATGTCACATTTTCTAGAAATTTTACAATTTCGAATAAAATTTATCAATATCTTAGGGAGCTGCCTCACTAAGTGATTGGTAAATTTGATACCCAGAATCTTTCTACAATATTCATTATTAGTCTAAGATTTCACATAGCCGCTCCAAAAAAAAATTAAATCCAAAGGTCTCAAAAGAATTGAGCCATTCTAATATTTTATTCCAAAATGAAAATCTAGTCATTGTTGTAATATCTTCATTGCGGAATTTATTTAGCTTGATAAGGTTTTTTTGCAGAAGTTTTAAGCACAATGTTACTTACTTCATTATCATCATCGTCATCATCATCCTAGCGCTGTCCCGGTTGCGTTCCTAAACCTACGCCTTGGAGCCCGAGGTCCGCTTTCCGGCTGTGTCTCCTCCACTTCACGCATATCATCCCTTACGACGTCAAGCCTTCCCCGTTTACCGGGGCCCGGCGTAGATAGCATGGCAAGACATTTGCTACACACGTAAAATGCCGGTTATCGTAAGAGGTGGTGACACCAGCGTAGCCGAAACTCTTACAGTTTGTCAGCCATGTCACGGACATGAAGGCTACCCCGGATACAGGAATTCCTAATGCGGTCCTTCCGCATTACTTCATCGTCATCATTTGTATTTGACTCATGCCAATGTCTAAAGTTGCCTGAATTTTGCGGTATGTCATATGTCGATCTTCCTCAATCAGCTTACGCACAGCATCAACGTTTTCTTGGGTGACAGCAGTTTTTGGACGACCTTGACGGGGATCATCACTGAGCTTGACACGTCCACGTTGAAATTCAACAAACCAGCGATAAATTGTGGTTATGGATTAGCGTTCATCACCAAATGCAGAAATCATCCGATCAACATACTGTTTTTGTGTTAGTGGTTTAACACAAAAAGTTTCGAAAGTCATAATAAATCATCTATCTTGAATTTTCTCGAGTCAATTTCATTTTCTCAACGACTAAACAAGTTTGACAAAACCTAGTAACAAGACCGAGAATCTTTTTTTAAATAACTAAATGGTATTCGATTTATAAAACCAAGGAGTTTTCAATTAAAAAGATTTTAATATGACAGGAACAATGGAAATATTATATTCCCGATACTTTTAGTGCAGCCTATGTATATTACAGATGTAAGCGCTTAGGTGCAGTCCAATTAGCAAAGTTTAGGAATGTTTGAAAAGAATGAGCATAGTAAAAGTTTCCTAAAAACGCAAGTTTTAAGTATAAACCTAGGGATTCGGGTGTCATCCAATCGCTTAAAATTAAAACATGCGGTTGCGGACAGTGATGTATGTACTTTTATAATGAATATCAATTAATATAATTATACACATACTAAAATGAAAATACATTGCCCAAGTAACAGCGCATTTATAGGTTACCGATGCAATCAATTTAAAGCGAAACTACTCTCTAAAAATCAGCAGGAATTTGAAATAAATAGAGTAAGTAATCCATCGTCATCCAAGAGAAACTGTTTAATAGCTTTAAAAAGTGACCTCTCAGTAATTTGTAATGATATAAAAGAATCAGTTGCTAAGCAATGTATAAAACTGTAAAAGTCCTACGAAGTGGTGGTGAATTTTTATTTTACTTATACGGTAATAGACTTGCCTCCTATTTATTACGTGTTACCTAAAAACTCATAATATCAGAATATGGGCCCCAAACAATATCCCTTTGGGGAAAGAAGCGTCTAAAAAAACAATACTTAATGTTTTATACGCCCTGGGTCGACAAATTATACTTTGCCGTATACGATGAGGAATCTTTTATTTTGAACAGACTAGTACTAAAACAAGGTTAAAGTTTCAACAGGTTCCTATCTAACGCAAATTGTTTACTTAAAAGTGTAAAAACTTGCTCAAAAAGTTGTAAGTACATCACAATATAAATCTCTCTTCGTACAAAACAACACGTTAAGTACATTTCTTTAAAACTGTAGAGTGTATTTTTACTATTGAGAGAGAGATGAGAGCTATTATATAATATTTGTCATTCTACAGTGCTTGTTGCCTCCAGCTAAGCATTACCACGAATTACCTCTACAATGCTACATTACATAACTACGTAAAACCACGTATTTTCTTTAAAATGGAATTTACTGAGATTGTTGGGTCATAAAAACATGTCTTTGTTTCGAGTAACCGATATTTCGGCACCGCTGTAAGCATCATGTTCACGAATTTACTTACTCAAAACAAAAGTACGGGTTAGACATCCCGAAAGACTATTTTAAACTTGCAATAATAAAGTGTATCTACTTAATTTACAGTGTACTTGAGGACGGCACTGATAATGTACCATAAACGTTCCGTATAGCCTTTTATCCATATATATATATAGCAGGCAGCGATAGCTGAGTGGATATACCAACAGACTGCCATGCAGAGGGTATCGGGTTCAAATCCACGGCGCGCACCAATGACTTTTCGGCGTTGTGTGCGTATTGAATTGTTAATTATCGCTTGTCCCGTGCCTCGGAGAGCACGTTAAGCCGTCGGTCCCGGTTGTCATGAAGATCTTTGACAGTCGTTACAGGGCGTCAGTACTTTCTAAATAAACTGACACTAGTCTAAACCATGGAATATCGCTATGCCTTCTGGTTGCGGAGGTCAGACAGGCAATCGCTCTGTGGAAAAGCTAATATTCAGCCAAATCCGGTTAGACTAGTAAGCGTACCCCAGATTGAAACTGGGATAGCGCTAAGAGAAAGATAGCCCTTTATACATGTAAAATTGTCCCGTGTTAGCTGTGTACTATGCTGGACTACATCATATTTATAAATGTTATGCTCAGCTCTGAAAATGAGAAGATACCTGTTCGACAGATTATCCACAAAGCTGATGTTGAACGAGAATAAGTTTGAACTGTTGTATTACGAGCATAAAAGTTTGATCAAATTCAGCCAATCGAATATCACCAAAACCTAATTAATAATACTAATGGTATTAATAATTAGGTTTTGGTGATATTATATTTTTTTGACAAAAAAATGTTTTCATAGATATTTTATAAACTATTATAGATCTAAACAACTAGTATACAAGCCTAAATACCTAAACGTCTAAAGTTCCGTTGTAAAGTTTTTAAAGGCCAGAGCAATACCTGACAAAGTTTAGAAACCTCACGAGAAAACGCCAAACTCCGACTGAAGTACTTTGCACTAGTTGAACAAACTCAGAGTTGTGGTACTTTCATGTTTTATGAAATGGCTTAACAAGTAAGTTTATGTGATATGCGAAGCACTCATGTCAATGTTTTGCATGTTAGATTTTCACATGTGGAACACTTACTCTGCAACTTAGACACTTATTTACTTGTGGCATTTAGAAAAATATTTGAAAAGATTCTAATAAAGCAGCTATAAAGCCACTGCAATTTAAATAGTCTGCTTCACAAAGATCAATACGGGTTTACTAAAAGTAGATCCACTACTGATGCGGGTGTTGCTCTTATAAAACACGTTTATGAAGCTTGGGAGTCATCTAAAAATGCTATCGGAGAGTTTTGTGACTTATCAAAAGCATTTGATTGCGTTCATCACGACACACTACTACTTAAGCCTCGCCACTACGGCACGGCGTACAGGAAAGCGCACTTAGTGTTGTCGATTCGTACCTGCGGCAGATATTTCAGTGTGTCGATGTAAGTGAGACTACATCCTCTAAATTGCCTATACAGTTAGGCGTTCCACAAGGTTCAATTCTAGGTCCTTCTCTATTTTTTGTATATATTAACGACTTACCTTTTTTTAAAAACAACATCTGTGATATCGTACTTTTTTGCAGATGATACTTCAATAATGCACTTATACAACAACCTAGTACTTAATTCTTGGAAAAATAAATGCGTTAAATTTGCTTTACCTAACGTTAGACAACTGGGGCCTAATATTATAATATAATAATAATAATAAAAACGTTTATTTCAGGCAAGCCCATATATGGTTAGTAATAATAATCTTACATACTATGGTTAGTAATGTTTTCAATTTATAAGATTTAAATGCTAGTGTGGAGTTACTGCCAATGTCGCAGCATTGGGGACTCCCATTTATCAATGAACACACTCAAGATACTGTTGGTAGTAGCGCGGACGCGCGCGAGTAGCGAGGCACACCGTTTGCGTATGATAGCTGTAAAGCTATCTATATGCTTCTCTGTGAACATGTTGGACGCACTACAACACCACGGCAGCCCCAGCAATATCCTGAGTGCATTATTGTACTGAACACGTAGATCACTGTATACACGCCCACCATAACGGGTCCACAGACTGCACGTGTAGAACGATTGGCAAAATGCCCTGAAAAGTGTAAGTTTTACCGGTTCTGTACATCGCGCAAATCTGCGGGCCAGCATGTTACAACGCACAGACAGCGACCTACGCTCCCTATCTATGTCCCTGTTGTCCTTTAAATCTTCGGTGACCCAGTGACCCAGGTATTTGAAACTACTCACTCTATGAAGAGGTGAGCCGGACAGCAACATTTCAGGTAGGACATTATACCCTGTGGCACCTGCCTTAAAAACCATAATTTCGCTCTTCTTAACATTGTACCTGAGTCCCTGAGCCACCGCATACTTCTCACACACCGATAAAAGCTTTCTCATGGCCCCGACTGATGGGCTCAGCAACACCATGTCGTCAGCGTAACTAATGTTATTAATACAAACGCCATCAACATAGCATCCGACATTCGCGTTGCTGAGCTCAACGATCAGCTGATTCACATACAAATTAAATAGCCGCGGTGAGCTTGAACCTCCTTGCCTCACGCCGCACTCCATTATGCTAGATAGGGAGGTACTGCTACAGTGTTTCTAGGCAAAACATTAGATAATAAGTTACAATGGGGTGCACATATAGCATGTCTTTCAGGAAAGCTCAGCTCTGCTGCGTATGCTGTCAGAAAAGTTAGACAAGTTACTGATGTCGACACGGCTCGTTTTGTATATTTTAGCTATTTTCATAGTGTCTTGTCCTACGGCATTTTGTTATGGGACAAAGCTGCGGATATTCAGAATATTTTCGTTCTATAGTAACGAGCGGTATGAGCAATATATATGTTAAAAGGCTTTTATTATAAAGGCTTTTGTTATAAATTTTATAGGGATTCTTACAGTAGCCTCGCAACTTTTATTTACTAATAACACATGAACATGAACATAACTTCACGACTTTTATCCCCGAAGGGGTAGGCAGAGCTGTATTACATACCCACGTTTTGCCAGTTATGTTTAGGTACCAATGTAAAAGGGGGCGAGCCTATTGCCATCTACCGTGTACATTATTGAGCGAGCGATAATGAACATTTTTAATACACACATAACTTCGAAAAGTCAGAGTTGTATGCCCCGGGTTACTGGGGATCAAACCCGAGACCATCGAGACCATCACCTCGGCAGTCCGTTACATACACCACTGGGCTATCGCCGCTCTTTTTATTTTTTATTTCTTTGCTTTTATTTGCTAATATATTGTACATTAGAGAAAAAAATATATTTATTCACCACAAAGAGGGATGTACATAATATAAATACTCGAAAAAAACATAAGTTATATGCCCCTTATCATCGTTTACACAAAGTTAACAATTCTTTTGTAGGGCTAGGTATTCGTATATACAATAAAATACCAACAGTTCTTTTAGAATTACGATTTAGTACATTTCAAACTAAAATAAAAGACTACCTTATTAAGAAAAGTTATTATACTATTAATGATTATTTCAGTGAAAAGGATAGATGGTCACTTACACTAGACAACTCATGATCTTTATATTTATTTAGATGTATATACATACTATGCATTTTTCAGTTTATCATTATATAACATTTCTACTTCTTTTATATAATTATTAATTTGTGTATTATTAGGTCATTAAACTTACTACATTAACATTTGCATTGTTGTTCCACTAATTTTATTAAAATTTTACTATTCTGTAAGATGAAGATAACTAGTGATCATGGACTGTAAACTAACGTTTTTGTAACTTTGTGTATTCATATACCGACCCTTCTGTAACATACATTTCCACCATAGTTCTAAACATGTTCGTGAGTACATTATAACACGCAAGTGGATGCTCCTGTTACACAATATTCGCATTGGCAGACTAACTAAAGCACTTAATTTAATAACTGCATTAATTGCTTAAGTATTGTGTATTTACAAGTAGTTAAGTACAATGTGAAACAGTTGCAGCTCCTTACAAAAATAAAATATACAATGTACCATAATATTAGCGATTTAAAAAAGTGGCCACGTGTTTTATTGCTCGTTCTTTCTCGTGGTTCTGCCCATTGCTTTGCGAACGAGGCCGTAAATGTAAACCTAGAAGCATTATGTAAGTAATAAAAAAAATGCGTTCATAAGCGTCACCTTGTTACCTAGATGAATAAATGATTTTGACTTTGACTTCATTTACACGTTATTATGTTTAGTAGGTAAAAGTGCATCGTATATCCTAATATACTTATAGTTGCATTAAAGTTGAAGAGTTTGTTTCTTTGAATGCGCTAATCTCTGAAACGACTGATACCAAGCTGGTACAGAGAGTCCTTTAACTCTTATTTCCTTTTATATTTTATTGACGAGTCTTTATTTTTTGTTGCAGGTAAAAATAATGTTAAAATAAAATGTGCTGGTAGTGTGGCTCTCACCAGTCTTTCCACGGACCATCTAACCCGATCAAAACGTAAGAGCAAAAACCGGTATGTATTTACCTTAGAATAATTACTTACGCAAATAACATCATATTCAATAGTCATCTTAACTCAGTTCAAAAATATGATGAAGACCATAATAATAATTACTTTTAAACTATCACGATTTGCACACATACTAAAGATTATGTAACGGGTCTGAATCGTGTTAATGAACGAAAAGAAATATGAAATACCTTTCTATTTTTCCCGACGTTTCGGCATGGGTTACACCAGCCGTGGTCATGGGATGACTGATGTTCGTCAGCGCTGCCTCCGAGAAGTGCGGGTTTTGGAACCTACCCTCACTTGGTCTTCACAATTCTTATAGTGTCGGGTCAATCCAGTTCTAGGGTCAGTGGCTGGAGAAGTAACCGATGGTCGTGTATTCGTATATAGTTGTCCAAAGAACAGTTTGATATCAAACTGTTCTGAATGGTGACAAAATTATCTCGTCTAGACCCCAGTCTAGACGAGATAATTTTGTCACCATTCGTCTTCAGCCTTGTCAGCTGACCTGCCCGATAGACAGATCTCTTTTGAACACTTTGGAACCGTTATTCTGCTCGATTGCCTCTTGAACACACTTAGTGTTGTATTAGCGAAGATCGCGAATCAGAGACTTAGAGATATGTCTATTAAGCCACCGATACTTTGGCATATCGTCGAAGGCAGCATGCAGAAGCATCTTATGCCTTGCCTGTATAAGCTCGAAGATCGGACCAGAGATTTTATGGGCTCTTTTAATCGTCATGGGCTTTAAGAACTTTAAGCCTGTTGTACGGACAGCATTCACGAACCTGTCACTAAAGTTGTCCACATCTACGCATTCTCCTACACATTCGAAGCGGTTTTGCAGTTCAAGCTGAAAGCTCTCGGGGTTCTAGATTTGAACTAGCGCTGGTAGAAGCGTAGACTTCATCAACCTTGACCGTTCGAGACTGGGACTAATATTCAATGTACCTTTTACCATTCGCTGACCGCGGCCCGCTTAAAGCGAACTGATCACAGAGACATCAATAAATATTAACATCTTCATCGATATGATGAAATTAATCTCATTTTTGGTGGCACCATCTGGACTCATCCAAGTCCACTTTCGGCATTCTCGCTTTTTGAAAAAGGGAATTCATCATGAAGTTACCATATCCAAATTGCTCCACCCTCAGCTCATGACCGCTCGTTTACCTAGTTTCGCGTTAAAATCTCCTATGATAACGGTGTAATGGGTTTTGAAGCTATGTATATAGCCCGAGATATGTACTCATACATAGCTTCTACCTCCTCATCGGAGTGTGACAAAGTCGGAGCGTATACCTGTATGATCTTCAATGAATATCGCGTCGAATAACCGCCGGAGATTTATCGCACCCCTTGCCCTGCCGTTACCATGGCCGCTATCTGAGTCAGAAATAGCGAGGCCGCCGGGGAATGGAAGCTGCTTTTTTCGTGTGTGGCCAATTTTTGGGAGATTTTGTTTTGATCGCCACGCTTGGCAGACGGATTGGCGATCGTAGTGGCGGAAGTCTTTAATACTTAACGTTTCTGCCTATATAGTATCTTGCCTTTTACTTTCGCCTTACTTTGGATGGTTTGACCGCCATCTGCCGGTTGACTGGCTGCAATGGTGGATCCGCGTTTACTCTTATCCAGTTCCTGCCCGTCAAAGGAAATAGCAAACCAACAAGGCAGTCATAATAATTTTATAAATATGAGTATTTTGTTGGTCTGCTATTCTTCCCTCAAACTTGGTGGACATATTAAGGAAGATAATATTAATTATTACACAAAAAAATTCAAATTTTACCGAATGTTTTTTCGTAATATGCCCCAACATATTTGAGTTTTGGCGGGAACACGATACGATGACGCACGCTTGCACGCTATAAGCTCTCCGACCAGAATGGCAAACCTCTCTGCGCGCATATCCCATCCTCGCGTGCATGTGGCATCCCCGCACACTCCCGGAATTAATGAAACGCGAAAAACGGATAACGTGTTTCTAGTTAGGGAACGTGGCCTAGCCGTTATTAAGTTAAGAATGACTAATATTTTTTGGAATAAATTCCATGTTAGAAGTAAATAACGCTATTTTTACAAATTGGTTTGAGAAAATCGCCTTATTACGATTACTTGGCAAAAATACCGTTATGGTCGTCTAACCAGAATTAAGATAAGATTTTCATCATAAATAGTTTATAGCATTGTTTTTATTCCTATATTATCAAAATTGATCCGTAACTATAAACAAGTTTTACGCTCTTAGAGTATTTGTAGTCAAGAATATTCAATTAACGTGGTTTAAGCTAATAAAAAATGTAAAAAAATGAGGCGAATTTCGAAACTAAGGTACTTAAACGTGCATTAAGCTAAGAAGCGTGGTATAGTCAGTTTATAGTCAAGCATTTGTTGCATATTTTG
The DNA here is from genome assembly GCA_944739405.2 of Euclidia mi. Taxonomy (NCBI): domain Eukaryota; kingdom Metazoa; phylum Arthropoda; class Insecta; order Lepidoptera; family Erebidae; genus Euclidia; species Euclidia mi. Next base: position 72,991,891 of record OX123184.2, read on the forward strand.
TCATTTAACGGTAAATCATGTTTTAATATCTCTAAAACTGTAAGTGATAGAGATATGGTTCTGAGACAGAAAGATAGAGAATTTAAAACTGTAATACTTTGCATTCAAACCTCAAAATCGACCATTTGAGGGTTAATGGGGTTCTAGTTAAAGGACGGCAGAATTATTAACATTTATATGTTCGGAACTGTCGGTACTTCGAATTTTTAGCAAAAAATACGAAAAAAAATACGTTTATTGTATGGGACCAAATATATGTTTTTTAATTTTTTGTATTTGTTGTTATAGCGCCAACCGAAATACATAATTTGTGAGTACACACAGCTTTCTAGCTATCACGATTTATGAGATACAGCCTGGTGACTAGGCCAGCCTACGGAACGCTAAAAACTAGACTTACATCTCTGAGTGTTCTTTTGAGCTCCCTAAGGAATGGCATGGTAGCTGTGTGTTGTCTGTCAGTCAGACAGTCAGTTACAGAAAAGACATATGACTTTTAAACTGTTACATAGTACGGATTTTTTTGATAATTACATATTATGGACCAGTTCAAAAGCCATGTTTTAAATACAAACCCAAACTACATTATGAAACCAAAAAATAAATCTACACAACGACTTAAGGTTAAAACGACATATTTTATAGCGAACAGACACCAATAAGTAAGTCTTGCCGAGCTTTGCCCGAGTATTATACGAATACGTAAGCATTTATATTGAAAATATATTTTGCGAGATTTTCACTATCCTTTCATATATTTGTTATATAAGGTTATAAGGTTCATATTGAATTGTAATATATTATGTAGTGCACAATATGTCAATACAAATGTCACTTCGTAAAAGATCTGCGACCTTGTACGTGCCTGTCCTGTGTCCCATATTCTGTATTTTGTTCAGTTGAGGTTGACAAAACTCAATAAAAAGACACGACAAAGGTTTTTTTTAATCATTGCCTATCTAATTTATATCATGATCTTAAGCAATGATGGTGTCCAATACTAAGGATCATCAGACCAATATCATACCTTCTTCTTCATCGAAACAGTGGCTTCAACTATTATATACGAGTCCTGCGTAATACTCGGCTACTAATCGCGTTAAGAGTGGCCTCCCAGAGCTCAAATACAGTGAAGGTGCTCGGGCAAGAAGGACATAATATCAGTAAGTGATCCATTGTCTGCTCCAGCTCACCACATTCACACTGGGCAAGGTAGGGGTCCAATATCATACCAACACGGCAGATGGCCCTTACCTATTCAGTAAATAATCACATAGGTATATATCTTAAGATAGCGAATGTGATTTTTAGGTTATATCATCACCGTTCACATAGATGTATGTCACAGGCTTTATTTAGCAATATTGAATATTTTTTATTTACGTCATGAAAATGTTGCACATATTTTACTTTATAATCCTTAAAACTCATGAAATTTTCTCATTGGATACTTGATAGCCGTAAACATACATTTTATTGCACAATATCTTTACGTACGTAGAAAATCTTGTATACTTTTACTGCGCTTTAAATCGGCTTAACTACTTTAAGACATTAGCCAGCGAGACCATCTTAATGTGTTTTAAATAACGTCTATTTGTTGCCAGCAACGCAGGGTAAGTAATAAATCCTTAATGTGTTGCAATAGAAATCAATTTATGGAATAAATTCGTCTAGTTATAGCCTAAATTATTGATAATATTTGTCGTAAATGGAAAGCAAACAAAAAATTCTGTCGTAACACACACACAGCTTGGAATTTATCTTCCTATTAAGCAAGTTAAAATTTTATGAAAGAGGTATAAACTGATCCTGATCTCCATGTTGGCGGCTGCCCAGTACAATAATAAGCATTTTGCGAGCAAAGGATAAAACATGCGTCTTCTACAGATTTTATAATCCTAGAACTTCTTTAGTAGTGTATTTTTTTTACTGATTATTTTATAAGTATAGGGTCTTATGTTTACTTCTAATAGAGAAAATATAAAGAACAATCCAATATTTTGGTAATATTCAAATAATCTGTATAGCTTGATAAAAATACTATAGTTTTATGTAAGTTAATAATTATCAAACCATACGCAAGCCATATACATTATGCGAATTATTTTGGTGGCAGACGTTTATGTCAAAAATAAACGCTAACAAATTAGTATTCCAAAAAACAAAACGACATACTAATAGCACCTAGCGTATAAAACATTACTTTCATCTCCTAATTTTCTTGCCTCTTGATGATACGAAACCCGTAGAACTCCATAAACCATCTGCATGTCAGTCTGTTGGTATCTTTATCAGGCGAAGAAATTATTAACTTTTAATATTCAAATTTAATCATTTCGGTACAAAAACTCATTTCAAAACTTCTTGTATTAAAATACGGGCAAAAATCATCACATTACCCACAAGAAAACTATTTTACAATTTTCTAAGTTGTAACGGATGCCAGGAATCGAACCTTTGCTAGTCCGCTACAGTGCACTGGTGGTGTGTTGCTGACTAGTGTTCCTACGACGATGCCCTTCTATTGGTGTGTTCTTCTATGTGTGTGGACTGTATGGCTTCGATCTATTCGGGGCTTCAGAAATAAAACATCTTCATACGTTTAGAGCGATGCTGTTCAGGTGTTCGGTGCTTGATGGTTACATATGGTTACTTGGTCACGAGATGATGGTTGGGACGCCAACAAACTGGCCAAATACATGGTCGCTTAGGTACTTCGAAACTTTACCTTAACGACGACCATCGCACCGAACACGTGCACAAAGAGAATCTTTTATTTATTTCTATTTTCTATAAGGTACAAATGTGTATTTATCTTAGGTACTATGATACATACATATATGTTATATACATAGTTAGATAGGTCTTAAAAATTTCTATCTATCGGTATACAATACCTAAACCTAACTGCTTGCGTCACTAAACTATTCTAGAAAAACTGTTGAAAAATGTCGTCACACAAGGGCCCGCCCACTATGTTTTCTATTGAAAAACTATTAAATACTATAGTTACATATGTAATTTTGGTAGGCCGTTGTGTGCAACTATATGAGGCATCTATTAAAACAAACACCATGAAAATATCTTTATTCAATTCGAAGTTATTACATGAAAACCTACGATGCATAAGAAAAATACAGATTTTCTTAAGTAAACACTATCGTACATAAACAAAGTTTATGATAAACATGCAAATGTTTGTTATTATGTTTATTTTAACTACCTATAAAGGTAATAACTAGCAATAAGAAAGTATCTAGATATGATTTCAAGCCTATACGAAGCTAAAAACACTTATAAAACTATAAAACGACTATGTAAACAAAACAGCTGTTTATCAACTATTAGTTCTTATGATTCTTATCTGTTACAACTGATAACACTATTTATAATCGATATCTTGGTCCCTACAGTTAGCACAAGTTTTAAACTAATGTTCACGTATTGTGTACTTCTTATTGATGATTTGTTTATTTTCACTATTTTAGCATTATTTTAACACTGACGCGTCCGGGAACCAAACCCGGTGTACCGCACGTTTGGATAGCACTGATTTTATATGATTTTCACTCGCGGTTTCGAATACACTATTCACTGTCATAGTTTTTTAATGTCTGTCGCGAACATAAGTATTTCTCACAAAACTCATTTTGTCTCGTGATGGCCTGCAATTTTATGAACAAAGTCGGTTAGCAGTCACATTTACCATTCCGTATTTTGCTGACATAATGAATCATAGTTTACTTTTTACTTTGTTTTATATTTAAATTAATTTAAGCTGGTTATTGTGTAATTGTACAACACAACAGGATACATACATAGGTACAGTCGGCTGTATAAGTCTGTAGCTGCAATACATAAAGAGACATAGACGTCCGCTCACCGCGGCGCCGAGCGCAAACTGGCGTGAACATCGTAGGTCTTCTTCTCACAACCCCTTTCGGGGTAGTGGGGGTACCTTTGGGAGGTTTACTCCTTAAGGAGGTTGTCTACGCGGCCCATTACTATGGGCCGGTCAATGGGTTGGCCGCCCTCGAGGCTGACCAACCAGGTGAGTCTCCGTTGGGAGAGGCCCAGTTAGTCGCCTGCGAGAGGGCGGCGGCTGGTCATCTTGCTGATGTGGTGATGATGGTGGTGGTGAAGAAGAAGCCCCGCTCGAGGGAACTGGGATCAGTTCCCGAGCGGGGCGCTTCAGTCTCCTCCGGATGAGGTTGGTTGCCTCTGGATGGGGGAGTGGAGCGATGTTGACTAGGTGGGGATGCTCTGAGCGATCTGCTCGCTCGAACATACCCCGGGCCAGCCCGCTCACGAATCCCTCGATCGGCTCCCATTTGAGGTCCCGATGGATGGTCGCGTTTTTCAGGTACCTGGGCGCGTCGACCGCCAGGCGAAGGCACACGTTCTCCACCCGCTGCAGTCGCTGCCGAGTGGTCCTCGCTGTCATGTTGTACCAGGCCGGCCCCGCATAGGTGAGGCGCGACCTGATGTAAGTTTTGTAGAGGGCCAGCTTGGCTCTCAACGGCAATCTCGAGGACAGCAGCGGGCGAAGCTTCGCCCTGGCTACCTGGGCCTTCACGACGATTGTTCCGACGTGATGTGACATCGTCAGGTTCCGGTCGATTGTGACGCCCAGGTACTTGACCGTCGGCGACCAAGGGATTTCCTCCCCCATCAGCTTGAGGCACGGCGGGTACTGTACCCGTCCAGTCACCATAGCCTGGGTCTTGGACACGTTGCACTTGAGCCTCCACTTCTTCAGCCAGCCCGGGAGCGCTTCAAGTGTCGGGCTCAGCTTCCGTGCAGCGTGTTTGGCGTTCCGTGAGCTGGACAGGTACGCGGCGTCGTCCGCAAATAGCGCCAGCTACACGTCGCACACTACTGGCGTGAATTTAAGTGGCGCCAATATTTATACGAGCCGCGTGCGTTGTATGCTCGCACCCAAGTTAGAAACTAACTACATTAAAATTGCACTTTTCTGTGATTGGCTGATTTCAAATGTAAGCTCCCTTAATGTGTAACTTCTTGTAGCACTAAAATTGTAAATATAAATAGGCTAAGTTTATGCTGCAAATATACTCGTTTTCTACACTCATCGGAAGTTTTACTCTGCACCTCTGGACCTCTTCAGCTACAGTAGACCCTGCCTTACATTGGTGACCCCTACTGAACCATCAAGAACCGCAAATCCTCGTCGAAACTCTCTCCAATATCTCCAAAACCATCATGGCAACAGCAAGTAACTCAGTTTCCGACCAAGAACTCTCCGGCGTGTCTACAAACCTCCGCATACCACCCATATGGCGCGATAGACTCAGATTATGGTTCGCTCAGTTTGAAGCCATCGTTTCACCACACAAGAAGGGCGACAAGGCGATGTATGAACTCGTCGTTGGGCAGATGGAACGGCAAGATATCGACGAGATCGCCGACATCATCCTACGGCCCCCGGAGAATAACAAATACGACGCTATCAAAAGCCGGCTATTACACGTCTACGAAGAATCCGAGCAACGCCAAGTACAGCGATTACTCTCTGAGATGGAACTAGGTGAGATGAAACCCTCCCAACTACTTCGGCGCATGAAGAACCTCGCTGGCGAAAACATCTCAGAATCTACGCTCCGTATCATGTGGACTAACCACCTTCCACAATCTATACGTGCCGTCCTCGCCGTAAGCGAAAATATCGCCAAGAAATCCGATCTTAACGACCTCGCATCTATGGCCGACAAGATTCTCGAACATTCTCGCCCCGAAATTTCCGCCATCGCCACGACCTCCGTCACATCATCAAACTCGCCACAAATGAAAGTCGCCCGTACCTCACAAACCGAGTCAGGTCACTCTGAACTTACCTCAAACGACTTACGCTCGCTACACGAGAAGATTGACATGCTTACGAGAGAGTTAGCTGATTTGAAAGCCCAACAGCTTACGCGAGAAATAGAAGAGCTGAAATCACGACGAACCTATCAACATCAACCACGACGTCAGCAATGGAACAACCATCCTAATCAATCAAGATCGCCGAGCAATCAACGTCCGCCACGCAGTAGTACTCCGCAGCGCTCCGATTCGTCTAGTATCTGCTATTATCACCGCAAATTCGGTAAACAAGCTTACCGTTGCACGCGCCCGTGCAAGTTCGAAGAATCGTCACCCACGTCGGAAAACTAACCGCTGCGTTGGCTGAGGCGGCAACCGACGCGAACCACGCATCACACCGCCTATTCGTAACAGATAGAAACTCACGTCTATCTTTTCTTATCGACACCGGCGCAAACATATCTGTTATACCGAAGCAAAGAGGGACGAAGACAGCTCCGACGTCGTTTCAACTGTACGCCGCTAATAACACCACAATACCTACATACGGCGAGAAAACCATGGTGTTAGATCTGAAACTACGAAGACCTTACACGTGGAAATTTGTCATCGCCGCAGTCAGCAAACCCATCATCGGCGCTGATTTTTTGAAATATCACAACCTCCTTGTTGACATACGTGGCCGTTGCCTCATCGATAAAGTCACGAATTATCCGTCAAGACATCAGTTTCATATTCCAACGAGCCAACCGTCAGAAGCATCGACGATCAACAACATTTTCATAAAATCCTTGCCGAGTACCCAGACATCATCCGACCGTCCTCTATGAAGCAAATACCTAAACATCGTGTCGAACATCACATCGAAACAACCGGCCTGCCGCTACTGGGCCGCTAAGAAAGAATTTGAAACCATGATGCAACAGGGCCTATGCCGTCCAAGCAAAAGCCCTTGGTCAAGCCCGCTCCACGTAGTTCCCAAGAAAAACGGCGATATACGGGTATGTGGCGACTACAGACGACTCAACGCAGTAACTAAACCCGACCGCTACCCCGTGCCTCGACTAAAGGACTTCACATACCTACTCCACGGCAAGAAAGTCTTCACGGTATTAGATTTGAACAGAGCTTACCAGCAACTGCCCGTCCACGGCCCTGATATTGACAAAACCGCTATCACCACACCGTTCGGGTTATTTGAATTCCCGCGAATGTGTCCCGGCCTCAAGAACGCCGGACAAACATTCCAGCGATTTATACATCAAGTGCTCAGCGGACTCGATTTTGCCTTCGTTTTCATCGATGACGTCATTTTGGCCCATGAAAGCCTTCAAACGGCCTCTAAAGACCTACGCACCGTCCTTCAAAGATTAGACGAATACGGGATCACAATAAACCCATCAAAATGCGTATTCGCTCAAGAAACAGTAAAATTCCTCGGTTACGACGTGTCGAGCGAAGGAATCAAGCCGCCGTACGAAAAGGTCAAGGTCATCGCCGAATACCCGAAACCAGAGACCGTGGAAGAACTACGACGATTCCTCGGCATGGTTAATTTTTACCGTGACAATACACCGAACGCCGCTCTCATTCATGCCCCGCTCAACGCATACCTACACAACTCAAAGAAACGCGACAAATCAAAAATCGACTGGACTACGGAAGCCCTTGAAGCATTCGAAGCCTGTAAAGTCAGCATACAAAACGCAACTTTACTCGCTCACCCGTCGCCATCCGCCGATCATCCGATGTCTCTCATGTGCGACGCCTCACAAAAAAACGCTGGGTCGGTACTACAACAGCGCATAAACAACAAATACGTACCTATCGGCTACTTTTCCAAGAGATTCTCTGACGCACAACAACGATACAGTACATTCGATCGAGAGCTAACATCAATCTACATGGCCGTAAAACATTTTAGAAAAATGTTTGAGGGAAGAGAACTCATTATCTACACGGACCACAAACCACTCATTTACGCAATCCATAAGCTGCCGTAGGACAACGAAACGCAACGCCGAGCCCGCCAACTATCATTCATAAGCGAGTTCACTACGGATATACGTCACGTGAGCGGGATAAACAACACAGTCGCCGACGCCTTATCCAGAATCGAAACGATCGAAATACCTACCTCGATCGACTACACACAACTCGCCGCTGCTCAACAACAAGATACGACAATGCCCGAACTACTCAAACAAACAAACATATCACTCAAAAAGATCACTATACCTACGTCTGATAAACAAATATACTGCGAAACTTCTACAAGCAACATACGCCCTTATTTAACAGAAGATTTTCGGCGAATCGCTTTCGACGCCGTACATAACATAAGCCACCCCGGGACACGCGCTACAAGAAAACTCATGCAAGAGAGATACTTCTGGCCTGCAATGAACACGGACATCGGTCGCTGGGCTAAAGGATGTACTGCGTGTCAACAGTCCAAAGTTCAACGCCATACCTACAGCGAACTCGCAACGTTCCCGCCAAGCGCCCGGTTTCAATGCCTACACATTGATCTGGTTGGCCCGCTATTACCGTCGGCGCACGGTCATCGATACCTACTCACTATGATAGATCGCGCGACTCGCTGGCCGGAAGCACTGCCCATACGAGAAATGTCAGCAAAAATTGTCGCGGAGACCGTGTACGAGTTCTGGATAACACGATTCGGCTCGCCCGTTACCATAACAACGGACCAAGGACGACAATTTGAGAGTCAGCTGTTTCTCGAATTAACGCGATTGGTCGGCGCCGAGAAAACCCGTACTACTGCTTACCACCCGCAAAGTAACGGGGTTATTGAACGCTGGCACCGCACGCTAAAGGCCGCACTGATGGCTAGACTATCAACAAGTAGCAACTGGACAAGTGAACTAAACACAGTACTGATGGGACTTCGAGCTGCAGTTCGCACCGACACTAACACAAGCGCAGCCCAGCTTAGCTACGGACAAGCACTACGACTACCGGGAGATTTCATTACACCATCACCTACAAGCACGAAGATGGACTATACGTACGTCGACGAACTACATCGTGTTATCACTGAGCTTACGCCTAAGTACCTACCGCATAGCAACAGAAAGAACATATTTGTGCACAGAGATATTCGTACGTGTGAATCTGTATTTCTACGTGTAGACTCCGTAAGGAAACCACTACAACGTCCCTACGAAGGCCCGTATCCAGTCCTGGAGCGAAACGAAAAATATTTTAAAATAAGATTGCCTACACGCACTGTCAACATATCCATCGATCGGTTGAAACCGGCGTATACACTGAACACTGATAACAGCGATTGCACGCCTGCCATGGATATTCCCTCAGCGCCTACGCCGACGCCGACGCAATCCGAAGATCTGCAACTCAGGACGAGATCTGGCAGAGCTGTGAAGACTCCGGTACGCTTCGCTAAGGGAGGACCACTGTAGCTGCAATACATAAAGAGACATAGACGTCCGCTCACCGCGGCGCCGAGCGCAAACTGGCGTGAATTTAAGTGGCGCCAATATTTATACGAGCCGCGTGCGTTGTATGCTCGCACCCAAGTTAGAAACTAACTACATTAAAATTGCACTTTTCTGTGATTGGCTGATTTCAAATGTAAGCTCCCTTAATGTGTAACTTCTTGAAGCACTAAAATTGTAAATATAAATAGGCTAAGTTTATGCTGCAAATATACTCGTTTTCTACACTCATCGGAAGTTTTACTCTGCACCTCTGGACCTCTTCAGCTACAGTAGACCCTGCCTTACAAGTCCTTATACATTTATGTGATTTGAAATGGTTTAAACTAATTATTATGCTCAATATCTTATGGGATTTTAAGACAAAGAAAAGTTACGTAAATGTATTCTCGAATTTCAAAATAATAATCGGAGGGTTTCAATTCATAACAGATTCAGCAAAGATTTTGAAGTGTGTAGCGATTTTTGTAGTTATAATGCCCAATGCTTCTGTTTCTGCCACCGCTGAGAACAGATTTGAGGTATTTAATCTTTATTTAGTCAAAAGACTAAATAAAGACTAAATACCTCAAATCTGTTCTCATTCATCTGGTGATGACGGTGCAATACTTAAAGAATACTCATCATTTACACCAGAAAATTAGTTCAGTACATGTTCGTTGTCTGTATAATTGTTGATAGAAAATTATGAGTGCAAAGCTTATGAGTGGCAAAGCAATCAAATCTTATGGCGCTGCAAGCATTCGTACGAATGTTATAAAACAAAAAAACAAACGAGTGTGTTTTTGCGAGCATTCTTAGGGTGCTTGTACACGGTGCATGTAGCTTGAGCATGTTGAGGCACATGCGCGGGTTATATGCACGGTAAACATATCGTTTAAAAAAATGTGCGGGTCCAGCGACTTGAGCATGTACCAAAGCGAGCCACCCGCGCAACTAATTCGCGTACTCTGCGGCACGCGCGGGATACTCGCGCATGTTACTTGTTAAAATGACATTTTTAACATATGATTTTAAAAGAATTTTTGTTCGTCGAGACATTTTGACGCGATTCAAGTCATAAAGCAACCGCGCGAATAGCATGCACATGTAGCTCTTTACCACGAACAAATAACTTGTATGTAATGCAATGTACATACAGCTTGCGCAAGTAGCCCGTGTCTTTAAGCGAGTAACTTGAACAAGTAGCTGGCGCATATTACTCACGCGTGTGACCCGCACCTTTACTTGCTCCAGCTACATGCACCTTTACGAACATTCTGGCGAACCACAGAATATAGAAAATACATAGAAATCGCGCTACACTGGCGGGTAAATGCAATATATTTAGTTCACTTTGACTTATGATTTTTATCTAATGTAAGACAAAGTTATATAATATACAAATGACAACTATATTCTGTTCGGCCTCGGTCCACTCAAATTCTTACCACCCTTGCCTCATTACTCTGAAGCCTCAAGCCTCTATAACTCTAAATCAGTGGTTCGAAATGTTTAGTGTCGAACGTTTTTAGGCATAATCTTTTTCTTCTTTTTCGTGTGAGTGTGTAGTCAACTCTGTTGTCGAAGTTTTTAGACCACCCAAAGGCCTTCTAGTCAGTGGGTACCTTGATCTTCTTCTTAAGTTCTTCGGACAGCTTTACGTGCCGTCCGAAGAGCGGTAGCGATCAGGTATAAATGTCACGCGTGGTCACCCATCCAAGGGGCGACCTGTGCAAGCGTTGCTTAACTTTAACGACCTATTACAATACAAGAGACAGGAAACGCTCCTGACGTTATATGCCTCTCTGAAACATTCGTAAAAAAAGGATACGAAAATTATCTTAAAATCCACAGCTACAGTCTAGCTGCCAGCCATTGCAGGGATAAACAGAGAGGTGGAACTTGCATTCTGGTCAAGAGTGGTATGAATTTCAAAGAACTACTATTTGTTAAAAATCATGCTACTCAAAATACATTCGAAGCCTGTGGCATAGAAATAAGCTCCAATAAATTAATAATTATTTGCCTATATAGGACACCTCAATCTGACCCAACACAGTTTTTATCACGCCTAAATAATTTATTGGATGAAATAACAAACAAAAGTAAATTAAAACTACAATTGGTTATTACAGGAGACTTTAATATTAATACCTTAAAAAAAGGAACGATTACAAACGAATTACAAGATTTAGCATAGAACTATAATTTGAAAATCCATATTGACGTGCCTACGCGAAAATTATCTTGTATTGATCAAGTATTGAGTAATATTCCAAATGCAACCGCAAAAGTACTACCACTTCACCTCTCAGACCATGACACAGCACAAATGCTGAGTTTTCCGCTAAAACGTAACCTAAAAACAGTCGCAACATACTACATCTATAAAAGAGACTATAATTTACAAAATATTAATAAGTTTAGAGAATGCTTACAACAACTATCATGGTCAGATGTGTATATTGAGAAGGATGCCAATATAGCATTCAATAACTTCCATGAAATTATATGCATGTTTTACCGTCTGTGTTTCCCCAAAAACAGAATAAAGATAAGTTTTAACAAAACTCAAAAACAAAATTGGATAAGCAAGGGCCTAAAACAGAGTTGCAAAACTAAACGTGTTTTACGGTACAACTATTATAAAGACAAAAGTATACAAAATAAAATTAAATATACTAGATACAACACACTCCTAAAAAAATGTATTTACAGATCAAAAAAGAATTCTAACATTAAATTTATCAATAAAAGGGAAAACAAATGTAAAGCGACATGGACTATAATAAAAAATGAAATAAATGCACCAAATATGACAAATAGTATTGAAAATATAAAAATTAAAAATGACATTATTACGGATCCCTTCGAAATAGCTTCATCCTTTAATAATCACTTCACCAATCTGAATCTCAACCCAAAGCACAAAAAGGCCAGCTATAGTCAAAATTCTTGTGTAAACTCTATGTTCATCACACCTATGTCTGAACGTGAGGTTAAACAAGAGATAATGTCACTAAAAAACACAAATTCTGAAGGATATGATGAAATCAGTACACGAATCATAAAAACATGCGCTACTGAAATAATTGAAGTTCTTACGCATTTAATCAACCAATCGTTTTTACTAGGAACTTTCCCAGAGGCACTAAAGTTGGCAATTATTAAACCTCTTTTTAAAAAGGGAGATAAATGTGACATGAATAACTATCGGCCAATAACGCTTGTACCTGTCATATCCAAAATATATGAAAAGTGTATGCTTAAAAGATTGATTAGTTATTGCAATAAATTTAATATAATTAATAGAAATCAGTATGGCTTTCAAAAACATAAATCAACGACTTTAGCAATGTTTGCCTTGTTCAGAGCTATATTGACGGGCATCAATGAGAACAATTATACTACAGGCCTATTTTTTGATCTAACAAAAGCTTTTGATCTGGTTACGCACGACATTTTACTTGAAAAGCTTGAAAAACTAGGGATCAGGGGACTAGCACTACAATGGATATCCTCTTATCTAACTAATCGACAACAACGGGTTATCATTTCCAGATTAGATAAAAATAGAGATATGTCGCAGTTCATATCAGAATACACAGGGATCAAACACGGTGTCCCACAAGGGAGCGTGTTAGGACCGGTTTTGTTTCTTTTATATTTAAATGACATAATTGACATAACGAATCATAAGTCTGTATTATTCGCAGATGATATTTCCATTATAGTGACATCAAATAAAAATAAATATAATATCCATAATCATGAAACTGACATAAACAATACCATTGACAAACTTACTGACTGGGTCGACCTAAACAATTTGATAATTAATCTTGACAAATCATTTTATATCCAATTTAATAAATCTAATAATAGTATATATGACATTAAACTAAGATACCAAAGATAAAACAAGTAAGTCAAACAAAATTCCTTGGATTGATAATAGACGAAGACATGAACTGGAAGGCACAGCTTGACAATGTATCTGGTAGAATAAATAAATTTGTTTATGCTCTAAAGCAAATTAGAAACATAACTAATATCAAAACAGCACTGATATCTTACCATGCTTATATAGAATCAGTTCTACGTTATGGTCTTATTATGTGGGGTAATAGCACTGATATAAATAGAGGATTTGTGGCGCAAAAAAAAAATGTATTAGGGCTATGTACGGCTTAATGCCGTCAGATCAATCTTGTCAACCAATATTTAAAAAACTTGGTTTGTTACCGCTGCCATCGCTTTATATTTATGAAATATGTGTCTTTGTACATAAGCATAAACATTGTTTTGCAACGGCCAACGATGTAAACCCTCGTATCCGTCGAGATCCAAATCGACTGGTGCTGAATGATATTCCCAGATCAACCAAATATAATAAGAGTTGCCTAGCTATGTGTGTTCGCATGTATAATAAAATACCTAGCCAAATTAAACTCAGTAATATGCACTTGTTTAAAACTAAATTACACGCATGGCTAGTTAAGCACAATTTTTATAGTGTTAAGGCATTTTTAGAGAAGAAATTGCAAAATGTTACCTAGTGTTAATGTATGATGTTTATAAATAAATTTTAATATTATTAATGCATGCTATAAAACCGTAGCAAAACATGTGATCTAAATGTATAATGTACCATCCTCGAATACCATGTTTTATGCAAATAAATATATGAATATGAATATGAATATTACAAACGGTAAGCTAGGATATAAGAGGACATCGCTCTAGATAGTTAATCTTAGATAATGTACTGCATTGTATACCAGCATAAATATAGCGCTATTTAGCACTACACCGGGTGTTGTGTACTCGATACCCATACGGACTAACACTTTGTGAGATACACAATTGGTTATTTTGAGTATGTTTAGGTGGTTTTTGTGTCCTTTGGATGTTTGTAATGTCCAGCGCAATACAGGAATTATTGGATTTATCTGTTGTTACTTAACCTTTAAACTACTTCGTGATTTCTGTCACATCGTCTGCGACATGCGGTATGTGAGACCGCTGTAAAATTTTGTCTAAAAGTAATGATAATGTTTTATATTAATAAATTGTATATATTTTTGGAGCAGGTATAGTATGACAAAGAAAAATAAACATGACTTTGACTTTGAGGTATTACATACATTTATTAATACAATAAACTAGGTAAGTTCTTATGGAACTTAAAATTCAGATTAGAGAAAACCACAACATTTATATATTTTGCTTATGATAAGAAACATAACCAACAAAATAAAAATGTTTCACTGTAATGTTGTCGACAACAAAAAGAAACAAATTTTATTACGGTGCAAAAATTTTACGTTACGCGCGGTCCCCCAGACCACATAAACTTTAACACCTCCTTCCCACGGCGAGTGGTTCGGACCACCGACGCTTATTGCACCTTTGAAGTTACAGCGAATCGGCATCGGCAAACTTCAAAGGTGCGACATACTACGCGTCCGTCGGCTGAACCACGCACCGTGGGAAGGAAACGTTATATACAAATCATCTACAAAATTAAATCAGACAAAAATTGCCCTTGAGCTAATCCAAACCAAATTGATAACTAATGAACGAGTGTTCGACGGGAGTGACCTTCACACTCTACTCTTGAATGGAAACATCATCGGTCTAGTCTAGACGAACTGACAGAAAATAAGCCAATAAACACGAATATGTACACAGAAACGTATAGTACTACAAACAGTTCCAAAAGTCTACTCAAAGTTTTCACTAAACTATCTAACGACATGAAAGACATCTAATGATGTGGTGGCGATTCCAAAAAACATCATTTACTTATATAATTTTATTGGGAATAGAATCATATTTAATTACATGTCATGAAAATTTTAATATTATCTACCTACTTACCCAATAATTATGTGAATACTAAAACAGATTATTGCCAAGCGCATTTGTCATTAAGGTAATCATTTAAATTGTAATAAGCCTTTTGCATTAGGTTATTTTTAATCGTTGTCTTAAATGCGCTAAACGGCAAGTCTAAAATACATATCGGTATCTTGTTGTAGATGCGTAAACTTTGTCCTATAAAAGAATTATGAGTTTTACACAAACGGAAATACGGAACACATAATTTATGTCTATTTCTTGTATTAATAGAGTGAATATCACTATTCTTTGAATATGAATTTATATTCCTACGCACATGCAAAACACTGGCATAAATATACTGAGACGCTACAGTTAAAATACCGATGTCCTTAAATCTTTCCTTGAGCGAAACTCTTGTTCGTAATTGGTAAATGGCCCGAACTGCTCTTTTTTGCAATATAAAAATACTTTCGATATCAGCAGCTCTACCCCATAGTAATATGCTATAACGTAGATTCAGTTGTTTCCAGTACATCACCATTTAAAACGATGTTAGTACCAAGGTTTCTGACGTTTGGCAAAGCAAACTTAACACATTTGGTTTTTTTGGCGTTCAGTACTAAGTTGTTTACAGTAAACCATTTAGTCACCTGAATAAGAGCACTGTTTATTTCGGTAAAGTTTTCCTTATTTCTATCTACTTCAAATATCAATGAAGTATCGTCAGCAAACAATACCACGTCACAATACCACGTCACAAATGTAAATGCAAGAATCATACTCTTAGCATAATGCGTTTTCCAGTTATTACACATACCTTTGACTCAAATTTAGTTATTGCTCAATGACTGAAATGTTTCTTACACATATCTGCGTAGATACTAAGCTGTCGTAATTAGATAGTCACTATATATATATTGCATGCCTTGCTATACCAGCATTTTGTAATGTTATAAAAATTGTTGTCGGGATATTTCCAACGTAATGGAGTTGATAGTTCAATATTTGGGACGCACAACAAAATCAAAACCACAAACAATACGGTGCGTGCTGTGTATGGATATAAAGTTGCATGATAATACAATTAGAAATAGCGGTGAGCGTAATAAACTAATCAGAAAGCTAGTAGACTATTTTACTAGCTCGTAAATATCTTACACCTGCAAATACGCCACAAATGCGCTTGCAACAGCCTATATAATATGGGAACCTCAATTCTCATTGCATGGCAGGAACCAGGATTTTCGAAAAACGTTATGAAAATGGAGTAAATGGCCACATTACACATTTATATACCTCAATAATGCTACATACACAAATTACTTGCTAATTGCTTGCAGTGGAACAAATACATAAAATTAAATAGATCATGATCGTACTTACTATTTTCAATACCTCTATTTTGATCTATCTCGTAAAATTGAACTCGTAAATTTTAATGCATATGTATATCAATATTAAGCTAGAGACGTTACTCGCTCGCTGTCATTGAAAAAAATACCTGTAATAAAATATATCATAGCCGTACTTATCATTTTGAAGGACTCGTAAAATCCTGTTAAGTAAAATAGGTCACTTGGACTGTTAAACTTTTTAAATAAAATATTCATTTGACTTTGTAAGTTCAGTATGCAGATGACGACATTCGGGCGAGCAAATCGCAGAAAGGACATAAAAATGATAATCTTCTATCACAGTAAACAGTTTTGGAGATTCTAAAAGGACTGTTTTATGTAGGCAACAACTAATCTAGATTCTATACAGTTTTTATCCTCGAACTCTATTTTGAAGGTCTCACAAAAGCTAAATATACATATTTTATTAATCAGGATTTCGGTGAACTCCTAAAATTTTAGAGCAATAAATCAGACGAAACGAGTTATCTTCTTCGAATTTTTATTTATCGGTCCCTATATATGAAATTCTTGCGTTACTGACTGACTGACAGACAACGCACCTCCGAAATTACTGGGTGATAGAAGCTGAAATTTGGCATGTATGTTGCCTGGGGACCGTAGAGGTGCAGTATAATATCCCGAAATTCCCTCAGGATGCAGCAAATAGCGCGGGCATCCACTAGTTAACCTATAAAATAGACAGCTTCACGTTATATTTTTCGAGTAAGTACTAAATCGAATAAACCTCTGTTGTTCAGGGATCAGCAAAGTCAAGCAAAGAGACTTTATTCTGAATCACTTAGTACATACATACATACATAACGTCACGCTTTTTATCCCCGAAGGGGTAGGCAGAGGTGTATTTCTACACCTACTTTTCGCCAGATATACTTTAGTCCCACGTAACAAGGGGCGAGCCTATTGCTGTACCGGGCACATTTCCAGACTCCGTGCGGCTACTGAGAATTTCGTGACAGAAAAACCCAATAACATTGCCCGACCCAGGAATCGAACCCGGGACCTCCCGATCCCACGCGCACATTTATGCCGCGAGACCAACGAGGCAGTCGTATAGGGTTTGATGTCGAGTTTCCCGTCTCTACGCAAAAAATGGTATTTGCATCGTGTTATCCCTTAGTCGCCTCTTACGACACCCATGGGAAGATAGGGGTGGTGACACTTGTATTCTATGCCGTCAACCACACGGCATATCAGTTAGTTTAGCCATAAATTCCTTAACAGTGCCGAAGATTAAGTTTTTTATCAGTATCAATGATAAAACCTAAGAACATTTCAAAAGCCAACTCAACTGGTGTCGGCCTTTACCTTGGAAGAGAACAATCCTTAAATCGTAAAGCAATGTTTTAAGGATATTAAATAATGACAAAAACCCTCGTTTCTTGTGCCTCGGAGAGCACGTTAAGCCGTCGGTCCCGGTTGTTATGGAGATCTTTGACAGTTGTTATAGCCCTATAACGACTGTTGAAGTACCTCTAAAAAAACGGACACTAGTCTAAACCGTGGAATATCGTTATCCCTTCGGGTTGCGAAGGTCAGACAGGCAGTCGCTCTGTGAAAAAGCTAATATTCAGCCAAATCTGGTTAGACTAGTAAGAGGACCCCAGGCTGAAATTGGGATAACGCTAGGAGGATGACAAAAGCTATTGCTCTGGGTGAGAATCGAATGCAAGATCTCCACAGCTTATTTTCAGGATTACTAAGTCCTAGAGCATCATATTAAATAGGCCAGCCAAAATATTTTTTTTCGATATCAGAAAGAAGTATGAGAGGGTACTTCCTCTCATACTTCATTCTGTATTTTATTTTACCTTCATCTCGACTCAAAATAAGTTTTAGAAGGAAAATAATTGATTTATCTGATATTTACTCGAAAATATACTGACTCTATTGAGATAAAGCAATATAAACAAACATCAACTACCATGACTGTCACATCTTCATACGTGAAGAGGTATATATAAGAAGCACTCCTACATTTTGACGACCGCACTTGCACATACAGTCGTAATCAAAGAGCAGAATACAGCGGAAATGCAACACACCCCAGCTATAGACATTTTGTGAGGATGCAAAAAAGGTTACGTCGACTTTTTGTGGTTGTGATTTCTGTCGACTATCGGCAAATTCAACGACAAGCTTTTTGACATCCTCAATTTAATTTATAATATCTATCCAAAAAGAATAGGTCGTTTATTTGACCACATTTTAACGGTTGCCAAGTAGATAAATATTTAATGCACATTTTTTATCTTTAGTTTCCACGCTAGAATACTCAAGTAAATGAATTTGGTCCGAAGTGCGGTGAATCCAAAAATTCATAGCAATTTTGCAGAAAAATACCAAGAGTAAATTCTGGGGTTTAGTTTCTCGTGAAACATGTACGCGAATGGAGCAACGTATATCAGTTCACAAGCAGGTAGTACGGTTAAAAACCTTTTAAGGATCAATTGCGTGCTGGCACATTTGTTAGTTTTACACTAAAAGGTTGTCCACAAAATGTCTACGTCTGAAACTGCGACTTCATGGAACGAGTTAACACCGGACGTTAAAATAGCGTCACGTAACTTTAGTTAGATTTTGAAATATTGCACACTACCCTTGCTCAGTTGACGTGGGTGTATTAATATTTATAACTAGCCCATTCGCTGTCCGGCGCGAGACACAATGATACTTTTTTCGATATTTCAAAAGATGTAATAAAAATTTACGTAATTAATTCTCAATTTCCGCGGTTACAAATAGAAAATGTTTATACAGCTGTTTAAACAATTATAATTCTTGAAAGCAACTATAAGTTTTAAACTGACTACCTCCCACACTTCGAGTCAAACATATTATTTGAATACTTGTTCAATATGAAAAATTGTTAAAGTAGTGTCAATCAACGGATACACATTAATTTACTTCTTGTGCATATTTAATACCTTATGATCTATTTGCACTCCTGGAATGATAAATTATAATGTAAACATATAAATGCAACTATTCACATTGCTAATGATGTACATAGATTTGTAATACTTTCATTCCGTCATCTTTATTTTAAGGCCCTCGTTAAAAAACACATTTATTACTTGTTGTCTTGTTGATTGTGCTCCTATGAAAATCCAACTAGAACGTTGCACCTTAAAAAAATACTTATCGAATAACGCTATAATACTTCACTCTTCAAGTCTATAAGATCAACAGTCTTGGAAAGGTGGCATTCCAGCCCTACCAACCTTGCGGTTATAACGGACCGTTTTAGTTGCACGCTCTTGCCTGCCTAAAAAATGGTCTATGTATGTTGACCCACTCCAGTGCAAACGTTTCATATTACGGTACCTGATGCAACCACACAAACGTCGCTTCATAAACGAGCAGCCTCAATAAACTTACTATAAGATCATAGTAATTTACTTATTTTATATAAATAAACCTGTTTATTTAACTGCCATGCAAATCACATTACAAACTAGCGCATCCCTTAATACAAAAACTGCGCTTAAATATTTTCCAATATCTTGCTCGTTTTTTTAGTCGCAGCTGCTAAACGAATTACGATCAGGGATGTCAGTAAATGTGATCACTACTCGCAAGGCTGCCCGCTATTATAAAAATGTTCAGTTTTTTTACAAACCTTCCGTTTCTTCCTAGCGACTATTCTATCTTTGACTGACTTGTGTACGGTCACAGATTACTAAATAGTTACTATGTAACAGACACATCACTCCCATACAAAAGTGAATATACCTACGTTATAATCACCTACTCAATCTTAATAATAATAGCCGCTGTTGGCAGTGAAGAGAAATGTACCTAAGACCTCAGGCAAAGAGTTGCAGATTGTGTGACTGTACGTACAAGCGCGTCATCGAACGAAGGTGCTAGGGTTGTTCTTATGATGATTTTAGTAATAAAACGAATGTTGCGAAATAACCATATTTTTATTTGCTAAATACCTATATATACACGAGTCAGTTAGTAAATACATATTGTATATATATTCAATAAAATTAACAATAATTAATATGTTATAAAAGAAATAAAATTTATAATAATCGTACGTAGTAGGGGGGCCTATTGCCTATTTGCGTTTATCGGGCACAATACCAGACAATACAGTAAGTACGTAAATAAGATTCTGACATTAAGTAAATCTTATTTCATAAAAAAAGCATTTATATTTATTTCTAATAACCTAAAGTTATGAATTTACGAACATTTACATACCTAGTATTTCCTTTCTTACCTTTGTTCTAAATAAAATAAATGGTGTCAATTTGTAGATGAAATTTGATATAAGTACCTACTTATATCAAATCTTATACCATTACTTACTACATAAATCATTGTTTGTCCTTCGGCAATGAAAAAACAACAAGTTTTCATTTGTTTTGTGCCTTTAACACCCATCCACTGCACAATAACTTCGTGGTTTCGGCATTTCTATAACAAAGCGCGAGAAACCTGCCGTGGGTACACGCGGCCGGGCGTGCGGCGGCCCTCTGTCGTTTGTACCGACAGCGGTACACGAAGTGGTACGTATTTATCGCGCGAATTTGTGCCAGTGACGGGGGCCTGGTAGGGTGAGATGCGTGTTCTGTGTGTCGGTGTAAGTTCGGATTCAGGTTTGAAGAATGAGAAGTCCAGCCAACGTGAAGTGACGGTTTATGGTTGACTGTTTGTTACAAAATGGTTATACCGACTGCCTAATTTCTAGGAGTGCTTACTTATATTCACTTATCTTAATATATAAAATCCTTGCGTTACTGACTGACTGACAGACACGCTACAGCCGAAACTATTGGGCGCAGGAAGCTGAAATTTGGCATGTATATTCCTTGGAGACCGTAGGGGTGCACTAAGAGGGGATTTCCCGAAATTCCCACGGGATCGGCCAAAACGGGTGAATTTAAAAAAATGCAGGCGTAGCTGCGGGCGTCCTCTAGTTACTAATATTTATTTTCACGGGACTATGAGTCATGCAAGAACCAAGTTCTTAACCTGCTCTAAATTAATAACATATGACGGAATGTTAAGGTGATGCAATTCTAATAACAAAAGTAATGTCTAATTAGTAATCCAGGTAGGTACATATCTATAAACGTGTTTTGAATGTTTTAAAACGTTTAATAGAAATAACTACTTTGGAGATGTAAAGTAAATACATACTTACATAATTATATTGTGATGTAACATATACTTCCACCGCGACGCATCGAATGGTGCGCCCCCATTTGGTCGCGGGAGATAGGGCGCGCGTCAACGCAACACCGACACGGCTCTCCTCCCGCGACCGCGCCCGACTGCGAGGGACAGACAGAACTGTCCGCCGCACCCGCACCGTTGGACGCATCCTGCGCAGGCCCCTCTAAGCCCACGCGGAGCCTCCACTCCTGGGATCTCTCTTAGCTACAACGCGGGTGTCCAATCCACGGTTACTGAGCCCCCCCTCCACGACAAGGTGGAGATCCTACGGGGATGTAACATATACTACGTTTGATAGATGTCTATAATAATGTAACTACTGAAGAACTCTATTGCTGCATATCTTAATCTATAAAATCCTTGCGTTACTGACTGACTGACTGACTGACAAGCTACAGCCAAAACTATTGGGCGCAGGAAGCTGAAATTTGGCATGTATGTTCCTTGGGGACCGTAGAGGTGCACTAAGAAGGGATTGCCCGAAATACCCACGGGATCGGTCAAAACAGATTAATTTGTTGCAGAGTAGACTGTTTTCCAAGTCGGTAAACACTAATAAGTATACAGGGGGTAAAAAGACCCTTAACGAAAACTGAAACCCCATACTATACCAATTATTACGATATTTTTTTTACTTGGGCACCATACCTGGGAAATAACTTGTTCAGGAGATATTGAGGCTCAAAGTCACGAATTTTTTTCTAATTATTATCTAAATATTATATACATTATATACTATATCTATTATCCAAAATCGTGTTTAGAATGATAAATGTAAACTTTCTTCCAAATAAACATATACACAATTTTCAATATTTCCCTAAAATAAACGGCTTTAAAGTTCCCTAAACGCAGTGTATGCCTACTAGCAATCAGCTGCGAGTTCATTCCCCTCGGCCGCGCGACCACGTGATCATAAGCTGCCACCGTTAGGGCGGTTGCAAACTAGCGTTTTATACGCGCGTACAAGCTGGTTTTTGGAAGCGCATGTAGGCGCGCATAGGCTAGCCTTTTGGAACACGTGCAACTCGTACGAGCGTTGACGCGCGTCTCAGCTCGTATAAGCGCTATACTGACACGATATCACTACCGTTTCGAGCGAACACGTCGAAATATGCCCGTTTATGCGAGTCCGGTTTTTTTTAGCGCATAATGTAGCGCGAGTTTAAGCGTGTATGCTGAAACGACAGTATACGCGCAGAAAAATACGCTCATCTGAAACCGCCCTTAGATCGACGATGCATTTCTCGCGCCAATTTTTTCTGCAAGCGCGCGCTAATAAAATGTGTCTATTCTTTTAAGCTTAAACAAATATTTTGTTTCCCAGGTATTATTTTCGCGTAGTATGACTTAGCATGATGTGCAAAACGAGTAGACTTCGGCTTGGTGATGGGTCTTGTGACACCCTGTATAGAAGTTAAATTCTAGAAAGTTTTAGTCTAAATTCACATACAGTTTATTAGACTTGGCAGGCGTCCAAGCATCCGACTCGGTTTGAGCCTTCCAATAGAACTGCAAATAATTATTACTCCACTGTCTTAAGACGGCCGCGCAAGCTTGGCTTACGTTATGCAATAGGATTACGTGGACTGGCCATTAAAGAGATTGAAAACTATTCTGACAGTTGTAAAAATATGATAAATTAACATATTTGTGATAAAGATGCATAAAAATATCGCTTCAGCTCTCTTTGGTTATGCGTAAATGAGATTGACCATCACCATTTCACAAAATATTATTTATTCCTATTAAGTATGGTTACAAAAAATGTACTGGGAATATTTTGCAATTATTTTATTGAAATAAGGACTAGACACATACTTTTATAAATTTATCGCAATTTGCACGCAATAGGTTCGGTTATGCGTTAATAGCACTGCGACGTCATGTATTATTCCTTTTTATCATGCAATAATAATTAAATGACTCACGCACCTTATGTATGAACAAAAAAAAAAACGACTTTCAAATGCTCTCGATACCGTCAAACACTGTCAAGCTTTACACGACATTATACAGCAATTGTTATACGTTCCCTCGTAGAACAGTTGGACAGTCCTCTATTTGTGCTACTGCACATGGAAATTTATATGTTTGTAAGCTGTCAAGCCCCATTTCTGCGTTGGTCGTTCATGTAACGGGTTCTGGTAGTAAAAACGCAGTAGAGGTTCTAGATGCGTTTATTGCAGAGTATTGTCTCACTTCCTATGCCGAGTATGACCGACCAACAACACGACACTGGCCTGAACACTAAGGGCTGCAGTTTCCCACGCTGTTCCCTCCGGTAGTGTGTAGGCAGGCCAGACTCTTCGGCAGAGGTGACGCCGAAGGCGATGCAGCAGGTGTAGCGGTCTAGGTAGTGTAGCCCGGAGCTTAAGGTAAACCTGGAACCTGAAGGAAAGCAGCATTAGGAGAGCCACAACCAATAGAGTCAGGCAGGCGGCGTCAGCCGGCCTCAGCTAGCAGGTAGAGAGATGGGCAGTACGCTAACGCAGTAAATGTAGTGCTTACCCGTAGCTGGGACCAGGATACACGTAAATACGACGTAGGGTCAGTAGGTACGCTTAGTTATAGTAGAAGCGACGTTAGAGTAGCGGTGCCGGCCTCTCTGTCGGCCCCTTTATATACCGGGCCCTCCATCAGGCTGAGAGTCCGTTTATGACCATATTTGGTCAGGCTTTGCGAGTGCGGACGATGGCTTTCTCTGATTGGCCGAGCGTATGGGCGGTACTGTGACGCAACGCGGTAAGTACCGGACATACGTTACAATACCGCCCGCCTTAGAAGAGGATTTTACGTGGCTAACAAGGAAAATCCGACTAGCTACGTTAGGTCTATGAGTCCGCTACTGTCCAAGCTAAGACGGCATATAGAGAGAAGGAAGGGAAAGTCTTCTACGGTTTGTAACAAATAGTTAGGCACCATAGTGTATAAGTTTTAGGTCCTTAATGTGCCAAAACCCAATAGAATTTCCAGACGCGTCCGACAACTCGTAAACGAGAGGCGACTTTTTATTAATCACTGTGCACTTCACGAATTTAGGGGCTAGTTTCTTACAGAAGGACTTATCCTTGTCGCTCTGATAAAAAGTCCGTTTCCACACAGTGTCTCCCACATTAAACTCAGCTGGTTTACGGCGTAAATTATACGTTTGGGAATTCCTAGCATGAGCTTGAATGAGGAGTGCCTGAACTTTGTCAAATATGCCTGATAAGTGACCTATGTTTTCTGCGTAATCGTCCCTAGGTATGTATATGTCGACACAGACGCTGATGATATAGTATATCATCAGCGTCTGTGTCGACATAGTGTGAGCCGCATGGAACTAGTTCACGTCCATAGACTAAAAAACTAGGTGTATAGCCCGTGACTTCATTAACTGCAGTATTTAATGCAAACTGCACCTTAGGTACGAGAGTGTCCCATAATCTCTGGTCATTTCCTACAAACGCCGCTAAGGTAGAACCAATGGTTTTATTATAGCGTTCGACCGTATTGACATGTGGGGAATATTTAGGAGTATAATGAAGATTAGGGATTTTGTACTTACGCAACATAGCTTTTAAAGTAGCACTGACAAACTGTTTACCATTGTCCAATATAATTGTAGATGGTATACCATGAACTAAAAATATTTTTTCTTCCAAAATATTAGTTATTATTTCAGCAGTTGCGCGCCTGATAGGAAAAAGTAGACAGTATTTACTAAAACAACAAGTTACTACGAAGATGTAGGCGTTTTGTTTTCTTGTGACGGGTAGTGGCCCCACCAAATCTACACTAATGGTTTGGAAGGGTCGTGAACACACTTTGGGTCGTCCCATGGTTCCCAATGGTGCGTGGTTCTGATGTTTGTGCGCGATACAAGTGTCGCAAGAATTTATGAACTTAACTACGTCATCGCGCATTTTGGGCCAATAGTAACGCAGTGCTAAGCGCTTGTAAGTTTTAAATATACCGAAATGCCCCGAAGTGGGTTCGGCATGGTTCTCTAATATGGCATTATTTCGATCAGAAGAAGGTAGTACTTCTTTCCATTCGAACTCCTTACGTAGCATACACCTAGATTTAATCAAACGATATAATTTATTATTTTTAATAGAATAGTCTGGATAGTCATTAGGCGAAGATAAACAACCATTGTAGGTGGCTGAATACCATTGATCAGTGTTAACATTAGGGTCATTCACGTTATTATTATTCGCGTTAATTATATTTACAGGTAGGGATCGTGATAACGCATCGGCTATAATATTATCCGCACCGCGCCGATGCTTTATTTCGAAGTTGAAGGCTGACAGACGAACCGACCACCGAGCTAATCTACCAGTCGGGTTGCTCAAGTTTAGGAACCATTTCAGTGCGGAATGGTCAGTATACACAACAAACTTTAACCCGTTATCTAAATAACAGCGCCAATATTCGAGGGCTGTTAGAACTGCTAATGTTTCCCGTTCTGTTATACTGTAGTTTTGTTCCTGTGCATTTAGTGACCTACTCATGTAAGCGATAGGTAGTTCCACGCCATCTATTTCTTGTGTAAGTAACCCACCGATGCCGCTCGCACTCGCATCTGTGTGAACTTGAAAAGGTTTCTCGTAATCGGGACACGATAATATTGGTGCGGAGCTTAACAATTGTTTTAGTTTACAAAACGAGTCATCAGCTTCCACCGACCACTGAAATGGTGCGGCTTTCTTACCGGTAGAGGTAAGTTTGTTCAGCGGACCGGCAATAGTACTAAAATTAGGTATAAATCGCCGATACCATGATGCAATGCCTAAGAACCTTTTGACTTCTTTTTTATTCTTAGGCGTAGCATATTGAAGAATGGCTTCCACCTTACATGGGTCTACTTGTAATCCTTTAGAGTTTACTACGTAGCCCAAGTACTTCAATTCATCACGGAAGAATTTAGATTTTTCCAAGTTGATGGTAAGGTTGGCCGATTTTAATTTTTCGTATACTTTATTTAATAGTGACACATGAGCATTAAAGGATGGCGATATAAGCACGATATCATCTAAAAAAACGAATACAGAGTTTTCGAACTCAGGACTGTTCGTAAACAAGTGATCCACCAAACGCTGTTGTGTCGCAGGCGCATTCGTTAAACCAAACGGCATAGTCACAAATCTAAATGTTCCTCTAGTAGGCACATAGAACGCAGTCTTATCACGATCACATTCGCGAAGAGGCGTCTGTCAAAAGGACTTAGATAAGTCTATACTACTTAGATATCTAGCGTTCCTAAGGTTGTCTAAAATTTCGGATACGTAAGGTAGTTTGTACGCGTCTTTTTTAGTAATAGAATTAAGTTTCCGACTATCTAAACAAAACCTTAGTTTACCGTCTTTCTTAGGCGTTAGTAAAATCGGTGACGACCACGGACTTTCGCATTTTTCTACCACTCCCAATGCAAGCATTTCGTCTAATTCGTCAATAATTATTTTTAATTTCGCCGGCGGTAACCTATAATATCTTTGGCGTATCGGCGCAGAATCGCCAGTGTCTATTGCATGTTCTATTAAGTGAGTTCGTCCTAAACCGGTTTTTTCAGTAGAAATCGACTCGTATTGCTTTATAATTAACTTAGCCGTTCTCTGTTGTGACTCACTCAACTCACTAAAAGATTGCAATACGTTCGTGTTACTTAGCTTATTTTCACCTAACACACTACACGGCAATGTTTTAGACATGCATACGGATGCGATATGGTTAGGCAGTAATTTAAATAGTTTCCAGAAATCGATGCCTAAAATTAAATTACTTGTAACTTCTGGAATAATATAAGCTTTTAATAAGTGGGTTTGATTATTAAAAGTAGTGGGTAAGTTGATAAAACCGCGCGGCAACAATATATTTCCACCCGCGGACCGAATGGAATTAGTGTTGTGACACTGCTGTATTTCTAACCCGGTTTTAGTAATTACCTCCAGATGGGAGTTGTTACCTAGAATTGTAATGGCTGAACCGGAATCGAGCAATCCACAAATAGGTAAACTGTTAATCGTTACGTTAACATAGGGCCGTAGGTCATTTTTAGGTTTATTATCCAGGATCGAGGCGACGGAATAACTAGAGAAATACACTTTTATCTTTTATTTTTATAATCATCTTTGTCAAAATTGGTTGAATAGGTTGTAGAACCTAATTTAGATTTTGACACGCCCCGACCCTGACCAACTAGTTTTTTGGTTTCGTCGATTTACAGTTCGGGCAGTTAGGGAATGTCACATCCCTACAGCCGCACTTGAAGCAAATTGCGAAGCGATCGCGTTTGCATTCATTCAAACTGTGATCATTGATTCGGCAGCGCGGGCAGTACTTGGACGTGACTAGAGCGACAGAGCTAGGTTTAGACTTAGGTTTGCTAGGTTCGTTGTTCACAGTGTATTCGGACGTACCCTCTATAGTAGCAACGGGATAATTATTGTAGGAATTATTACGCGCTCGGTTATTAGGTTTGTGACTGTAAGCTAGGTCTGGTGCCAACGTGTCGTTATTATAATACGGTTCGCGGAATTGAGAGTTCAAACATTTCATCCGTTCGTAGTTTAAACATAACGTCTGCAGTGTTGCTATACTGTCTATTGAAGATATTGACGGAGCTAGCACTAGTGAGTAGCATGGACGTATGTTATGCAATAGGATGTCTAACTTTTCGCGTTCGGACAATCGCTTTGACGGAGACAGCCTAGCGAACAGCTGATTCATTATCGAGAGATAAATAATTATAGTTTCGGTAGCACCTTGAGTACGTCGGCGGATTTCATTTAATAACCGGTAGTCATAATCGTACGGTGTGAAATCGTCTATTAATTTAGTGGTGAGTTCTTCCCATGTAGTGAAATATTCTTTTAGGCCGCGGTACCAGTGAAGTGCGTTACCGGTGAAAATTTCGGAGGCATATGATAAAATTTTAGTGGAAGGTAGATTACGCGCGGTTTGGAATTCGGTTACGCGTTGTAGGAACGCTCGGACGCATCCCGTACCGTCGTATTTTAGCTTAGACAGTTCGTTAACTCTCAAATGCTCGCAATGCAATACTGGGGCTAACCCTGCCTGCGTCGAGGTAGACGGCGCAGGTTGGGCCTCAGCCACAGCATCAGCTGAGCGAACACCTGATTGTTCAATGGCGGACAGCTCCGCCGAGAGCTTGTCGAACCGGCTGCACAATTCGGTTATCTGTTTTAAATACGCCGTAGGACGTTCCATCCTACGGAGTCTGTGGAATATGTGGTTGTGCAGTGCGGTAGACCTCCTAGCTAGGTTCGCGTCGTAAGAAACAGATAACGAATTTAGTCGCTTGGCCAGCTCAGAGACGGCCTCGCTAGCGCCCTCGAAGTCCACCGCTATGGCTAGACCCGACTCCAAAATGTCATCATTTGGAATGGCTTCCAGTAATTTAGGGAGCTGCTTCCGCAGACCTAGGACAGAGGTAGCCGGCTCCTCACCTCTAATCGCGACCTCGTAAGCTAACTCGTTCTTGTTTAGCAGGAAGTATTTTATGGGGTGTGAGCCCATTGTGTATGAAGGAGTACCGCGTAAGTATAACACTACACACTACACTTAGTACGCAAGCGTTCCGCCCTTACAAATGGCCTACTTTACGATTAGGCGTAAAAGTTCGACCGTTAGGACTAATTAGAAAAACGTTAGATTCAAATTTGCGAACTAGTACGTAGTAGGTAGTTACACTAAAAGGTAGGCAATTAGTACAACAATACGTACCGGTTCGCTGTAGCCGCACCTGCTCGCTTACAATGATGGAGACCTGCTAGATGAGAACTCGAGCACGGAAAGCGAGACAATGCCCCACGTTGGGCGCCACTGTAACGGGTTCTGGTAGTAAAAACGCAGTAGAGGTTCTAGATGCGTTTATTGCAGAGTATTGTCTCACTTCCTATGCCGAGTATGACCGACCAACAACACGACACTGGCCTGAACACTAAGGGCTGCAGTTTCCCACGCTGTTCCCTCCGGTAGTGTGTAGGCAGGCCAGACTCTTCGGCAGAGGTGACGCCGAAGGCGATGCAGCAGGTGTAGCGGTCTAGGTAGTGTAGCCCGGAGCTTAAGGTAAACCTGGAACCTGAAGGAAAGCAGCATTAGGAGAGCCACAACCAATAGAGTCAGGCAGGCGGCGTCAGCCGGCCTCAGCTAGCAGGTAGAGAGATGGGCAGTACGCTAACGCAGTAAATGTAGTGCTTACCCGTAGCTGGGACCAGGATACACGTAAATACGACGTAGGGTCAGTAGGTACGCTTAGTTATAGTAGAAGCGACGTTAGAGTAGCGGTGCCGGCCTCTCTGTCGGCCCCTTTATATACCGGGCCCTCCATCAGGCTGAGAGTCCGTTTATGACCATATTTGGTCAGGCTTTGCGAGTGCGGACGATGGCTTTCTCTGATTGGCCGAGCGTATGGGCGGTACTGTGACGCAACGCGGTAAGTACCGGACATACGTTACATTCATTAAGAACACAGAGTCTGCTAACTACATTCTTAGAACCTGAGTATCTACTACTTGCCAGGTATTTGTATGATTTTATAATTACTTAATTATCAAATAACTTCTTGATGCATGTTTTGACTTTTGTAATGAGCCACGTAGAGTAAATGTAAGAAAAGTACGCCTACACCATCTGTATATGGCTGTCGCATATATAATTCGAATAGCATAAGTAAACAAAGATACAGTACTATGACTATAAAAATGACTTCTTTCGATAGATTCCATCCGCTGTGCGATCCACAAATAGTTCTTCTTAGTCTGAATATACTTTGTATCTGATGTATGAGTGTTTGACCATCGAAATTCGGTTCGCTAGAGGTGTGCCGGGCCTAATGCGGTAGTTATCTCTCTTTAAATCAATATATTATAGAACTATACACACTTATATGTAATATATATATGTATATAAGTAAATCGTTCAATGTCAAACCGCAAATAAAACGAAAACTTTTAAACTACAAGCATGACTTTAAACTCAGACCTTTAAGTCCCAGACTTGTTCGACCTAATTTGCAAACGTGTCCCATCTTTAAAACAGGATCGCAGAAATTTTCCGACATTTCAGCGCTCAGTGACATAAATTACACCGTCTTCAGAAATCTCTTTACAAATAAAAGGAGAATCTTGAGCTATATAGATAATAAAATGGTCCTTTCAAAATACTATTTTATTTTACTTTCAGTGTACCTACACTGAAGAATTTCGTAGAAATATACATGATGAAGCAAAAATACATGTAGCCGATAAATTTAAGGCAAAAGACATAAGTTAAATAAAGGCGAAATTTACACATGATGTATATTACGATGAAACTTCGTAGAATAGGTACTCTGTAGCGTCATTAGGGAGTATTAAGCAGAATAATTGTAGCTGTATGCAATTTAACGAACATTTACATATTTGTTTCGACAATATTTAATATTTTTCATTCAATTGTGTATGCAAATCTAGGTGCCTGAAAACGGTTATTTTTACTGTAACGTGAGACGAAAATACTTTTAGTTTTAACAAATAACATATAGTTTAATTGTTTAGATTGGCTAGAAGGCTGGGAAAGGTTTGCAGAAGACAGTGGAAGCGATTAATTCATCCAGTCTGGTCTAGCCAAGGCAAAGATCTAAACACCTATGTACTGTGTTTTCACAGCGGTTAAACTAAAATAATTATGTACATGTGCAAATTTACCTTAGATCTCCTGGTGATGTTCTTGAGTAGACCTATAAGATGACACTCATAATTTGGGCCTAAATAATGACGAAATCGTTATAGTTACCAGGGTCCAGTTCGGCGTCCTTATTCAGAACACGATACACATTGGCAGATTCACACAAGTTTTACAATGTTCAATATGTTACAAGTTTATCTTTTATCACAAAACGATTCGCGAAGCTATCAGGATGTGCTTTCCAAAAGGCGATCAATATAATTCAATTCCAAAACGCGAAAATACAAGACGGCGTTAGCGCAAGACAATTTTTATACCCGGATCCGACAAAGAATCAGAGTGAGTGAATGATTTGACAGTTCATAGTGTGACCATCGTCAGAAATTTACAATGGACAAAGTAACACGCTACTAAACTGATATAATCGATTTGAATTATCACAAAAAATATTTCTATTTCAAACATCCACCCGCCCCGGACCGGCCTACCGGTCCGCTAATCAGTTGGTAGACGTGACAACGTTGCATCCGCTCTCCTCAGAATCGAACCGTCCACCAAGACCTCAGCAAATCGGGGAACTCCATCAGCCCCAGTTACCAAACGAAGAATGCGCCCCCTGCGCCATCTGAGTGGTTAGCCTCCTTGATCAAAACGAGGTCTCCAATTTTGGGCGGATCGGTCTTGTCGGTCCACTTAACGCGTTGCTGGAGTATGTGCAAATATTCCAAATTCCAGCGTTTCCAAAAGCTCCGAGTAATCTGGCGTACCAATTCAAAACGCGAGAGACGATTAAGTCTCGTATCAATATATATACTCAGGCAAGGCGACAAGTGGGCGACCAATCAAAAAATGGCCGTAATGTAAGGGCCTCCAAATCATTCGGATCTGAGGAGATCGGGCACAATGACCTAGAGTTCAAAACGGCCTCAATCTTACAAAACACAGTTGCGAGTTCCTCAAATGTAAGGACTGATTCACCAATTGTCCTGCACAAGTGTATTTTGGCCAATTTTACAGCGGCCTCAAAAATACCACCCAGTGTGGACAATTTGGTGAGGAAAACAACCAATTTATCCCACGTCGGGCAAGCCTATTGTCTATATCAGCCTTGTTGGTTTCAAGGAAATTAACTACGTCGTTCAAATAATTATAGGTGCCCTTGAAGTTAGTGCCACAATCAGAACAGATCAAGGAAGGCAGCCCTCTGCGGGATACAAATCTGTCAAATGTGGCTACAAACGCCTCGGTCGTAAGCAAGGAGACCAGTTCTAAATGTACGGCCTTTGTGGAAAGGCAAAGAAAACCACACAAGTAGGCCTTAACAGTCTTGCTGTTTCGAAGTGTCGACGTTTTCACCAAAAAGGGACCAGCGAGGTCCGTACCAACACCGTCAAACGTCCTGCTCTCAGTTACGTGACCTGCCGGTAAGTCTCCCATCAAGGGCTGCATGGTAGAAGCCTTGAGCTTATAGCAAGGGATGCAGCGAAAGACTACACTCCGAATAATTCTTCGGGCAGACAAAATCCAAAACTCGCGTTGCAGAATGGCCAACAAAGCATTACAACCAGCATGCGAATTTTTGAGGTGACGGTCAATTACCAACAAACGTACCAAATGACCGTCCTTGGGTAACAACAGGGGATGACGTGCCCCGTAAGGGAGGTTGGCGTTCTTGAGACACCCTCCAACGCGCAAGAGACCCGTATCGTCCAAAAAAGGGTTCAATTTAGATACAGCGCCCGATAGTTTCGATCTCCCTGATTTTAGGATAGCAATCTACTTCTCAAAATGCGCCAATTGCACGGAACGAAGCCAAAAGGTGAGGGACTCCTGTCGTTCCTGTGGTGAGAGAAACGGTGTCAGACGTTTCTGTTGTGGGTGCCTAAAGTTAAAAACAAAACGCTTTATCCAAGCAGTAACACCTAACAACTTGTCAAGGGAACTGCAACGATTCAACAAAAAATCGGCGTCGAAGACGCAGTCTACCTTCTCAAGAGCGAGTGTTCGTAGACCCGGCAAATTAGAAGTATTCAAAACTAACTAACTAAATCAATTTCTGGTCGACTCAACCATTCCGGAACCCACCACAGCGAATGGCCTATCAAATTAGGCTTCAAGCATCCTCGCGAAGCACAATCAGCGGGGTTGAGCTCACCTGGCACGTGTCTACAAACAAGTTTGACTTCGGATTTTTGGATTTGGGAAACGCGATTAGCGACAAATACCTCCAAGGTGTGGACAGAAGCCTTCAACCAACAAAGAACAATTTGGCTGTCTGTCCAGGCGTAGGTCCCATTAATACAAATGCTTTTACCCAAAGTACTGGACACGTGGTTCAATAAGCGTACAAGTAGGGCTGCTCCCGAGAGCTCCAATTTTGGGATGGTCAGAGATGTCCGAAGGGGTGCGACCTTGCTCTTCGCCATGATCAGGGAAACCCTCACCTGACCTGAGGCACTAACTGTGCGCAAGTACACCACGGCCGCGTGACCACGTTCCGAGGTATCACAAAACCCGTGAAGGGTGGCCTTGTACTTCCCGGGAGGAAGGATGGGACGAGGCAAGTAGATCTCGTTGACGGCAGGAAGTGAGGATACAAAAGAGGTCCACTCCTCAACAAGAGTACCGCGTAGAGGTTCGTCCCAGGTCAATCCTGCTGTCCAAAGCTTCTGCAATAAGCATTTTGCCCAAAATATAACAGGACAAATCCAACCGTTTGGATCAAAGGTTCTGGCGACAGTAGACAATACGAGACGTTTAGTTCAAGAACAAGGCAATTTCAAGTCTACGTTATACGTAAAGATGTCTTGGACTGGTCTGTACTGAACGCCGAGAACAGCCATCATGGCGGGGTTGTCAACAATCTCAAACAAATGTGGATCCTGCTGATGATCCTCTGGCAAGCCTTCCAAAAGCGCTGGTGAGTTGGAAATCCATTTGCGCAACTCATAACCAGCGGAGGCCAAAATACCTATTAATTCGTCCCGCAGGAGGATCGCCTCGTCCACTGTGGAGGCGCCCGAGCAAATGTCATCGACGTAAATATCGTCCTTCAAGATGGCGGAGGCTCGAGGGAAACGTAAGCCATCGCGGTCTGCGAGCTCCGAAAGATAACGTAATGCCAAGTAGGGGCTTGACCTTAACCCGTACGTATTGGTATTGAGCTCGTAGACGACCATAAGATCGCGAGGATCCTCTCTCCAAAGGATCAGCTGCAGTGGATTGCAAAAAGCTATATGATAATGATATGAGCAGTCGCATTTTAAATGTTGTAATTGTTGATTGTTTTGTAGCCATACACGGCAGTAAAAAAAGATGCACGTTTGAGTAATACGAGAGCGATGTGGCCTGAAAGAAGATGTCGTGACAAGGATTGAGAAAGGAATGCTGAAATGGTTTGGACACGTGGAGAGATTGAGTGAAGAAAGATTGACGAATCAAATATATATGGCAGAGGTGTATGGGCAAGCCGGTTGCGGCAGACCTCGTAAGACATTTGTGGAGCAAATTGGGGACGTCTTGAAAAACGGAAAAGTCCGAAGCACCCGCAACCGGCGAGCATGTATGAAAAGAATAATAAATGTAGAGGAAGCACGTGAGGTTTGCAAGGATAGAAGCAAGTGGCGATCTGTTGTCTCTGCCTACCCCGACGGGAAAAAGGCGTGAGCATATGTATGTATGTATATTTTTCGTGGATTGATTTCAATGTGTCGCCTTTCTTGCCAGGGTAAATATTTTCTAGATGTCGAATGTCGCTCGAATAGGCCAGTAGAGCTATTTATTTATAAATTTCGCCATTTCTCTATTCCACACGATTCTTTTGGGAATTTATCGCATACTGTCGCCCATTTATCCCTTTATATCACTATGGACATACATGTTCGTTTTTAGGGTTCCTACGTAACTGTTAGAAATCCTTATGGTTTCTATCTATCTATCGTCACACCTGTTTCCCATTGGGGTAGGCAAAGACTATGAAACGCCAAATACTCCGGCTCAAATACACCTCTTTCGCTTCCTCGACATTCATTAACCACATCATGCATGCTCGCCGGTTATGGGTCCTTTTATCTTGGCCCCTTTTTAGTACGACACCTATTTGGTGCGCGTAGGTCCGTCTTGGGCGTCCCCTACCGACATCTCCATTCATTCTTTCACGATACACTTCTTTCGTATTTCTTATTTCATCCATCCATTCCAAATGTCCAAACCATTTCAATATTTATTTTCCCTTTTTTTGTCTTTTTCAATCTTTGTCACTACGTTTTTCACTTTATTTATCTCTCTGTAAGCTCTCATCTCCACAGCATTGATTCTACTTTCATGCTTCTTCTGCCATATAATATATAAAAAATATTTTTTATAATACATTTGAGAGTTCGAATAAAGAAAATAATTGCGGAAAACATACATTTGCGCTCAAGCTGAAAAATGTCGTGCGTCCATGAAGAAAAGGACACTAGATTTACATCTTTATACGAATATCGCAAAAATATTCGACATACCCATGGATTACTGTATATTTGTAAATACAACGAACTCATGCACGAATGTTTTATAATATTTATTTACCCAACAAATTACGGGCCAAATATGAAACACCGCGAACCACAACTGGTGAGTAATTCGCCGAAAAGTCGGGGAAGTAGAAAGAATTTATATTTGTATTTTAAATATATCGCCACTAAGCCCAGCGTGTAAAATTCGTGAATGTATCAAAAGCATGACATATTCTAAGACTATATTCCACTAAAAAAATAATAAAGTAAAGTTGTCGTGGATACGTTGCGTAAAACAATCATTTTATTTTCACCCTGCACCAAATATGCGATTCTCTTTTTAAAGAAAAATAATAAATGTACAAAATTGATGTATTTGTACATTTATACTTCTTCCGTGACTATATACATACATCTAATACATAATCTATAAATTGAGACTAGGTCAAAACTATGACTATCGGTTGTTAGTGCGCAAACCATAATAATAAAAACAGGGCACTTCAAATTGCATTTTGGCACTTTAAAGCATTTCTCGTATAATTCATATATCAACTTACCGAAAGCACGCAGAGCATAATTATGTCCGTATAGTTTAAATTTTCAGGAGTAGCGTCAGTTTTATTTGCATATTGCAATTCATTTTTAGTGATTCTCATTGCATTCCGAATAAGTTTGGGTGGATTTCAGCGGGACCTAATGGAATTTCTGAATGTTGGAACTGTTCTCTTGTACGGCGTATGAGCTTTATTGTGCTAAAGGATTTACTAGGATAATGTTAAAGATATGAACAATGTATTAATTGTTTTATGGGAAAGTATAAATTTTCTTAAATGATGTTGATATAGGTCTTCTTCTTTCTCTAAGCGTTATCCCAGTTTCAATCTGGGGTCCGCTTACTAGTCTAACCGGATTTGGCTGAATGAAAAATTTGCTTATAAATCAGGAAGAACCCAGAAAGGGAACGACAATACGATTTAGCATTAATATTTGACGACAGATTACTTTCTTTCTTTACACAAAAAAGCGGTTTACCCTTTATATTTTGCTGCATAAAGGTACACGTGACATAACATCCCCAGGGAATTTTATTCAAAAGGTCTAAACTCGTTATTTTGGCGGTTAAATTTATATTAGTAACAATATGGTGACTATAATATTATGAAGATAGTCTCTTGGTTTGTAAAGGCACGGTTAATAGTAAGGTCGCGTAATAAAACTTTGTCGTTTATTAAACTGCGTTGTAGTGTTATTTAAACAGAATATTATAGGTAAGGGTCTTCATTTTAAGGATGGTGCGCGTATGTTTACCTGGAAGGTAAAAGACTGGTTTTACAAGAGTCTACGAATAGAAGTTTTTAATGACATGGGATGATAAGCAAATGTAAAGTCACGCGAAAGATCCAAAAGTGATTCGTATAATTTCACTATATTACCGATTTGTTAATGTTCCGTAGATAGAAGATCCGTATGGTAATGGATACATAGTTCATTCGGTTTACAGACAGTGAATGGTATTACGTAAAGTTTAAAACGAATATGTTTATTCAAAGTTCTTTCGTTACTGACTGACTGGCAGACAATGTATAGCCAAAACTATTGGGCTTCTAGAAGTTGAAATTTGGCATAGGCCTTGGTAACCGTAAAGGTACACTAAGAAGGGATTCCAAAAATTCTTAAGGGATCGGGCAGAAACGGTTAAATTTATAGCGCAAATTTGCGGGCATCCTCCGCAAATTCGCAGATTGCTACCAACATGAGATTCGCCTGTGGTATATTTTTACGGTAACCTACGGGAGAAACAAAGAGAGAAGAGACGGTCAGGCAGATTGACCCTTTAGTTGGAAAGAGAAACCACTTTCCTCAAAGGTGTAAAATTACTTTTCTAATGTCTTAGAACTGTAATAACATTTACCTGTTTGCATTTAAGTTGGAAAGCTTATTTAAAAGATGAAGCTCGCAGAAGAAAGTTAATAATATTCCCTTGAGGCAATTATTAAAAAAACTTTGCTAAAGCTAACACTCGCATCTCAGTACAAACATCGTACGGACGTGTTCGTATTTACTCTTTCACTTGTGAAATGCTTATTTTTATTTAATTGTTAATTAAATCTTCGCAGATTATAAATTTTATCACGATATTTATCATAATTAAATTTATAATTAGAATTTGCTGTGGAAATTGTTTATTAATGAGCAAAGAGTAAATAGTAAAATATTTAGTATTTTAAATTACGTCGGTGGTGTTAGCATTAAGTTTAAAAGATTTTTTATTCAAAATGTAGTACTTTAGAGATTTTGAAGATGGATGGGCCATTTTGATTAGGAAATCACTACGTTGTATAGTACACCGATTTTCGACATTGACTGTTGAAATTCTTTCACTGTCTTATAGCGCCGATGGATCACTGTCTTATAGCGTCGAAGCCTGGGGTTTCTACAACCACTGCCGTCTGACCTCATCGCCCAACATCAACTGTCATTGTCTTTTATTAAGAGGAAGGTCGGTGGCAAATAGAAAGTAGGTACTGCAGTACCTACTCTCCTTTGTTATGTTAGTTAAATTGCAAGCCACATCCGTCATACTGTCATACACTGCTATAAGTGTAAGATATGAAATTGAAACGTTGTGTGCAATGTCTACGTCATACGACATGAAACACAAATATAACAATAGTTCCTCCTTGAATGAAACACTGTCGTGAAATTCTCATATCACGAATAGTTTCCACTGGCTCTTTGTGTCTGTTGATTTAATGTTTAGACATTTTTGATGATTAAGTTCCTCACGATACAAAATATATAACTAGTGCGATAAGTGTCTAAAATATGTAGGTTGTATGTACTATCACTGAATTATTTAAACAAGTATTTTACAAACTTCGTTGACTTTCTATAAACCGCTGGAAACCCTTATCCGAACCCCCAAATACCTCTTTACTTAAAATTTATTAACAGAAATGCAACCACAATCAAAGCCACCTGTTTTGTCTATTTTGTATTATTTGGATTATTTCTTTCATCACACACTTCGTCTTACAACATTGAACAATACATCAACCAAAAAAATATGCATCTTTTTTAGCGTTTCTGACTGAAATGGATATTTAATGCGTAATGTGACTTGATATTGATTTATTTAATGTTAAGTGATGACATTGCCTCTAATTGTTCGATTAATAAGTTACCTGAGTGGAATCGTAAAAGTGCTGTTTCTTCTTAATTTTAGTACCATCATCAGAATATAGTTCGCAAATCTTACAACTAAGACCATAATATTAAGCATTTATGTTAAATTGTCTTTTCTTTAACATTAGAATTAAGTGAAACTTACGCATTCTCGATGAGCAGTAAAACCAAAATAAAACAAAAAGACTTTCATAGTTTTTAAACCTAATTAGCTACATATTCATCTTCCTAACGATTCGATTGCTTTGTAAATGAATTGAAACATATCGCTAGCTCAGTATTCTCATGATCATGGTTTCTATAGAAATCGTGCTCACGAGAATACTGAGCTGGCATTTGTCTTAATGCCTTGAGTATATAATTTACAACTTACCTGTGCTCTCTGAAGTGCACGCTATATTCTTACGAGGGAAGCATCGACTCATACCTATTACACCTCTCAATCAAAATATATTTATCATTCTTTTTCTGATTGCCTAACCTTATTTTCTATTATCACCGTTCAAAAATTATTCTTCCATTACAATATTCGCGCGAAATCCTTCAATCTAATGACTACCTGTTTTCAATCGTCCACCTTTAACATGTATATTGTTTGCGCAGTGATGTCAGGCCGGCCCAATATATTTGTCCCGTGATGTCACGCCGTTGGGCTAATAAAGAAGTGTGTTCTATTTGCAAGAGCCCTCAATATAACAAATTAACTGTAATCGTTGTACGTATACTCAGTGGAATGAGGGTTTTACACCTAATTGCTTTTCTTTTCCAACAAATGTTAGGGCAGTCTTCTTCTTCGTATCAATAGTTCACATTAAATTTTTTTTTCCCAAAACTTGGCCACGGTGACGGCATTGTCTGAAGCCACTTTAAGGTCTTGTTTGCTGCAGGTAGATGGGCAAAGGGGGCAAGAAAGCAAATATGCCATAGACTGGGATGGAACTCCACAGTCGCAGTGGACCAGTGAGTGGTCTATAAATCCCCATCTAGCCATGTTTTTCCTACAGCGCCCGACCTGAGTTCTCAAGCGATTAAGCGATTTCCAGGTCGACCACTGCAAGTTGTGACCAGGAGGCAGGCTTTCTTTCGCTGCAGGGAAGTTTAGTGCGGCCGGGTACTTAGAGCCCCACAGTTGCTCTCTTGCCAATTTTGGGTTGTCATTTGTGGCAGCAGTTATTCTTAAAAAGCTTTTTCGGCTTTTAAGCCGGGCGCCAGGCATCTCATGGCCATACAGTGAGTGTCGCAGGTCTGTTTCTTGCCTATGTTTCTCCACTGCGCAGGCTATTTCCCGTCGCACATTCGGTGGAGCGATGCCTGCTAGAGGGTATAGCAAATGGAGCGGGGTTGGTTTCAGACAGCCCGTTATGATTCGGCATGTCTCATTTAGGGCTACATCTACTTCCTTTGCGTAGGCGGATCGGTGCCACACTGGGCACGCGTATTCGCCTGCGGAATACGAAAGTGAGAGCCCTGTGATTCGGAGAACATGCGGGGCCGCTCCCCAGGCTGTTGAAGTTAGACGTCGCAGCAGATTATTCCTCGCACAGACTTTTTGCTTGGTGTTTAAGCAGTGGGCCTTGTATGTTAGCGCTCTGTCCAGGGTGATGCCCAGGTAGCGTGGACGAGGGCAGTGCTCTATGTTAACGCCTCGCCATGATAATGAGAGTGCTCGCTTTGCATCCCGGTTACGTAAGTGGAACGCGCAAGACTGGGTTTTTGACGGATTAGGCCGTAAGGCGTTTTTGGCGTAGTACTTGTCAAGCGCGTCCAATCCTACCTTGAGCGATATTTCTACATCTTCAAAGCTCGATGTTTGAGCTGCTAGTGCGAGATCATCAGCATACAGAAAAATTTTGGTACGCGGTGTTTTTGGCTGGTCGTTTGTGTAAATATTAAATAACGAAGGAGCTAGAACGCTACCTTGTGGGAGCCCGTTTTTATGCGTCCGCCATCGGCTCTTTTCTCCATTCAGGTGCACTTGGAACCGCCGGTTATTTAAGACCACACTCAAGATGTCAACAAACCCTTTGTCTTGTGTTGTATCGTAAACTTTTCACAACAGTTTTCTGATGTTTACGGTGTCATATGCAGTTGTTAGGTCAACAAAGACAACACCGGTAATTTTGTTGGTTTCGAATCCGTCTTCAATGTACTGGACGAGGTTCAATGTTTGGCTAGTGCAGGATTTGCCTGGTCGGAATCCAGCCTGTTCTGGTATTAATACCTGTTCTAAAACTGGTGTGAGGCGGTTTAACAGCATACGCTCAAAGAGCTTAAAGGTGTGGCAAAGTAATGATATGGGACGGTAACGTTAGGGCAGTGACATCTGGGCATCATGCTCAATTTTGTGTTTTACCTCAAATTTATGGGTACAGCAAATATGATACTAAAATTAGCAATTTACAGTAAGTTATTTAGAATAGTACACACAGTAAGTTAAGAAATTCGTCTACAAGTTTTGACAAAATTTTCAGTGTCATGAAGATACCGGTAAGGTTGAGGTGGTTAGTATTGTCGAAATATTTCTGTCAAAGGAATATCAACCTTGTTGTTTATCGAAGAAAAGAAAGAAAGATAACGTGCAAACTAATTTATATCGTAGCATGGTAGAGCATATTATTTGCTGTCCATATCTATACCAGTTGTTATATCTATTCAGATTTTGCCACAATAAAGGTATCATCCATCACCAGCCTTTAACAGTTTACTGCTGGACTAGGCCTCTCCTTTGAAAGGTGGAATTGGCCTACTATACCACGCTTGCCAAATTCTTAATACTACTCCATTCTTTTATAATCAAGATAAAGATATTCTTGTGTACAAAAGCATCATAATTTATTACCTACTACTATCCGAAGTAATACAAAAGAATAAAGGCCAAAATAAATTAGCCTTGGAAAATTAAAGACCTTTTAATAACCAATCCATCAACTACAATTGTTTCAGTTGTGCCTATAATCTACTGTCATACTATGTTAATGTATAACTTTACTTTTAAATATTCATATCAGTTTATTTCCATAAAAAGCCTTTTAGAACCCTAAATTATTACATATGACTAGTTTAAGATGTATAAAACTATGGGCTATTATACAATTGTAACGTGTACTGTGTTTTAAACCCTGCCTAATAAAAATGTAACCACAATTTTAAATTTATTCACTAAAGATAACGCAATGTTTAGTAATTTACATAGCATTAGAAGATACGGACTCATTTATAAAAATCTACTGTACAAATTAAAAGATGCGTAATACACCTCTGCCTACCCCTTCGGGGATAAAAGGCGTGAAGTTATGTTATGTAATGTCAATTAAAAGATACACGTGCCGTTTTAAATATATATCTGTAGTTCTTTTTATATTAAACAACTGCTAAGTGTATACTCTAAAAGAGCGAAATAACATTAGGACTTACTATTTAAGTAGATAAAAATTGTGCATGTAGATAAATATCACATATTTATTTTGAATAGAAGAGCCATGATAACATACAGACCATGATAACATAGAGAACAGAAAGGAGACCGACAGACTGAAACACAGAAGGTCGCGGGCTCAAAACTTCGTTTTTCTTCAATTCTTAATTATTAGCTTTTTTACTTATTATTTATAAATTGTTACTAGCACCGTTTAGATGACGAAAAACATCGTGAAAAATCCTGCGTATCTGAGAATTTTTCATAACGTACTTATATGATAGGGGAAATCTGCTGACCCGCACTTGCTCAACAAGGTGGACTATGGCCTATCCTTTCTTATATTGACAAAAGACCCATGCCACTTAGTGGAACAATTTATCCAAGGGTTAATATTTTTCTTCCCTTCTTTACAGATTCATCAAGAACGTCCCAAAAAGTCATACATTAAGAGGGTAAGTAAATCATAATCTATTTGCATAGTAAATTAATTTAAGAAGCTGATAAGCAAGGGTTTAAGGATAATGAGTTGAATGATCTCTTAATTAGAGATTTCAATGGCTCGCGTTATTTAGCTGTCTGTACTAAGACAATTATCGTGGGAGCCATTTTAATGTATCCAACTTAATTAATTATAATCTCGTATTTCAATAGTAACTTTGATACAAAATGTAAGAAGAACGAATGTAAATAAAGAAGGGTGTATTTATACTGTATGTATAAAATCTAAACCACGACCCAAAACCAAAAGAGTTAAGTAAAAAAACTTACGATTCGTTAAAATAAAAAATGCTACAAAAATTGGCACAGAGCCAAATGTTTTTTCACCTCAAGTCAGCTGTCCTTAAGAATTAGCAGCCAGGATAGGTCTGCAGCTTGATTTGTATTCATATTTTTAAGCAAAAGTCCTCAAATGTCATCTCAATTTACTCGACTCCCTGCAGAGACATTTGATAAAAACTGTTAGTCATCTCAATCACACGAACTTATTGGACACGCTGGAAGACAGAGACACTTTGGTTCACTGTGCTTGTTCTACCATTTCATGGAGAGTTCTCGTTGACTCGATTTTAAAACCATTTTCACAAAACTATAGAATCTAGAACTCCGACACCGTAGTTGGCCACACACTCCCACG
This sequence comes from Euclidia mi, assembly GCA_944739405.2. Classification (NCBI taxonomy): domain Eukaryota; kingdom Metazoa; phylum Arthropoda; class Insecta; order Lepidoptera; family Erebidae; genus Euclidia; species Euclidia mi. The sequence continues at coordinate 73,035,558 of OX123184.2, forward strand.
AAACACAAAACAAAAACTCTATTACAATATTTTGCGAGGTCGATGATTGACATGCCTATTATCATCATTATCATCATCAGCCTTTAACAGTCCACTGCTGGACTAGGCCTCTCCTTTGAAAGGAGGAATGGCCAACTGAATTGGCCGATTGAAATCTTGATACAAACCCTATACCGGGTTGGTATAGGGTTTGTATCAAGATTTCCTTCTCTTACAGTGCTGTTCTCTGCATAATATGCTCCCTCTGTCGGCTCTTACGACACCCATGGGATGACATGGGATGGTGACAATCCGTATTCTTAATCCGTCACCATACGGACATGCCTATTCTTGCAGAAATTGTATTTATTATAAATAATATAGTAAACCGGCAATCACAGCACACTTCATCCTATCTCTCTTGTAAATCAAATTTATTGTTACCTGACGCCGACTGCAGCGCCGCCTTATTAGATTTTCGAATCATCCAGAAAGTTATAATTGAAATAAAGAAACATCAACAACAAATAAACGAACAACATAATTGTATCCAAATCGGTCCAGTCGTTTGGAGGATTTAGGTTAGAACACGCGTTCTAAAGAATTATATTTTTAGATAACCTTGATTTGTGTAAGTAAAGTCCTCCGTTTAAATGCCACTAAAACTGTCTAAAGGCGAAAACAGAAATCACTGCAGAGAATTTTATACGCTATGACATTTCAGTGTTCTAACTGCAGTTGTGTAGACTAAAATGTTTAAATTAGCTTCAAAAGGCAATTTAGCGTACTCGGTGTGGCTTGCGGCTACATGGCGCGACCGGACCGTACTGAAAACTCAACTTAGCACTCGTATAACAACCGATATGTAGAACCCATTTTCAATTCATACAATATAATTCTGATTAAATTCCTTGCGAGTTCTAAGACAGTTGGCGAGTTGAAGGCTTCAAGAGTGTCACAACTTGGTGTTCAATGGCGCTATTACTGAATCTTGATACTTGGAAGCTCCATATACCTATATATGATGTAGTAGTCGGCATGTGAAAGAGAGTCGCGTGCAATCTAATTAATATACACCGTCTTTTTATATACTTTACATAACCCAAGAATATATTGCCATACTTAGGTATGAAGTAAAGGTACTGAGCGTCTTTGCACAAATAAACAGGGAAAAATGTTTAACAAGTAGGTATGTGCTAATTAGAATTTAGAACAAAACGAAAGATGTGATTACATAATTCGATAATCAGGGCCTGTAGGGTCAAATAAAATAGTAGAAGGAATCCGGCGTATTTCTTAGGTAGGGCTCATAGTTTGAGTCTTCGTGCAAAGGAGACTCTCCGCTTTTGTACGGATGCCATTTTATCGCACGCGGATAAGAATTAGGCATAGAATACAAGGATATCACGCCTCCGGATTCCGGCAGCTCCTGATACACAGCGAGACAATAATATTGTACCATCATACAATCATTTCATATTTTCATCATCAATTTAGCTTTATTTTAATCTCTGGCACTAAAGAATTGAGGGTTTATTCCCTGTGCTGAGAGCGTTTCGAACAACAGCCGAACATTATTAGATGCCGAGAATTTTCCTGATTGATTCTGCGAAAATTCTACCGCTTATAATTTCCCGGTGGATCTCAAATTTTATGAGTACTCGTATTGATAACCGATACCTGCTATCTGATAACTTTGCCTATCAAAATCATTTCGCTCGAGATGTTTACTTTATGTTAAGAAAATACGCTTGAGTTAAAACGGTGTTTTATGGGCGCGAATCTGAAGCAGCTCAACACTATGCCAAGTAATATCTTTTTTAAAGCTTATTGAATTGCTTATTTGATTCCAATCGATCTCGTGTCACCTTGCTGTACACCTGCGTTCGTAATGTTTTTTAGTATATCGGTACTGCAATCTATGAAAGACTTCACGTACTCCACTCATTCATTTTGCTATTGGCTGTTGACGAAACCTTGTCGATACATTTTCAGTATCGTTTTAAATCTTGTTTTTGTACAATATATTGCTATAGACCTCATTCTAGTAAAGATTTCATTTAAAATACTTCCTATACCTTCAGCTTCGTTTCACAAATGCATATTCACAAGATAATCTTGTTAACGATGAAATATCTCTCATGCATTTATAATTTTTAAAGAAGCTTACCAAAGTAAAGTTCCTTTAAAGCTATATTTTACTTCAGAAATGAGATAAGTTTTAAATAGGTGCTGATAGTGTGCTCAACTTATTAATATGTCGTTGCGTAAGTAATTGAATCCGATTATAGAGAGAGAGCGCTATGATTTTTTATTTTTAGAGCTATATTTTTTCTAATCTGTGTAGAAATCATCATCATGCAATCGTCAGCTACTGGATATAGATCCGAAGGCACGCCGATGAGCCCGATTCTCGTAACAATAGCTGTTACTAGTACGACGGACACAGTGAACTCCGATGAACATCTATGTTTTGTATATCAAATCAATTTTTATGCGTTGTTGATGCACATTGCTTACTAATTTTGTAATGTCCAATGATGTAATCGTCAAGAAAATCATGTCAGAACAGTTGTCTATTATCTATATAATACATATAAGTATATAAAGAAATGTGAAATCGCGTTTGGCTTGCGCGGTAGACTGAGGCTTAACCCATATTTTAGTGCGAACAGGTGGCCAGCAGTGAAACTTATAGTTTGTACACAGAGCTAATATTATATTTACAACGTTTTGGTAATGATTAGTTACACATCATAAAGATATTTAATTCAAAAATCTGTTTTAAATGAAAATATTAAACTCGTATAAACCTCTAAACACGGCTGTGTAAAGTATACTTTTATATCGAAACGTAAACATTCGATACGTTTAATACAACAGTTTTTATAACCTTATTACAAGTATGCAAGGCCATACGTTATGGTATGTTATGCTCGTAATCTTAATACGATGTTATAAACGAAGTTGATGAAAATGCTGAAATATGAAAGCTTTTGAAGGAACACTTTTGCGGTGCTAGTGAAAATGCATAAAATTCTGACAAACATTGGAGAACCTCGGTCGTCTATTTCGATTATACATCGAAGTAGACGAATCAAACAATTTTGATTGGAAAATTTTGAATACAGTGCGATAAATAGGTTAGGATAGTTGCAGATGAGATTTCTCGAAAAATACTTGTCAGATTAGTAAAATGATAATAGTGACTCGTAACATTCATAATAATTAACTTTTCCGGTTTAATCTATGTATATTTTAATGATCGATAAAGCAAAACAAGCGTATCAAAAGTGTATTTTTTTAATATAATGAAATAACGATTGGTTCCGATGTTACGTCATTCGTTCTACCAGACATGGTCCGTCAATGACTAAAATCTTTTATTTAGCAAATTTTCGAGTGAAAATGTTCAGGATTAAAATTGTATACATTTCTCACAGATAAGTACAGATTTATCCCGTTACCATTATTTGCATTATCTAATGAGCTACAGCAGTGTACTCTTTCAATATTAAACACTGTGTATACTTTGAAGACTGTTAGGTAAATGTTTTAATAACTCGCCGTTTGCTACGCTAGTGTTTATTCTATTCAACTGCGTAATAAATTATGTGAACACCTCTAGTTACAGACCGAAGTGACATTTATACGCTCATCGTATATTATGGTAAACTGTAAAAGCAGATCCAGCTGTAACCTAGTGGAGGGAACAACGGACTGCTACGCAAAGGGTCTCCGGTTCAAACCCACGTTTGTTTTGGACGTTCGGTGTTGTGTGAAACACACGTGTGTTCATTTTAAATGACGCGGTCATGATTTTGAAGATATTTGCCTTGGTACAAGAGTTTGTTTTGAAAGTTTGTAATTGTGTATTGCTTCCATGCCATGGTTGAACCGCATAACTTGTCAGCACAACTAAGCTTTCCTTAGATCTCCTTATTAGTAAAAACTAAGGAAGCGAATAATCTGCTTTTAAAAGTATTTAAGGAAATAAAAGAAAACTAAAATTGCTTCCATTTCGAGCTACGTGTCCACATTCTTTCATTTCAAAACAGTTCATTCGATCGGTGAAGTGTACAAACAGTGGCACGGTCAAACCAAAGTTCTATAATTTAGTATGTATCACGGAAAACATGTTAATATTACACTAGCCTGGACAAGCTTACCCAAACTAAACATTGTAGAGGTCAAATAAAACTTGTATGTATGTATTTGTACGGAACTAACGGAATGTCGTGATGGGACATTATTATAGGTGTATGTGTAGGTACAGGCTGGTTAAATTTTATTTGTTCTTGATATAGATTCTGATTGGCCTGGTGATTCAGTAGTAAATGACTCTTAACTCAAATGAAGGTCGCGGTTTCCTTTTCCAGCAGGTTGTAAAATTAACTTCTGTGATTAACTCGTGAATTGATTAAGTGACTAGATGTTATGTATTTATGATATGTGCAACATCCAATGACACGCTACGATTAGCGCTGTCCAGTTGCAATTTCGAAATCAATATGCCATATTATTACTGCTAACTTGCCCGCGCCCGGGGTAAAATTTCTTTTGATTACCTACTATTATGAAATTTTACGTGTGGTGAAGGGTTTTTCCCGTGTGGTGACGGATTAAGAATACGGAATGTCACTACCCCATATCATTCCATAGGTGTCGTAAGAGCCGACAGAGGGCGCATATTATGCAGAGAACAGCTTTTTTAGAGAATGAATACTTGATATAAACCCTATACCACCCCGTTTGGTCAGCGTGGTATATTAGGCCAATCCCTCCTTTCAAAGGAGAGGCCTAGTCCAGCAGTGGACTATTAAAGCCTGATGATACATCGCGTAATTATTTGAAAGCAAAGGTAAAACGGTCGTCCTGGTGTGACCTATGCCGAAACTTCGAGAGAAATACAAAGTATTTCACAGATATTTTTTCAAATAATTGCGCGTTATAGAGCCGATACCTACATAGTTATTGATATTTCGACACCTCCTACGTACAATATCGTAACTGCATTTTATCAACTTTACAGTATCACCCTCGAAAGGTACGGAAGCAGATTATTGATGTTTGTGTTGTCAAATAAGGTAATTGATGAACTAAAATTGGCATACTGACATATTTTTAGGCTTAGTTTATGACCTCTAGTAAGATTTCTTGTTATTTTTGTTAGAATTCTTTAAAAGTCACATACGATTTTCTACTTTGAAAATATCAGCCGTATTTAATTGTTTGTAGTACTTACTATATTTTACGTTGACTGCAATCTAGAATTAAGTAATGTATGTTGTATATAATATAACTTACATTAGAACTAATAATATAAAAATGTGTCGTAAGTTACAATTATCATGATAATAAAGGGAATACATGAAAGAAAATATCTTCATATTTCAGAATCTAATCAGTCCAAATAAATATTTCTTTCAGAAAAAGAACTCAAAATACTAATCAATGGCATTGCCATTCATTATTACAGTAGTTTTAGGAACGTGATATGAGATCTTTATTATAAGATTAATTTTCTTGTGTCATTCATTTTAAGAGCAATCACTACTAGGAATGTTATTGAAACTGTCTGAATTTTATTGGATATTTTGTTTGGAATACTATGCTTACCAGTTTCTGGTAGACGTTAAAAAAAACATGGAGAGAACTAAGAATGATTTGAGACTTGCACATGTTCATCAAATAATTATTCGCTTTAGGTATCGGCTGCCTACTTGCACAGAGCGCAACATCATAAGGTATACGTTGTCTCCTAGTAGACGCTTCGATGACATAAAGCGGAAAATGCAGCGAGTAGAGATGCCAACAGTCTGCCATGCAGAGGGTATCGGGTTCGAATTCACGGCACGCAACGATGACTTTTCAGAGTTATGTGCATATTGAATTGAAAATTAACATTTGCTTCGTGCCTCGGCGAGCACACTAAGCCGTCGGTCGCGGCTGTTACGAAGATCTTTGACAGTCGTTTTAGGGACTCAGTACCTATGAATAAACTGACACTAGTCTAAACCATAAAATAAAGCTATCCATTTGGGTTGTGGGGATGTCAGTCAGGCAGTCCCTCTGTGTATAAGCTAATATTCAGTCGAATCCGGTTTTACTACAAAGCACACACCGGGTTCTAACTGGCATAACGCTAAGAGGATGATATAGGGATTATTTGGCGAATCTAATCTAAATCTAAATCAGTGAAAGTTGAGAAGGTTGTAGTGAAAAAAATACTTTTTCGACAAGCCAAGGACCAAAGTGGTTTACGTAATCAAAATCTAGATGATTTATTGTGCAGTGAATGAATAAATGACGTGTTATATTCGCAGCCGTTAACAGAGAATCTTCACTGGGGGCCAAAAGAAAGAAAAAAGTATGATTATAGCTCTTTTCCGCTGTTTTGTACGCGTGATAATGTTATAATCGTAACTGTCCCTTGGGTTAGTACCTTCCACAGCATGACATTTATAGCCTATACAGTGTTTGAGTTGTTTAGCTGTACACAGGGATGGATACATAGATAGAAAAGAGAGAGAGAGAGAGATAAAAAACAGAAACTTTGACATTATTTTGCATAATTGGTATAGTATTTTCTACGACTTATAATTTTAAATTAAGTTAAATTTAAAATTATGCTTCAAATTGACTTGAACCTTTAACATTAGTGTATACATGTTAGACACGTGCCATTATTATTCCAATACACTGTTACGTACTATCAGGGGGGGGAGAGTTTATACTATGGCGTGTATCTTTGGAATCAGTTAAAATGTCCATTATCTCATCAATATCTGCGTTAAAGGGGTCGGTGATTTTTTAAAACAAAAACAAAATTAATCAATTTATTGAGGTTTTTTCAAGCGAATACTACAGTAACTTATGTTTCGTTTTAATGTTCCTATCGATTCTGTTCGATGATCCTAAGTTATACTTAAGATATTTATCTTAAGTATAACTTAGGATATAAAAAGACTAAGAAAATTCGGAGTAAATAATCATAAGTCAAAATACACAAAACTAATTTAAATTTTGACAATAGTAAAATATCGTAAGTAATTACTTACGATAGTATCTAAAATCAATTAATAATATAGTAGGTATGTACTACATACGAGATTTTACTGTGGGTATTATGTAATTTCAGACAGTGATTTTGTTTATTTGTAATTAATATTTTAAGACATTCCACTTACATTGCACGTTCGTACAACGACCACAAAAGAATTAATGGTACAGACTTCATTATAAAATTATTAATGATTTGTGTTTAGTTTTGTAGATCAAACGAATAATTTTGTTAAAATGGTTCAATTACTGCGTCAATCATTTGTAAGACGATCAAGCTGACATGGTTGATAGCTATACTATCTTATTTGTCCATTAAATAGTATGAATCAAACCGTTTCTTTTAATGCAACTACGAACAACCCTTCTCCCGCGTATTCTATCGGTACTTACACTTACTATTAGCTCGCGCGGCTTATAGGTATCCCCCTCCCCGCGTACTGTATCGTAGTTGCGCTATACGATATATTACTACGCTAAAGATGAAGATACGATTATATGCAGTCTTCATATCGGGGGTTCTATTGTAAATAATATTGTTTTTATTAGATCAAACGATAGTCCATGATACAAGGTAAATGAAAATCTAAGAATGTCATTTTCGTTATTTTGTCAGTTACGATGTTATACGTAGGTGTCGATTTGTACAGGTCGCAAAAGTTTTGAAATATGTAGAACAATTTTTTACGTCAATATCAATTTAGAACGTTGTTTCTTAGTACGCGATATTACAATGTAGCTAAGAAATCCTCGCTATAAGCTTTAAAGCTACGTGTAGCATTAAACAGTTTTTACTTTAGATGGTGGTCGATAGCTTTCCCTTTGTTCTTGAGCCGAGAATAATGAAAATATAAGGGAAACCATCGACAGCAGTAGCCAATAAACGCTTTGTATGCAATAAAGCGTTGTTTGAAGCTAGCACTCAACGTTTTAAACTATTGTTTGTGTAACAACTATTGATAGTAAGTAGTGTAGTAGTGAAGTCTAAAAATATTTTTTATGCTATAATTATGTTCATAATATATCACTTGCAAAATAGAACTCTTTTACTAGGCTAGCTTTGCTCGCGTACTACCCCATTCCCTTTTCCTTCGCTCTCACCGGGGGGTGAGATTCTTTTCCCATCCCAAAGAGCGTCAACGGACCTGTGATTCCTCTGATGTGACTTGTGTGCATAGGTGACAGTAATCGCTTACCAACAGGCGACCCGTCTATTCGTTTGCCGCCTATTATGTACATAAACAAATAATTTTTTTTTATGCAGAACTCCATTCCTTTTTGCTTACATAAAAGTAACTTAAGTTACTCCTACTCCTACTCAACTATCGATCAGTGACTGTCCTACATAAATCAGTCCATACCTTTCGGGTATAAGCCGGAATAAACAGGCAGAATTTTGCTTAGAATTAAGTAAGTCCCACTTTATTTGAAGAATTCCTGACCAAACCCTGTGTCTTAGTATCCAAACCTATCTAACGTGTCTTAATGTAGTGTACCTAGCTCGTACTTATAATACAATAATTAAAAGCCGTTGCAATTTATAGTAAATCGTGTTTCCTTTTCTTCTAACTAGTAAGCTACATAAAATCTATTAGCGTGACACCAGGACACCTAAACGTAATGCTTATAAATCATCGCCCTACTTTGCCAATTTCGTACAATTCAAATCACAGAGCAATAACTTTGTTAATTATTCGTGATTCAAATGAGAATCCTGATATTACAACACACAATTTAATAATGCCGTCAACTAAACCAAGGTATTATGATAGGCGTGGAACGTGGGTATGTACGATGATTTCAAAAATATTTAGTTTTAGTAGTAGGGCGATTGATAGCTCGAACGGGTTTTTGGTTCATCGCTATGCATTTTTCGGTACAAAGTCCTTTCGCTTTCGAGAAGTTCAATATACCTACCGATCATTGCAACATGGATAAATATACAATCAATTATTGCAGCAACAAAGTTGTCTACGAAGACTTCCTAAAAAGTAGCAAATGTACTTGTCAACAAAAGCCAACAGTAAATTACCAACTTATGTTGCAGTCTTATATTACCAGGTTATCCAGAAAAATTTTCGTCATTCTGCATAAACTAAGACTGTAACAAAAAAAAACATTATCAGTAACAATTCTGCTCAATATCTCACAAACATTTCCGCAAATTCAGCTGATAGTTTCACTTACTAAACTATATCATTTCTTTCGATTAAGTTAAAAAGTTTTGCTGAAAGAATAAGCAGCTGAAACTATTCTAACTTTCTGTTACTTTTAGATATGTTTGACAAGTAGAAATATGCACACTTTACGTAAACGATTGAGCGGAAAATTGCTTATTGTTTTATGACAATGATTTATTTATTATGTTTTTGCAATATTTCAATCCTGTACGGAGAATTTAAATGGAGGGCACTTTTATAACCCAAGGTCATTATGTAGGCACGCCACATATTTACCTGAACTGTAATGTATTACCATCCTATTTATTAAAGAACTAGTTTACTTTCGCCTACATAAATGATTGATGTCCTTCAACATACATGAGTCACGCTTATAAATATACCCAAATGACACACATCGGTTATAGGTTTATTCCAAAAGTCTCAGCTATTATGAAGATCTATGACAGTTGTAACAAGCAGTCATCACCGTCAAATAAATCGCTTCTAGTAGACTGTAAAACGTATCCCGGATTCCAAAGCGAAACTATTGAATGCGTTTGAGATAACGCTAGAATTAGGATAGTGATGATAATGATACTTTTCGGCTTAGGTTGTATTTTTTACGTACGTAACGTAGGAAGCGCTACATTCGATTTTAATAACTGAAACAAACTACAATATGACAGTTCCGTGGTCGCTTTTGTTAGTTCTATTTATATTAAGAGCAACACCATTGCATACGGTTTCTTAGTAATTTTTCAGTGGCAATGTGCGTAGATGTACCTACGTAGGTTTGTACTGCGTCTACGTTGTATCAAAGAGTTTTGTCAGCTTACATCATACTTTGTGACTATGTAGATTTAAAAAAAAACAGCATTCTGAACTTTTTGCACCTTTGCCCAACGAAAGTTTTACAAAAATTCTGAAAGATACTGATTGAAGCGCGATGCATAGAGCATTATTTTTTTAAATATGCACTTTAAACATTATTTTCTTTGATATTCAAATAATTGTTCCAAGATTTCTTACGTCAATCTTTTTTTTTTACTTTTGTTTTATATATTTTAACTTTCTAATGGACAATGGTTATTCAAAGTAGATATTCCACCAACGATTGATGCATTTTAAAAATATTTATTCCTATTCATTACATGGTTCGTTACGATCAGACAAGTTCATACAAGACACAAAAGAAAGTATTCTGCGACTAAACGTGGCGACTGTCAACTTGATATTAAAATAAGTCCTTTGTTTATATTGGATATCAATTACATCAATAAGTGCTCTTAAACATCAAAGGAAACGTTCTACAAAATTATCCCTTCTCTCACTTGATTAAATCTCGAAAATATCAGGACCCAACATCGAACAGTATTCTCTCTTCTACGTAACGGTCAAGATCTAGATTTGCCATTAGCAATGCATATGAAATTGTATGTTTCTTGACTATTTCCATAACAAATGTTTACTCAGTCTGCCCTTTGATTTTTTGCTTAAAGTATTTCTAGATATAAACAAGTATGAATTTATTTATACAATATCTGAATTGCTTTCGGGCGGCAGCGCTACTAAGGAAATGACTAAAAAGTTTTCAAAGATTGCACTTGTTTTTAAATAATCATAAATCTCTGAATTTGCCATTTCTTTTTTTTTCATTTCCATGGTCTTTGACTGGGGCGACGCTAATCAAGTCAAGTTTAATATCTCCAAAACTCAGGCGTGTCTATTCTCCAAGAAACGGAGTCAATTTCATCTGACTCCGACTTTCCGAAATGTGCGATCGGTGATCTGCACAGGGCAGATCACCGATCGCTTGGAACTTCTTGGCGTCACGTTGACCTCATATTAAAATTTTGGTTCTTATATAGATTCAAAAGCCGAACTGGCTGGCAAGAAGTTAGGTATCCTGAACAAGGTGAGACGGTACTTTACGCCGGATCAGTTGCTTTGCAATGTAAAACGGAGTACATACATAAATGTTGAAAAATAGACTTTTTGCACTGTTAGTGAGCATACATAAAACCCTTAGTGAATAATAGGAAATAAATGTGTTAGCAAGGAGGTATCTCCTTGCCAAACTCAACTGGATAGACGACCTACTTTCTAAACTAAGTAACTGGCCGTATAGACAAATGCCATTCCATAGCGAACACCGGGCACTGGTGAGGCCATGGTGAGGCCAAGGAGCAATTATATATTTGCTTCTTGGGTGAGGCAGCGACTTTTTGAATGGGAGAGAAGCTTGGTACAGCTCAAGGAGCGCTCGCAGCCACGTGATCGGTGGACGTTAGTTTTTGATAGAAATTGTAATTGTTTTCCATGATATTGATTGTACTGTGAGAAATGACAATAATAACTGAAGTGATACACATAATTTATTTTACTTACCATCTCCTTACCTGATAATTTATGCCCATATGTAAAGATGTCGTATAAAACAAATGACAGAAGAACCGAAATCCAAAGCCTTTGACGCTCAGCCGAAAGACTAAAAATGTATATAGTATATCTACATAAACAAACATATCCAAACAAACACGCAGTAAAATGCTAACAAGTTAGATAAAAGCGTCACCTCTATTATATTACAATTCGATATTCGCTTGTACAAACAACCGCGAAATATCGTTCTAATAGCAATAAAAACTACACATGGGCAGCATCCCGCCTACTCTGCACTAAATTTGTTACATTCACATCTGCTGGTACTTTTAAATCAATCGGTTACGGTAATGGACTAATAAGGTCTCAGCACAACCCAACATTTCACAGTACATGTAAACATACCATCGGTTGGTCTACAAATAAAGTTTTGTAGCTGTTAGTCCTCCGTATGAAATTCGTGAGTAATTTATTCTGAGCGGACGCCCACATGACATGAAAACTACGCGGCCATGTACGAAATTTTTTGTGGTGTAGTTAGTTACGTAAATATAGAATAAGTTTGTAGATTTTACACAGCTGGAATAAACATATTAAAAACATTCTAACATCGTAATCAATTTGATAGTTTACGTAGGCGGAGTATGGGTATGTTTCGGTACTATAAGTAGCTAAACACAGACGATTTGGTAGCATAACTCAATAAAGATGAACGTATTTTATACACATGCAAGTAGTATTTATTATCGAGAATAATTTAATGAGATAAGCTCTCTTTCATCTCATCTACATCATCTAGATTGTGGACTAATATTCATCCCATGGAACAAATTATATACAGAATTTGATGGCTGTTACTAGAAACCGTGCATGAGTCGCTAAGGATAGGCATCGACGATACCCAAAACGTCTGTAGTCAGCATTTGTTAGCGGTGTCACCAGTCCTCAAAAGTCGGGACGAAAAACGGTTTTTGCTCCGAAGAAAGGACCGAATAGCTCTTAGGCACTACAAAGTGGAGCGAAGCGGCCTTACGTAGCTAACTATGACTTAAATACTGCCAAAGTAAACGAAAGTAAACACAATGTTACTTAACCGGATATTGCCAAATTACTCAGTTCGCACTTTAAGCAAAGACTTTGATTACTCGTTTAATTGAAAACGAATACCTTTGATATTTGAAACTTAGCCTAATTTAACGTTTGATGGTGAGACAAGACAACAGAACTTATTTAATCAGTTAATCGTTTTGTAAACTTAAATAATTTATACTTTTATGTTTGTAATTAACATTAGGTTCCATTTTGATTACCGCGTTGTAATCCTTGCAACAAGTGGTTGTGAAAACATATACCATTCAATTGTTAGCAGGCTAAACGTATCTTGCTTGTCTCACTTTAGGAAAAAGTCAGCACACATAACGTAATTAATTTAAAAACATCTAGATCCGTAAGCTTAAATGTAGGTATTGTCAGCAAAGTGTTTATGAGATAGTAGCAAATAAAAAATATTATAATTTGAATACATATTAGTATGTTATCGCAAGACAAATATGTTTTATAACATAATAGGGACTCTTCTTCTGTTCCTTTAGTCCCTTCTTGAAGAAGGGACTAAAGGAACAAAAATTTTATTTACTATCCTAAGTAAGATTTTAGCTTTCTTGTGGTCTAAAAAGGGAAAAATAGGATAAAACGTCGACGTCTCTCTTCGAATACCTAGTAATTTTAAAATAACAATTTGAAATGTAGGAGAGTAATTTTAAAGGCTTTTGTTATATTCAAGTATTTATGTATATATCGAGGCTTGCTTTGCCAAGCTCATATTTCCGCTCGTTTGAATCACAAGAAACTCAACATCCCTTCCACCCTTGTGATGCAAAAATCAGGTTGTAATTTTGCACTTATATACTGACATACTGGTATGTTTTATTTATAAAATTTGCTGTTTTGGCGATAAACTGGCTGGAAACTCTATGGGAATCCTTTTTTTAAGTTTTCTATTTATTATCGTTTTCAAATTTTGTTGTACTGGATTAGAGCAGCTCAATGCCTTATCGCTTACTTAATGATGTGCCCGGTAGATGGCAATAGGCTCGTCCCCTATTAAATTGGGACCGAAATATAACTGGCGAAGTGTGGGTGTGTAATACACCTCTGACTACCTCTTCGGGGATAAAAGGCGTGAAGTTATGTTATGGTATGATTACGTCAACATAATATAATATTACACAAAACAACACGAAAATCACACAACAAGATCTCTTCAGCAATATTAGGCAAATCTGATATCGTTAAACACACTTGACGATTTACCGCGATAACATTGTCAGCGTTTAATTACGTAAACAATTTACGTAAGTTATGCATCACGGTATGGAGTCGCAACGTTAAATCTTAATAAAGCTCGCTTATAAAATACACACTTAATTCATAACGCACGGGGCCAAGCACTGAGAGATGAGCGTATCAAATATAGAAGACTGAAGAACTAAGGTCCGAGAATGAACTTAGATGAACGTTTACTTGAAGTCCAATATTGGAAAACATTACTTGAAATATTTTTGTTTGTTACTAAAATTATTTTGTCCGTATTATATACAAAAAAGATCGTCATTTTTTCTTTAAATAAAGGGGCGAGGTGTAGTGTAGTGTACCTCTACCTCATTATAAGTATATAATTATATTGTATTGTTGTATTGGAGCACTCAATAAACGACAGTCAAACGCAACACTTGTTTCCATTGAACTGCCGTCGCCCATCCACACATTACAGTATAATAGTGTTATTAACCTCTTGTATGCCGGAATATCAGAAACAATTAAAAAGCTATTGTGTCTCGCGTAGATCTGCGTTCCGGCATACAAGGGGTTAATTCTTAATTGAGGTGTTTTTATCACCTGTTGCTTAAAATGAGGCGTGAAATCGGGCAGAAAATAATTAACAGTGAGAACAAGTAGAAATGTGAGCATTTGCATAAAGCTTACCGCTTTTATTTATGATTTCCTATGCAACTGAAAGTCAGTGCTCAATATGGCAAATATTTTAATACTAAAAATATTAGTACTTGATTGTTATCCAATCTGTTGTAAAGCATTATAAACTGTGCTTACCCAAGCCTAATCTATCATTCAATAATCCATCACCGGCAAGGAATTCTACAAATAAATCTCTTTGTTTAAGGTATGTCATTGAAATACATTTCGAACAAAATCCGTTGGTTGTTCGCCGATAGACGAGGTTTAAATATTTATAGTCAATTTAATTAAAACCACTCTATGCCGACATCCAAGGATACATCACCCTGCGAGCTAGTAAATTTAAAAAACCAACAGGTACCTAAAAAAAACACCTATAAAAGGCAGCCACGATGTCCATGATGTCCATAGATTTAAAATACAATCCCACAAAATTCTGTGCCAATAACAATGATAAATGACACCCAACAACAAATAAAACCTTAATATCTAACATGCCTCTTTGTTCAGATAATCGATTTGTCTTAGCTGTCACTGTCACAGCTGATATTTTGTATTGTAAACAGTTCTTTAAAAATATTATTTAAATTTTTAGGGTATCGTTATTTTTACTTTCCGTCTGATATTTATTGTAAACACTTCTAAAATAAAAACTGGTCAACTGATTTGCCCACGAAATCACTAAGAACAATAAAAAATAAACAGAGTGTATGGTACCTGCAAGTAAGTAAAAGTTGCTAGGGCTAAAATGTGTTAATAATGAGTAATCTATAGAACTGCTCTGGCCCTATGGACAAGTGGTGTTCAATCAGCGATATCGCTATGCGGTAAGTGCAAAAATGTATGGTGCTGACATAGGCTTTCGATATAACACGTGGTCAACCAAGAACGAATTCTATGTTTTACTATGGCATCAAACTATAGCGATTTTAGTAATGAGAAACGTTTTGTATTTGATTTCTAACCTTCCAAATTCTAACATTAACTTGGCCGAATACTCACTATTCACACACCTATTGTGCTGAAACGTCCAAAACTTTATCATAGCGTTTTAATCGCTCGTTGCCTTTTACTTGCACCCCTTAATTATTTTACGATCTACGTCAAAAGTCATTGTTGTTTCCAGCGACTTAAAAGCGTCACGGCGACAACGGCGCCTATCTTTTCATCTTCACTTCTAACATACTTGACTCTCGTTAAAGATGTTGACGGCACAGACTGTGATTTCATTTTTCTTGCGTACGATGAGTACATACCTTTACTATATGGTGCTGCAGCTGAATTAAATGGTTAATTATACATCTTTATATGGTTCTTATCTAATTAATTATAATCTTATTTTGGTTCATTTCTCGGACTCCCGTGTTTTATAGTTAAATTAGCATTATTTCTACATATTTTCGTTGTAGTCTGAAATTATTCCCAATGTTAATAAGCTTGTTGGTATTCCTTACATCGCAATTCATTAAGTAACAATATCTACCAGATTCCTGCGAAAACCATTTTATTAATGAAGCGAAAATTAATGAAGTACGAAACAAATCCCGGTTCTATATCATACCTCAAGTATAATCACGTTATAAGATCTTCATCTACCTAAGCTGAGGGCTCCATTCGTACCTCTTTGGGACTCCGAGTAATCGTACCTAATGGTGGCCGGATGATATTAAATAATGGAGGAACAACATTGCGAATTAATTTCATACCATAAGCCAATGAATTTGGCTATTAACAGCGAGGTCTTAACAAATAAAGATTCACATAACTTTCAAACGTCACTAATGTGTGGATTGCACATGAGATCCTCTATAGCAGCAGTGTGTGCTAACAGTCTGCTGACAAAATTACATACACACTTTAAGACACAGTTTTGGTTTTAATTGATAGTTTCCTTATAATATTTTAGTTGAGTAGCTAATCATTTTACCGTGTACACTTCCCAAAATCAGCTACTTATTTAGTGGAGGTGATTGCTATGTGCTCCATGATTATACATACTTATTTCTAGTAAAAATGCTTTGTCAGATAAGTTCATCGCATGGCGCGGTCATACCACGCATTTTATCCTGCAAGACCATCGTCACCTCGTAACGGGGTCTTGCTTGTTTATAAGATACCTACGCATAGCGGATGTATACATCCGACGATTCTTATCCGCCGGTTTATCGTTGAAGGAACAGCGTGTATCGTTTGGCTGGCTCATAATAATATTGAGGTTTATTCACACGTGCGACCGTTCAGCAAACCTACATGCGATAATTAAATAGATACTAATGGAGACCTTACTTCATCATCTTTCGAGCGTTGTTCCAATTGCAACCCGGGGTCCACATTCTAGCCTAACCGGATTTGACAGAATATTAGCTTTCCACAGAGCAACTGTCTGTCTGATCTCCGCAACCCAAAGATATAGCGATATTCCATGGCTTAGACGAGAGAGTAGTTTTTTAAACGTATTGACTCCCTTTAACGACTGTCAACGATCGTCATGACAGCCGGGACTGATGGCTTAACGTGCTCTCTGTGGCACGGAGAAGAGATAATTAACAATTCAATACACACATAACTCCGAAAGGGCAGTGATCCGCGCCGTGGACTTGAACCCAATACTTTCTGCATGGCAGTCTGTTGATATCTCCACTTGGCTATCGCTGAGTATATTAAAAGGTTAGGTTTTTTCTAGGAGCAACTTTTAATGTTTCTCTAACAATATAAATGATTTTATTTTTGCCAGATAATTTAGCTGATAGTTGATCTCAGCCTAAAATGTCATCCACTATTCTAGAACAAGTATTAAACTGGTGTAATAGCTCCAACAATTTTACAGAACCGGCCCGAGTCAGAGAGTTACATCGACAGTTATTACTGCTACAGTAATTCTGGGTGCAGAGGAATGTGTGTATTTTCCAAATACATTTCTTACTTAGAATCGAGCAAAATTTTATGAAATAGAAGTAGTATGGGTTCAGTTTGAAGGCAGATAATATTATGATATATCATTTCATCGGATAGCGGTGGATATGCATTTCAATCAGAAGGCCAATTCTCCTTATTTATATGACATTGAAACTATATTTTGAATGAAATGAGTTTAAATTTCGAATTGACTCAGAATCGGTATTCTGCTAATGTAATGTCATCATCGTCTTATTTGATGTCTATAGTCCGACCTTGCCACATTAAATTTACGATCTAGTCGCAATAACATTTCAATAACATTAAAACATCTATTAATTTAGGATAAAACCATTTGTGACATGTGTATGACACTGACATTAGATCGGAACTGCATTTTGAACAAATATAATTAGGAGAATTGGGCCTCCGAGCACTCTTAATATGCAAATATTGGTCCCTACACAGCTGCGCTTCGTAGAGCCACTAAGCAACTGAATATTTTATATTATTACAGTATACTGTAAGCGACATCATTCATATCTATTACGTAGCCAGTTCTTACAATGAATATCGAGATAGTTTTTGAGGATGGATGAATATGTGTACGTTTCTTAAACTATTCATCTCATACACAAAACATTAATAACATAACATTGTTATTTTATTGGTTGTTATGAATACGTAATAATCGTAATACTCTCACACGGTATTACCATAAAATAGTGCTTATATGATAAGTACATAAAAAGATCCACGATTTTTGGAATTTAGCAGTCTCTTATGTGAAAGGCAGCACGTATAATTTTGATGCTAAACGTAATTTTTTATTCTATGATTTACATGCACCACTGAACTTAGCTCTATACTGAGTAGGCGCATAAATCAAAAACTGATTTCGGCAGACAGATCCGGTTCAATGGAAAAGTACTTCGTGGATGACTGTCATTTCTTTCTCATTATCTCTCTTTCTTTAAAGACCTTTAGGATTCAATCCTGTACCGCAAGGAACTTTATAAACAAATATTTGTGCATCACATCACGTGTTATCTCGTTTGAAAATCGAACCCACGAATGGCGAGGCGACCACTATGCCGTAAGTGCAGTGGAGCTCATTCGGAGACAGCCCGCGCATAATAATTCACACAATAAGTTCTCCATTGATATGACTGACCGTGGCCACCGTAAAAGGTTACCTATAAGTCCGTTCTTGTGGAGCTCAATTGCGGATCCGTATTATCATCCGGGGCGAAAGTGCGTCGCGGGCACTCATTTTACAAATTTTCAAGTCTAAAGTGGCGTAATATGCTCATGGTTCATATAAATCTAGGTATTCAGGCTTTGGTAAAAACACAAACATGATCTTGTGCAACTAGTACTTTGTTTCTTAGAAGAAAAGCCAACCCTTGTGTCGGTATACGTGCCAACGATATAGTGAACTCCATTAGATACCACTTGTGGCTGTTAACTTTAAAATTAAACACATACTATGTCTTGTCTCGCTCTAACCTATAGTTTTACTCCTCCTCTAACCGAGAGCAGACGTAGTGAGTTTATTATGTCGTGATCGAGTACAGTGCGATAGTGATAACAGTGCTAGTGGTGTTGAAAGCAAAAAACGAGTTAGAAAGCGGGTAGACCGTTATACTTGCTCTTAACATTCATCCACCCGCAATACCCTCAGTACATCCGTGAACATGGCGCTTGCAACATTGCTGAAATATCGGTTACTCCAAACAAAGGTTCGTGGTATATATCCCGAAAGACAATTTAAAATAATGGTGGTGCTTTTCTTCAAGAAGGGCGGCAAAACCCTTTTGAAGAACTACAGACCCATCTCACTTCTGAGTCAGGTCTATAAGTTGTTTTCTAGGGTCATCACGAATCGCCTTGAGAGCAAGCTAGACGACTTCCAGCTACACGACTCTAGGCTGACATGATGATACAAGGGCGTTAAGGGGTGGCAGCGAGGGGCAGCTGATTAGAGATTCAAAACACTACAATTCATACTTTTCTGAATACTTTTCTCATTTTCCATATCAACTTTGCTTCATGAACTTAGAATTCATTTAATTATTAGTACTTAAACAATTTCACTCGTGATTCTCGTTCTATGAAGTAGTCTACATGTCTTAGGAGAAAATATCCTAGACGTAGACAGTTTACATTTGATTACCTCGTGGTTTCACCAATGTCCAAAATGTTTAACTAATCACACGCTGCATAAACGAAGATAATAAGGGCTACAATCACAATAAAACATATCAAAACTAAAGCAAGTTTCAGAAATGAAAATTCCTACTATTCCGACGTGACTTTTCTTTTTGTCTTAACTTACATTTTTCCTATTATTTTTTTTCTAATTGTACCAACTGAAATCTACGTACCTACCCTTGGAATCATTCCAATAAATCTTGTAAAAATTACACCATTATTTTATCTTTACCAAAATATCTTTATCCCAATCCAAACACATTTTGCACGTGCCTGACAAAAATAGTACGCCGACTGTATATTTCCCTTCACAGTTTATATAAATATACGAAGCTGAAAACGGGCTACATTCGATTTGACTTCGTTCTAATAAAAATACATAAAATAATCACAATAAACTAATGCGTAACATTTATATTTAAGTATGAGTAGCAGATCGCGTGTTTTAGATAGCAGAGCTTAAACTGTTTTTAAACCAGTAACGCATTTTTATACTAATTTTGCAAGTATACGCTCTTTTCGACTACAAAAAGATACTTGAGTATTGACATACAAACGTTGTTGATTATAGGAAAAATACAAAGGTGAAGGTGAAAATTGAGGTAGAATGAGAAGGAAGAACAACTTTCAAATTCATAATTATTTTAAATATTAAGGTGAAATACCGCAGTACCTAAATACAACCACAAGTGTAATCCGCGCTGACACTTCGTCAAAATACACGGTTAAGTCCAATCACATAGATATTACATAATGAGAAGGAAGTCTAAGTAGTATTATAAATTATCTGTAATTATATAATGAGTTACCAGTGGAACCTAGGGCGTTATTGTGATTACTTACACACAATTAATATAGAAAACAGGTTTTGTAGAGGAGTTCTGAAAACGGAGGAGACCGGTAGCAGTAGCAGAAGTTACGATTAACGGCCGGTCTCAATAACCTACCAATGGTTAAAAGTTAAACCTACCAGAGTTTAACTGTAACATTTTATCTATCTATTACTGTCGTTTCTATAACAAAATTGGCGCATCGCTATCTACAGTTAAAGATAGATAGCTCGCTTGTGCTTAGTTATCGCCTTCCTCCGAAGCGTTTTATTTTTGCATTTCAACTAAATTGTTTCTTGTTTTTTAATGTAAAACAATAATTTGTTTAACTGATGCAATAATAACATAAGTCGTTTTTTACTTATTTTAAACCTTTCCTCCGTAATAATACGTAGACAGTCAGTTATGTTATTAATGATTGCATTAATGAAACATAAACCCAAAGTAATAAAACGCAGTTTGACAACAGATGCCACAGATGACGCTAACGGTTTTGCCGCATTCACTTGTATTGTTCCTTTCATTGTTCGTTTCGTTACAGTTGAATCATACGAAAGATCCAGCAGAAAGTAAGTAAAGTTGTATAAGGCATGCTGAGTATTGTCTAAACCTTGGACATATTCAGGGTACATTGATACAATCCAGCTATTGCACGAGACACATTCGACACAATTCTGCTTGCTGTAGATTTTGAGACTCCAATGAAGTCTCAAAATTTACATCTACATGAAGTGTGCAAAAACCAAGCATTGTGCCTAATGCATAGAATTTCAGGGTGAGCAATAACTAATGTAGTGGCCGGACACCATAGTTTCTGAAAGATTTTATATTATTTATTTTGTAAATATTTAATCAACGCTTTAAAAATAACGTGGAAATACCACGAATGGTATACGTTCATAACATTCAGTACACATGTTGTGAAGCATTATACTCACCGAGAAGTGGTAACGTTTAGAGATGATAATATTTTAATAAATAATTCATTAACATTCGTTTTATTTAATCGGAATCTGAAAGTAATTTAGCATTCAGACTGTAAGTTCACTTTCACTTGATACGAATATAATATCTGCGTTCTTCAGATCCTGCAATTACCTCAGAATCAAATAAACCGCCTTGAATTAGTTCATTATCTCTTTAATCACTAAACAGATCCATTATTTGTTTTAAAACGAATGTTTAATCTTTTGTCTATGGTGCTTAACGCCCGATTTCGAGAGATAACAAATTTTTAACAGTTAGTAATAATAACAAACCTTAGTAAGCGGTCAATACGATATTGAAACGCTTAACTTTTTTTTCTAAGGCTCTACTTAACTTTGGTAAGCGTCCCGCCCTCCCAAAGATAGACCAAAGGTAAAGATAGAAATTCTTATCTAAGTAAGTTTATTGAAACACAGATATGTGCCGACCGCTACTTTTGGTAACGAATTCAACTGATAGTTAAAGGTAGTTAGGTTATTGAAACCGGCCGTAAATCATCAAAAGGCCACCGTGACAGTTGCACCATAGAATTTAGTAAACTATCCTGCACGATACCTAAAGTTAAGGAGTTCCATATCCATCTTACTCCATCATAATACGATACGCCCTTTTCCAAATGAGTCACGTATGACGTCAGCGTATATTTTTTCGTATCGAGCGGTCATGTTATTGTTAACATAACTACCGCATCGCCTATAATGTCTGCAAATATTGTCTCTTTTTCACAAAATATGATGTTAAATAACGTTGAAAGCATCGCTTTTGTTTCGCTTTATCAATAACACCCACCAAGATCGTCGTCTAAGCTCTAGACTGTTTATTTAGCGATAATTATAATCTGATTAACTTTGTTTTTTTTTTTAAGAAAATATTCTTCTTTGGATATGCCATATATAGTGTTCTCGGATATAAAAAGTCTTTTGTGTAAAATATTGGCCATAATTTGATAAAAAATAACAACCGCACTACATTTATAACATCTATAGTCTGCGGGTTATGGAGGACTACAAATATCTACACGTATTAATATGTTCGCAATATGGTTTGAATCCGCTGCTCTGAAATTATTTACCGCATTAATTTATTAAGAAGTACTTTAAGTATAACAGCAAAAATTCTTAGGTACATTTTATAAAATGAAGCCCGTTCGCCGTCATATCTGTTTGTATGAACGTGATTAACTCAAAAACTTCCGCGGTCAAAGGCTAGTATACTATAAACCAAAGTATTTGTTATTTCAATAAGCAGCAGCTCACGTTTTAAATCTCTGTGCAATGTTTGAATAGCATGAAGAGTTTACTGAATACAAAAATCTAATAAGAGCTATGTCCAGAATTTTAAAATACTGAAGTCTAATTGTAATTTATTTTTATTTTTATTCAATGTTACTTTATCTATATACATTATCGCTACTACTTGACCCAATTAACGTTGTTCTACAATATCGCCTAGCGATATGAAATATACTTTTCGTTCTTTTCTGATATCTACCGAATATACATAAAAATACATAAAATCGATCCAGCCGTTTCAGATGTGAAACGGGATTCTTATAAATTAGATTATACAAGTATATTGTGTTTATTATATTCAAACGAGAGCTGATGAGGCTAAGCAGGCCAGTCAGATCAATTCAACTAGCTTTTATATCTTTGGCAACATTGGCACAAAATATACCGCGAGATAGAAGGTCACTGTTGATACGTCGCATCGTGTCGTCGTATGATTAACAACGCATCGATCTAACACGCCTTGTTTGGCACACTTCATTTGCCGCGGGAAAATGTCACTGTTATGTGGTTATAAGTGTTTGTCGTCGTTATTCGGTGATATCTCACATATGTAGTTGGAAAAATGCTTGGCTTTTATTTACAGAAAATATTGGTGCTTATAGACTCGAGCATTCACTTGAAAATTAACCAATTTAAAATTGTCAAAGCATAAAGCATAAATCTTTCTAGCAAACGGTTTAATCGGCAAAAAGCTCGAAGCAAATTTACTGTCATTTCGCTAGAATGCTCGCCAGAACGTTCGATAGAATGCTAGATAAAACACTCGTTGGTTTTTCTGCAATGTAACATTTGCAAGAATGCCCATGACAAGTGAGTGCTTAAGTATATGTACACCTTTGATTAAATGAGATGGCGAAAAAATGTACAAACTTGTACTCCAGAAAGTATAGCAGTCAAATAGATACTACTCAAAGGCTTTAACCCCTTATGATAGGGATTAAAATGGCGCTCATACACTTAAGCATTCAGCTGTAATAAGCATTCGTGCGAATGCTAAACAGAATAACAAAATAGTGTGTTTTAGCGAGCATTCTTACGAACATTCTGGCGATCCTAGAATATAGAAAATACATAGAAACGGCGCTACAATGGCGGTCTGAAACCCAATATATTTACTTCACTTTGACATTTTTATTTTATTTTAATCTAATGTAAGAGAAAGATAAATATACAAATGACGTTTCGAATCATCGTAGTTTGTCAGTAATTTTAACTTGAGTAGTTATAGGCTTACTCAGAATGAATATCGATAAAATATCAAGCATGTTTTCAATAAATCTTTATATTTGGTTTACTCAGAATGAATATGATATATCATCATAAAAAAATGTTTAATTACCTTTTTTATGAATATCAATCGCTTTAATTGATATTTATTACATCAAGTGTAACTTATACATAGGTATGAATTGATATTTGTTTGTCAAAGTGAAGTAAATATATTGGGTAAAATTGTTGTTGTAGTGCAGTTTATATATTTTTTTCTATTCTAAGGATAAGAGTGTTCGCTAGAAAGATCGTGAAAATGTTCGTAGCAATGTCGGGCTCTGTTCATTGTTCGGTTCGACAAAACAATAACCCTCCCTTTTGGGCTTCGCCGCAGTCGGGTAAAAAACGGCGAATGCTCGCTGTTCTGTTGCAAAAGAATGCTCAGGTGTATAAGCGCCATAAGGTAAATAGACGTATACAAAATTTATGGCTCATCAATCATACTCAATGATGTCAAAGTGTGTTTATAATGTTAACACTAGAGTACACGCGTGGGCTACATATGTAGCCCAGAGTGTAATATTGTCATATATTGGCGGAACTAGGTATGCCACAGCGCAATCTTCTTGTGTATTCCTCGATTGGTTCTCCCCGCTCCTACTAGTAGAATGCCTATTAGATCGGCATAAGGACGTGCGCAAAAATCATCCTAGAAGTTGGTGGGCTACACCTGTGCCCCGCGCGTGCGTTTAAGGAAAATAATTGCCCAGTGCACAAGTGGTATAAATATTGTATTTTTTGTATTATTATGAGGTATTAACGGGCGATCAGTAACATGGCATGTATAAACGGTCTCATAATAATATAAAAAACAAATAATCTACAAATAAAAGTGATCTGACGTCAATATTTCTAAAAAGTGTAATTCTATCTAGCAAGATTGTGTGCCAATTGAGCGTCGTATTTCCCAGCAAAATATAGGAACCAAGAGTTATCAAACTGAAAGGCAGGCTATTAGAGGATTAAAAGAACATCCCGAGCTACAAAATATGCCTATTCAGGGAGGAGTTGGTTGGTATTTATTCTGTAGCACACGTAAACAATGGAGCAAATGTATGAGGCGAATTTGCAGTAAACATCAGGAAGGTGTGTGTCCTGATTGCTCGCTAATAGAACAGTCTTTTGCGAATTATTTAATTATGTGGTTAATAGCCATTGCTAGTGATAAACTTTAAGGTAAATATTACGTGCATAAATGAAAATAAGACTATGGCATCTCAGGCCTGTTTCATGTTAGCAAACAAATATATAGCAGTAGTATTTGGGCCGGGCATATCTTATTCGGTGACAGCTGCTTTAACTATGCAGTATACAGAATGTAAATAAATACGGAAGGTATTTGCTTTATTTATATAGGTGCGACCACGGCTCTGGATTTATACCTGAATAAGTTATTTCCTCGTTTCCAGCTTTTTAAACCCCCCTTTTTGACGTAGTTGAGTTATAGTTATTAAACTTATTTTCCACAAAATAAAATTGCTCGTACATTACAACATACACTTCATAAGCATAAACCAGATTTTTTGGAACCCAAAATGATTTTTGCTTCTTAAAAAGTTTGCCTTGTCATTTTGTGATTAAGGAGATCTATGATACAATGTTCAAACTACTTGCTGAGGCATATCAGTGAACAAATGTTTATTTTTCACTAGGTGCTGCCTGCGGCTCCAGTCGCGTGGATGTTGGCTTTCATGCAAAATCTAATCAAAATTTGTTTTTGCGTGAAAGAGTAACAAACATCCCTCCATATAAACACTTAGCATTTCTCCAAGTAGAGTAACTTATTGTTATTTTGTATATAACTAGACTCTGCCATCGGCGTTCATCTGCCATTGCATCTGCAATCGGCGTCGAGACGTGACGACCCCACCGCCCACTGGAGGAGTTACTCTGACGAGTAGATACTCGTTATAGTATCTCCCCCAGCGCAAGCAGTCAACCGAAAGATGGCGGTCAAACCATCCGAATCTGGCGGAAGTAAATCCCAAGATGCTAGATGGGCAGCACCGTCTAGCACTAAAGACTTCTGCCACTGCGATCGCCAATACGCCTGCCAAGCGTGGCGATTACGGCAAATCCCCCCCAAGAACCACATCAATAAAAACCGGCCCCTAGTCCCCGGCGGCCCCGCTGGTCCTAGTTATGGTAGCGGCCATGGTAACGGCGGGGTAAGGGGTGCAAAGAATCTCCGGAAGAGATCGGGCTACCACCACAAACGACAATTGGCCCTGGCAACACTGAACACACGCACACTGCGGACCAACGAGAAGATTGTCGAGCTGGAAGAAGAATTGAGCAAGTTGCGATGGGATATCATAGGCCTATCTGAAGTCCGAAGACAGGGGGAGGACTCGATAGTTCTCAATTCCGGTAACTTGCTCTTCTACCGGGAGGGCGACCAACGGTCGCAAGGTGGTGTCGGGTTCATCGTCCACAAATCTCTCGTGAACAACGTGGTAAATATCGGGAGTGTGTCGAGCAGGGTAGCGTACCTTATACTCAGAATATCCAAGCGGTATTCGCTGAAGGTCATACAGGTATACGCTCTGACCTCGACGCACCCCGATGAGGAGGTGGAAGCCATGTACGAGGACATATCTCGGGATATACATGGCTTCAAAACCCATTACACCGTGGTCATGGGAGATTTTAACGCGAAACTGGGCAAACGCGACGGTGGTGAGCTGAGAGTGCAATTTGGATATGGGCATCGGAATTCCCGGGGTCACTTCCGTCATCACGAATCGTCTCGATAGCAAGCTAGACGACTTCCAGCCTCCCGAACAAGCCGGTTTCCGTAAAGGTACCATAGACCAACTACATATGCTGTGGCAGGTTATACAGAAGTTCGAGGAGTATAACCAGCTACTATGCTTGGCGTTTGTGGACTATGAGAAAGCCTTCGATTCGATCGAAACCTGGGCGGTGCTACAGTCTCTTCAACGGTGCCGGATTGACTACCGATATATCGAAGTGCTGAAGTGTTTGTATGAAAACGCCACTATGTCAGTCCGTCTCCAGGACCAGAGTTCGAATCCTATTCAACTCCAGCGAGGGGTGAGACAGGGGGATGTCATATCCCCGAAACTGTTTACCACTGCGCTGGAGGATGTTTTCAAGCTTTTGGACTGGAATGGACTCGGCATCAACATCAACGGCGAGTACATCACTCACCTTCGATTTGCAGACGATATCGTAGTCATGGCTGAGACCATGGAAGACCTAGGCACAATGCTCGATGGCCTCTGTAGAGTCTCCCAACAAGTAGGTCTTAAGATAAACATGGACATGACGAAAATCATGTCAAACGTCCATGTTGTACCTGCTCCTATTCAGGTTGGGAACTCTAAGCTCGAAGTTGTGGACAAGTATATCTACCTGGGACAAGTAGTCCAATTAGGTAGGTCCAACTTCGAGAAGGAGGTCAATCGTCGAATCCAACTCGGTTGGGCAGCGCTTGGCAAGCTACGACATATCCTTTCGTTCGATATCCCGCAGTGTCTCAAGACGAAAGTCTTTGACCAGTGTGTGTTGCCAGTGATGACTTACGGATCAGAGACGTGATCACTCACTATGGGCCTTATCAGAAGGCTCAAGGTCACTCAGAGGGCGATGGAGAGAGCTATGCTTGGAGTTTCCCTGCGAGATCGAATCAGAAATGAGGAGATCCGCAGTAGAACCAAAGTCACCGACATAGCTCTCCGGATAGCCAAGCTGAAGTGGCAGTGGGCAGGGCACATAGCTCGAAGAGCTGATGGCCGTTGGGGCAGAAAGGTTCTGGAGTGGCGGCCACGTACCGGATGACGCAGCAGAGGTAGGCCCCCCGCAAGGTGGACCGACGATCTCGAATCGAACGAAACATGAATCAGGTCCGCTAGACTTACGAGCTCGTTGGAGCACGGTAGCGCTTTGATTTAAATGCCACGATTGGTCATTCATCAAATTCATCACTTGGTGCTACATATGCAAACAGTTTGCCGATTGCCGTGAAAACAAGCATTGAAATAAAAATTTATTCTTTGTTGAGTTTTACTTACTCCGTAAGCTCACGTGGCGAGAAGCCTGCGTCGTATAAGAAAACAATCAGTGTGTTAATATAAATCACCTAGTAACCTAACATAAATTATAGATACTTTTGTGTACTTATTTCCGTATAAGCTTTAAATTTATTGCACATTTGCAAAGAGCCATTTTGTAATGATGGCGTCAAATTATATTAAAAAGTCGCCAAGTACACAAAAACAACTTAATTTTCTCAGATTTATCAATGACAAAGAATGTTAGATACAGGAATTTCATCTATTTCTTAAAAAAAATGAAGTGTACACTAAAATTTTTTTTTATGAAATAGATGAAATTCCTGTCCTAAGGACAATTTGCAATTATTTAAACAGCTGGTACAAACAAAGCCTAGATTTAGCGCAACAATTTGTGTATCAAAGAAAGTGTTGTCCTGGATAAAATAGAAACTTGAAAATGCTACGCTTTGTGGTTATAGTGGCGAAGCAACCATTAAAACAGTAATGCGTCAATGTTAAGGTCTTACTACAGACGTTTATGTAATTGATTAAAAGTAATTTACAGCGTCACCCAAACTTCGTGGCAAGACTCAGACTTGACTTTCAAGTTATTTTCTTCAAGATTAACAAAATGAAATAACTTATAAAACCACGGAAACTAAATTGTCAACTGATAAGAAACAGTTGCTTTACTAAAACTCCCAAGAAACATAAACAGCGAGTACGTACCAATTGTTTTTCTCATCTCTACAAACACGTGGAAACAACTATGAACAAGAAAATAGCAGTTGCCGGGAGCTTGTACCATTATTCCAATTACATGTTCAGGCATCGATTTGCTAAGTGAAAATATGACCTAGCCAGAGTGAATGTCTGATCGATATTCAGGTGTGGAATAGCTGCAAAGTTAAATGTTGACCGTACATCTAATTTGAATTGTTTTTTTTCACACTAAGTACAATGAAAATTAGGCCGTTTGAGTGTAGGTGTGTTCTACTGAATAAACAGTTTAGTAGAAAATTTTTGGTAAGCTGATCCTAAGTCGCCTACCATCAGTGACTCTTGTGTGTTTTGCGCGGGTGGCTGACGCAAGAATTTGCACCTATTTAGAAACTTTAGAAGCTTATTGGATCGCATAATTTTTGTCGGAGATTTAGTTGCTACTTTCTCTATCGCACGGTTAAGACCGTGCGTAAAATTATCTTCATCTAGTTACCATAAGAGCTTTTACCATAAGAGGTTCATCTCTACTAAATACCTGCTTCGGACTCAGCACTAGATACAGATTGTGATTGGATAGCCTAATTTACTAATTGAAACACATCTGTGAATCATTCGAGTGACCTACACACGATACCCATAAAATCAAACATGTTATATAGCCAAAGGTACCCCTTGGTCGCTCAGTTTTTAAATACGCTTTAACTACAATAATTCAAAAGGTATATGCGTAAAACATAATATGATATCTTGTTTCTTTAGAACAAAATACCAGTTCAGGACAACATTTTTGAAATATTGACCACAAAGTTGAAGGTACAAACGTAACGTAAAGTAGGTATATCAAAAATTGCCTCAATAGTATGTCAAAACATGAGGTAACAAACATGTTGCCCCACAACAACAAAACTCCTAACACAGAACGTACACACGTTAATCTTCTAACACACAACAAACAAACACAATACAAAAACAAACTTATTTTACGCCTATCTTAGTTACAGTGAGTTTAATCAATGTTCGAATCTTTAGTCACTTAGAAGAAATTAATGGATGTGCCAAACTTAAGAGATTAATTAGTTCGAGTTTGATTCTGGTCTAACACGGAACCAAAAATTAGGTTCCAAATTCTTACCTACCCACAAAACTTATAATGAAACGAAAATTCGATATTTCAGACAGTCTAATAGTCGAAATCAAAATCTTTTTGCGTTTATAAAACAATATGGTTAAGATGAATAAACGACTGTTGATTACTCGTTCTAGATAATTATATTTCTTTTATAAGATACTAACTTTATGTTACAACTACAACATGTTTAAGATATACATTTTAGTTATTATAGCTAAATAACACAGTTCAAATAACTGCTCTAAATTTCAAACGATACCAGGACGAGATCAAGTTTATACTCGGCTTTGCAAGGAAATACGAGAAATTAACAAGACTATAAAGGCGTGAATTTGCAATCAGTCCACTGCTGGATGTAGGCATTGTAGGCCTCTCCAATAGCGGCTCATACCTTCTCATAATTGGATCAGCAGAAAAGAAAAGGGTTCACTGTACCATCAACAAACGAGACTGTACTGCTGTTCCTTACAATATTATACAGCGTAAAATAAAATTATATAGAAAGTAAACTGAACGCTCCAGTTTTGTTGCTATATAATAATGAGCGCCAACTCTATATTAACCGTAAGAATTACCAAGAAGAAACGAATCAGTAACAACTTAGAATAGTTTGCTGCAATAGCACCTAAACGAAAGATATCCTGCGAGTAATCCAAACTCTCCTGTAACCATTAATGGAATTTAAAATTCAATTCTCGAGGATAACAACACATTTTGTTTAGAAGCGCCGAGAATCATGTAGGTTTGGATAAAATAAGTTGAATAAATTAAGATGTCTTCATAATATACGAGAAAACATGAAGCACGTGTCAGGGCAAATGTGGTAAAACGCTTGACAGAGGTATTTTGAGACCTTTTGAGGAATGCAAGCTTACTTCTATAAGGAACTTAACTAAAGCACAAAGTAGAAGCCCGTTGGTATATACTATACGCATTATAATACAAGAAGGCATGCATCACAGTTTACGTGCGCTTTATCTTTGTACTGTCTTGTTTAGATAAGCAACATTTCAAGTGCCTTCGGATACAGCATTTGTGCATGTACGACTACGAGTGTGCTACGTAAATATTTCATCATGCTTTAGAAGTTAGAGTGAGATGGCGATATCACGTATCAATCGATACAACGTCATAATATCTACGTGTGTAGATCTGTATTGAGATTTGTTGTTTTTGTTTCCTGATTATGAAAAAGTATGGAATAATATTATCGGTCGAAAAAAATTATCACATGTTTTTTGTTTATGACATTTTATTTGATAAACACGCTTATATCGGTGTTTTTCATATTTATTGCATAGCAAGAATTAACGTATGGGGAATAAATATAAACGTGTATAATGTACGTAGATATCGCGCAAATAGAAGTGCTCGGGCAAACGCAATTGGTTATGAATTGAAATGGCCTGCATAGACAAGCAAGACATAGCAAGCTTCACCAGATCTGGGGGCACGGCAGTGCCCCCACCAAGTCGAGCAAAAAAGCGGCACGGCCGTACCATCCTTTTCTCGAAGCAATTCAGGCCATTTTCGACCCCCTATAACTTTGTTGTGGATAAAACTAGAAGCCTGATTGTTTAGTAACCATGCAGACTTTGTATAAAGATGGTATATTTCAATTTTCATTCAATTTGAACCAGTAGTTTAAGAATTATAACGAGTCAAAATTCTTAATTTTGTCACTCACTGACCGATCATCAAAAGTCTAAGGCACTTCTAGCAAACATAGAAGCTTCAAATTTAGGAAACAATTAGTGTTTAGTGTATGAGCCAAGGAAAAATTAAAATATATTTCAATTTCGGTCCAGTTTCCGAGATACATCAACTGCATAAATAACTTTGTAATCCCATATGAATATAAAGGATTACAAAATTACATTTGCAGTTAGAGCTTTAATTAAGAAAATTCGTTGTTGGTGTGACAAAAGTAAGACTATCTTCAAAAAGAAATGAGATCCCATAAAAACAATACTTGTCAAAAATACCAAGTCTCCCGACCGTCAAAAGTTGTGAGATCCATGTAATACCAAGTCGGTTAATTAAAAATCTTTAATGTTTTAAATAAATATATTATCTTGGCAATCGCATTAAGCAATCTAATTTATATATGTATTACTTAAGAGATATATTGTGTTTCCATGCGATGGCCGAGTTTTAGATGTCGTAATTACTTTAGAAACAGGATACAATTGTGTTCATTACCAGCCGATAAATTAGGGTATAGGTGTAATTAAATGTCGAGTATTTTGAATAGATAATAAACCTACAAATTTTATAATAGAAGGTTATAAATTTAGGAAATACGGATATGTACTTATAATTTTGTGATAAAATTGTGAGGATGAATTGTCCGTATTTATGCAAAAAGGAACCATCCAGCAAAAACGCACTTCTGAGATATCAATGGATTTACAAAAACATGTGCAGCTCTGTTAGATTAAGTAAATTATTACATTTATTTTATGTTATTGTATTGATAAATTACTCATTTAAGTATGTGTATATAAATTTGCTCTGGATACTCTTAATTTTTATAGATAATTAAGAAAATGTGCATGTGGTTCCTTTTAATATTTACTTACTAATAGCTTTCCTCATATGCAAAAAAGAACCACAACCCATGGGTTTCATGTATATCGGTAAAACCATGGATTTACCGATATACAATTTCGGTCGATTTCTTTCTCGAAGTTATTGCTATCAAGCTGGACTACAGGCCGTGGCTCATGGTAGACATACTCTTGAACAACTTCAAGCATCCATCCGTGGACATAAACCGATCGCGACATGATGAGTTCGTCTAACATAATCTTGGTTTTGTTCAGTTCATGCCGAGACAAGTTCACGTTGAGAGGCTTCGTTTAGGCTGTGGAGCATCCCGCTCAACTCTTCCAGGGACTTCGCAACGATGACGATATTGTCAGCAATCCGAAGGTGTGAGATGTATTCGCCTTTAATGTTTATGCCCAGTTCAGGCCAGTCCAGCATCTTAAAGATATCTTTGAGTGCGCTGGTGAAGGGCTGATTAAAATATTAAGTCTCCCTGCCTCACACCTCGACGCAATCGCGTTGACAGGGCTGGAGTTGGATGGTTTTAGTGGCGATATAATACAATCATATCAACGCCTCGATGTAGCGCCAATCAGTACGAGACCGCTGCAGAGCAACCAGAACCACCCAGGTTTCGATGGAGTCGAAGGCTTTCTTGTAGTCCATGAAAGCCATACACAGCGACTTATTATACTCATTGGTCTTCTGTATATTCTGCCAAACAGTATGGATGTGGTCTAGTTCCTGTGGCTGGAAATCGTCAAGTTTTCTGGTGAGGCTGTTTGTTAGCACCCTTGAGAACAACTTGTAGAGGTGGCTGAAGAGTGAAATGGGTCTATATGTTTTCAGCGAAATTTTGTCACCTTTTTTGAAGAACAGGACAACCGCACTCCCGCTACACGCCTGAGCTTACCGCTCAGGCGTGTAACCCTGATGCATAACGGAATTAAAGAGGCTCGCCAGCTCTTTCAGGACTACAGTCCCGCCTGCTTTTAAGAGCTCTGTGGTGATTTCGACATCTTATGGCGACTTGTTGTTCTTAAGTTGCTGGAGACCTTCTCTTTCGTCGCCTTGGTTGACATCAGGGATGTTTTCCGTATATTGGCGCGGGAGTTGGGCTCTATTGTTATCATAGCCAGGTTTCAAGACTTTAGACTTCCATGATGCGTACAGATCTTTGAAGAAACTCTCAATTTCAGCGAGAATTTCGATCTTTAAGTTTACGCCTTCCACAGTTCAATAAAATCACGTACTTGTGGTTCTGCTGTTAACAATATTTATTTATACATGGTAGAACCGAATGCTTGTGGTTCCATTTTGCAAAACAAAATATTTGTCATTAAAATATGAATTTATTTTACGCATAACGGTACCACGGAAGTTTGGTTCCATTTTGTGTATTATAATAATTGTTAAAAATAGAAATATTTTTAATGTATAATGGTACCAGGTATTTGTGGATCTGTTTTGTATAAAATTACATGGAATTTATATGGTTTATTTGTTTGATGAAACGAGTCCCATGGTGCTATGGTTCGGTTTTGCAATATGTATAATGTGTGTTTTTGCTGTTGGTTCCTTTCTGCTTTTTGTATAACTTGTTTCCAAGGGAAAAATCATGTGGATCTTTTTTTAATAAGAAAATAAACCACTTTTAAATTAGTATTCTTCAAAAAAAGCAAAATTCGAAATTTGTCGTGTGGTTCCTTTTTGCATAAATACGGACAATTGATGAATGTTTTATTTAAACTCTTTATCGCAACTTTGTTTTAACATAGTGTATACAATTCCGTCAAGAAAATAGCGAGAAGAGATCAATAATACATAAACTGTTTGTTATTCATCCAAATTTATTTTATCAACTTCAAAGTATGCTCCTTCAGAAACAGTACTTACACATTACGACAGCGAATAATCCAATCATCAAAACATTTTTTAAACGTTGTGTCCGGAATTGAGTTCAAATCTCGCAGCGAATTCTCCTTTATGTGTTCTACCGACTGAAAACGGGTGCCACGAAGTGGTAATTTGAGTTTAAGAAAAAGAAAAAAGTCGGCTGGAGCCATATCTGGTGAATATGGTGGTTGCTCGATGGTATTTGTTGAGTGTTTGGTCAAAAATCATTCACAATGATGGCCTTGTGCGAAGGCGCATTATCGTGGTGCAAAATTCAAGAGTTCTCTTTCTAAAAATCTGGCCTTTTTCGTCAAATTTGCTCTCTTAAACGCCGCATAACGCTCAAATATTATTCCTTATGTACAGTTTCACCTTCCGGAAACAATTCCGAGTGCACAACAACGCGATAGTCAAAGAAAACTCTCAACATGACTTTGACTTTTGAACGAGTTTGGCGTGGTTTTTGCGGTTTCGGTTCAGTTGGAAGGCGCCACTCCGAAGCTTGTTGACTAGTTTGCATGTCGAACTCGTAAACACACGTCTCGTCTCAGGGAACATACATAAATGCCAAATTTCATCTACTTGCGCCCAATACTTTCGGCTGTAGCGTGTCTGTCAGTCAGTCACTAACGCAACGATTTTATATTTACAGATTGAAGTGATGCTATTGAAAAATAAAAGGTTTTACACA
Organism: Euclidia mi; assembly: GCA_944739405.2. NCBI lineage: Eukaryota > Metazoa > Arthropoda > Insecta > Lepidoptera > Erebidae > Euclidia > Euclidia mi. Next base: position 73,070,614 of record OX123184.2, read on the forward strand.
AACTCTGACTCCCTTTTCTACCCTATAAGGGTCGGAATGTCTAAATAAATGTCTTTTGGTGGGTAACGTCATTTGAGGATCCAATATAGAAAGTATTAAGTTAATCCCTTGAAGTACCTATTCAAAAGGCTTCATAAAAATGTTAATTTCCTCTTTTTATCACCATTTTAGGTTAGAATTTCCATGTATGTTTATCCATTATCTAGTACCTATAGTACAAGCTTCTACTTAGTTTGGGTACTAGATGGTGTTGTGTGAATGTGGTAGAATATTATTATTATTATTTTTATAACCAATATACAAAGTTTGAAATAAATCCATTTAAGGAATAAAAAGTTTCATACAAACTCTGATAACCTGTTTTACACTCTTAGGGGAGTAATTTCCAAAACTCGTCTCTTAGTGCGCCCCTACAATTCTCAATGAACATAATTACATGCCAAATGTCACTTACTTGCGCCCAGTAGTTTCGGCTGTAGCGTGTCTGTCAGTCAGTCAGTAACGCAACGATTTTAAATATACAGATATCAAAGACATAAAGACATATTTACTTCTGCATTTTGGTTGTTTACAACACTTATACATGTCAAAACCCTATTCTAGATGATGCCGGCTTTTCCTAGCTAAATGACTTCCTGAGAAGAAAGGCCGAAACAAACTCATTTTTTTATTGTCACTTCAGTTTCTTTAGTCTTTTCTTCATCTTTTAAAGTCCAGACAAAAAAAGGGTTTAGTATGCAAGTACAATGCAGGAAATCATCTGACGCTTTTGACTGACTCGGCCCACTGATAGCCCACATTCAACAGCAATCCTACGGCTCAACCTTGATTGAGGGAGCCAGCACGATCTGTATCACTATGCCTCCACCTTTGTATCTGCTCTGTGGCCTCCACGCCATCAGAAGTTGTATGCATTAGCATGTCAGCCTAAGCCATCAGACAGGTTGCCACAACTATTTGTTTATATGTTTAATAATACCCACATCATACTCACAACTTTACATGCTAATACATAGTAAAATACATGTTGCAAACAATATGTAAAAATAATAAAATTTAAACAATAAAATGTCATATATTTAAAATGTCAGAAAATATTATTGAATGTCAATTTAGGAATAATAATATATTACTTAAGTAATTTTAAAAAATAATAAAAATTTAAAATGTCATATAGGTATTTAAAATGTCAGAAAATTATTGAATGTCAATTTAGGAATAATAATATATTACTTAAGTAATTTTAAATGTCAAAAGAAAATCTATAATAGAAAATCTAATCTATCTCTCACTACACATTTAAAATACGTAATTTAAAATAGGTTTTAAAATTTAAACAATGTGTTAAATAAAAGTGCATCCATACTTACTTAATTTGTTTTGACGTGTTTCCGGTATTATAAGTAAAAGTAAACTGATATGAATAACATATTAGTTTGCAGCAGGATGCGGTTTTTATACATTCAGATAAAATTAATTTCAGTTATAATCGGATGAACACATCTAACACTAAAATATTTTTTCAATTCGGACCAGTAATTCCTGAGATTAGCGCTTTCAACCAAACAAACAAACAAACGAACAAACTCTTCAGCTTTATATATAAATATAAGATAAGATTTACGTTAACAAGTTTTTGAAGCAGACACAATTAATCTAATGTCAACATATTATTTCAACGTAGCGAGGGTTACGCTACACAAACAGTATTAATTCAAACGCATGTTAATTTGTTTATTTACTGAAACAGCAACGAAATGGACATTATTTACTACAAGGTCAGAATAATTTCGCCTGTTTTTTATGAACAAAGTGACGCGTTTTATGAATCAACTAGATAAATTTAATGTTTCATAAATTCTATTGACCTTGTTTGTTCATTACCTCAAAAACACTTCAGTAATATACGATGAAATGCGTGGCACGCACTTTATATAATTGCAAAACCTTTTTACAAGTAATCCGGTACGTACATAATTCTTCATTATTTTACTAGAATCCGCCCACACAATCCAAGCCACGTGGAAGTTATCTATCGCGACAAAAGGCAGCCAATGTGTTACTCTGATGTATAAGTTTAATTTACTGCTTTTCATGAAAATCCGTTCAGTAATTTTAACGTGAAAGAACGACAAATGAACAAACACATACTTTAGCATTTATATACAACAATATTGTATGAATACCTACCCCTTTCTGCATGTAGCCGCAGGTGACGAATACTATTACCGTCGCCTGAAACTATTTGTTAATTCATTATTTTCTATCTTTTTAGGTACGTGTCTACCACATAGTTCTCTGAAGATAATGACTCTGGATCTTTGAAGTTCAAGGTTTGTTAAATATAATACAGTGAAGATTTTACGATTAGTATTCTTGTAATAATAAAATAATAATAAGAAACGATGCGCAACTTGGGATATAAATGTTTATGGATCCAAAGAAAACCTCTTGGATTTAGTCATCATGAACAAAAGCAGCGTCAACTACATGGGGTCTTCCACTTTTTAAAGTAGACTACCACACCGAAGGGCTCAAACCTTCGCGCACACCAATGACTTTTCGACGTTACGTATGTAATTGTTAACCATAGCTTAATCCAGGCTTAGGGCCGGGCTAAGCCGCTGATTCCAGCTGTCAGGCAGGTCTATGAAATTCATTACGGGTTAGTCAGTACCCATAAATGTAATGAAACTATTTAAAATGATGCAATAATGGTAATCCTTTGAGCTGCGGAGAGTTGTGATGAATTCCTATACCTATTGGAAATAGTAAAAAGAAACCGCAACAACAACATTAAATTTAACTTATCCCAACAGTTCACTTTTAGAGTTTCTACTTAAGTTATTGGGTTGATATTCCAGCCAGAATTCAAACAAGCCAAAATCAGACTTAGATATTCATAATGAATAAACATTAATCAAACTTAGCGCATTGGCTGAGACAAAACTCTGTGATCCAACGCTGATAAGTAAGCAACAGCAACTTCTAAACTAGCTCTCAGTGTACTCTGAGATGTTTTATACATAATTCAAAGAGTTTGCATTAAGGCGAGGTTGCAGTACTTTTTAAGATTTTTGAACGTCTGAAAGTCCCATGAACATGATATTTTTAATGAATAAAAATTAAAGTATAAAAGTTGAACATATCTTCTAGTAAATCGTAAAGATAGAAACACGATTTGGAATGATTGGTTCGATAAAAAAAAAAGTCAAACATGGCACTAAATCACAATTTTAAACGTGTACTGCTTAGAGATTCCATAATGAATTGATATGAAAGTATTATCAATAGAAACAGCTCTTTATTTTAAAATAAATGGTAAAAACAGATTTCGTAATTTCGTTATCATTTTTCTCCAAGAAAAAAAATAGTCAAAATGTTGGCATTATATCGCTCGCCGGCCGTTCATCAGTGCCTGTCTAGGCGTGATAAAGGGTGGACGTACGTCGTTGCTCCGCAAAATCCCCCTCCAACCCCGCATGTACGTTTTCGCAAAAGTACAAAGTAATTCGTATTCCAAACTCAATCGTTCAAACCATAGACATACTAGTAAGAAACCGTAGACAGGTTACTGACAAGGTAAAATGACGGAGCTTACGAGTGGCACGCATCGCGAAAAGCGTACGCACACTAATATAAATATGTCAAAACGGCACACTAAAAATTAGATAAGAAGTGTAAGTGAGATAGCACATCTAATCGCTAGCGCGAAATAGAGATAAACATATACTCTCTGGACCGAAGCGCATTGTGACATCATGCTGACCGTTTCACAAACAATAATTTGACTCAGATGCGACATGATCACTTTGTCTGTCTTGAGTAAATTCAATTCGCCTCAAAGTAAATTTGATTAATTCATTTAAGGTAGGGAAATAAAAAGTCGATGTGATTTATTTATAACATTTATTAAAAAAGTACATTTCATTCAATGGAAACCTAAAACAGTACGTTAATATAAAAACTGTGCGCTGCGGACCCACCGTAGCCCTGGCAATACCCCTGGGGGTATGGTGGGTCTTTTAAAGCTTAACCGTACTCCTGGCTGAAATGCTCGTAGTGTTATACCAACGTGCTACGTGGACATTAAACTGAACAGTGTTATCTCTCGTATGATAATGACTTACTACTTACGTTTTTGTATTTTTAGACAAGCGAAGACAAGCGCTAGTACGATGATATAGTGCAACAAGGAGATAAATTAGAGAATAAAACGTTTAGGTATTACTGCTAATGGTTATAATGCTTTGTATATTATAGGTATAATCTGTGGTACTGTTGAAGACCCGTCATCATCATCATCCTTGCGCTGTCGAATCATTTCCACTAGTTCTATTGAACAGTTCTATGATAGAACTAGCGATACTTTTTTCCCACTAGTTCTATTAGCACAACTTGATGAGAAGAATAGAACTAATGGGAAACACGATTATAGCGAGACTTGGCTTGCCGTTCGTAACAGATCGGCAAAGTTAAGCAACGCTTGCACAGGTTGCCACTTGGATAGGTGACCGTGTGTGGCATTTTCATCTGAGCGTTACCGTGCTTCGGAGGGCACGTAAAGCTGTCGGTCCCGGCTCTTGTCTAAAGATAAGGGTCGTTAGGCCATGTCGGAGGCCTTCGGGTGGTCTGAAAACTCCGACACCAGAGTTAGCCACACACTCACACGAAAAACAAACAATGGGAAACAGTTATAGGAAATTAACCACTAATTCTATGTATGTTTTACAAGGGTAGTGTCACAACATCACGCTCACAAATCCGAATAAATATGTATTTATAAAAATGTGTTAAACGAATGAACGTCTACAAAACAATTGAAAGTCTACAAAACAAATGAACGTCTACAAAACAAATGAACGTCTACAAAACAAATTACTACCAGAAAGTGATCAGCTATCGATGCAAAAAACAGGTGCATGCGATTTTCGACCTTATTGACAATTCATGACAAACTTATAAATTCTGACTAATGTCAATTAGGTTGAAATTCGCATGCACCTGTTTTCTGCAATCACTATCGATAGCTGATCACATTCTGTAAGTCATTTGTTTTGTAGGCGTTCATTTGTTTTGTAGACGTTCATTTGTTTTACACATTAAACAAATGAACGTCTACAAAACATATTTATTCAGATATATGAGCGCGATGTCGTGACACTACGGATCATTCCCAATAGTTCTATTGAATACCCTTGTAAAACATACATAGAACTAGACTGGGACATTTCCTATTACTTATCCCATTAGTTCCGTTCTCCTCATCAAGTTGTGCTAATAGAATTAGGACAGTTCTATCATAGAATTGTTCAATACTACTACTATACTGGGAATGATCCCACAAAATAGTACAACTTGAAATTAACGAACTGAAATTAATAAACTAATTACACAACAATATTATATGGGAGTACGGTTAAGCTTTGAAAGACCCACCATACCCCCAGGGGTACTGCCAGGGGACGGTGGGTCGGCAGCGAAAACTGTGCAGTACAATCTACTTAGTTGTTTAATACTAAAAGGAGAAAAACAAGAACAAGTGTATGGACTTTGATCATCCGTCAATGTTTGTAACTTACGTATGATTTTGTATTTCTATAATAATAATATATTGTGTTGATTCAGCCTCAAATCACTTTTATTACTTGACAAAAACACACATCAGTATTTTGTTATTACGAATGTCCCATCTGGATACTTTGTTTTTTAGTCTTTGAACACGCACAATACTGCTTCTCTTTTACACTCGCTAAATGCCAATTTTTTATTCACTCTATTATTTGTAATACTGAATTTATTATAAATTGAAAATAAAACGTAATATTGTAATACTCATGAATGAGAAGTGATTCCATAACTTTTAGTCATTTTCCTACTATAGTTTAACTACTTTAGCAAAATCTCATTACACACGACGGCATTTTCAAATGTAACGTACACACTCGCGAGTAAAAGAGCGAGCGCTTCCGACCGCAGCGCGTGAGCGGCTAAAGCCAAATGAGACATTTAGAAAAAAAAAAGTTTGTCATGAATTTGTCAGTTTTTAATGTGCCACTTTTGAAGTTCGCATAACTCATCTACGGTTTTTTTACGCTGCGCTGTGGCACACGCACACACGAACCCCCCCCCTCCCCTCCCCCCGCTCACTCGCTGACGCCACCGCCGTGTTTTTGTTTTTGCGGGGGGTGAGGTCGAGCTCCGCACTGTACTGCAACCTCGCCTTAAACATGCTTCGCAACACAATAGCATGCTACTGGGCGTTAACTTTCAATGAACAGAATGCAAAATGCGAACTTGTGAAATCTTGTTTTAGTTGAGTTTGTCGAAGGTGGTCACTTGAAACGCAAGCAAACAGGAATAAGCAACTATCTATAACTTTTTACTTTTGGCCGCTGGATCGAAAATCTCATAATTGAACTGTCGTTTAGCATATGATAGATATCTACTGCCATTAATATAATTACAATACACAAAGCTTTATAAATTATGGCTGAAAACCATCTCGACCACATCAGATTCCAAACAAAAAAAACATCGAATTCGTTCAATTTGTTTAGGAGTTACGCTACTGTAGGCAGACATTTAGATCCACAAACACGTCAAAATTTATTTGCGTCGGATATTAAAAGGCGACTTGGTGCGATTCTTTGTTTGATATATTCAAATAAGTCAAAAAGCACAAACAATTAAATCGTCGATGCTTATGTACGATTTGACAATATTAAGACAAGAGAAAAAAAAAAGACAAAACCTGCTAACAAATGCACAAAAAAAGTACCATAAACCATAATTCGCCGTTCAAGCACACAAACCAAAAGGTGTTAAACAAACAAAGTCGAGTCGAGCGTTTAGTTCAACAATTTTCTCCAAAATACACGCTGATTTTTAATTGGTTTTGGAGCGAAAGCCATATTATTACTTATCGTTAATAGAACCTAACCAGCTAATAATATTTGAAATATAAGCTAAAAAAATCTTGAGAAATTAATTAATTTAATAGTACGAGAACACGAAGTATCAGTTCGCCGCACACTGGCGAACTACGAGCGATCGTGTCACACACACACTGGCATTAGTCAATAGTCATTGAACCGTTATTCCCGGCCTCCCGCTCCCCACCATGCGCGCGCGCCACCCTCCGCTGCAGGGCGCCAGCGGGAGGCGGGGGCGCGGCGGGGTGCGGCCGTGCGGTGCGGGCGCAAGTTGACCTTCAGTCTTAAGAAATTAGGTCAATGGGACAGTCGTATATCACGCTCCCGTCACTCTGTGTCCGTGTTACGTAATAAAACTACAATTGTGCATCCTTACAATACTGATGTGTTCGCTAGTGGATTGATAGGCCGCAACCTGACGTGACTCCATAGGGTTTTATTAGTTGATCGAGGTTATAAGATTTGTGTACAAAGAAGAAACGGAGTCGCGAGAACGCGAGAAACATGTGTGTGCAAATGTGTAAATTGATTGTGATATAAGCAGAAGACTGTAAAGGTAAGTGATATGTTTACTGCTTGTCGTAAATACCTACGTTGATAAGTAACATGTTTTAAACACGCCAGAAATAAGTAAATACCTAAATTCGGCTTTTACTAGTTATTGAAAATGACTATGTACCAACGATTAATACGTAAATAATAATAAGTTCTTCTTTTCGTCTACTAGTTTATTATGATTGCGTGAACCCACAGCTTATTTCTGTGACTTACGAAGGAATAGGTAGGTACAGCTATTTAGTTACATGTGTTTATTATTTTAATCATTATTATGTGCTGGTGACGGATTAAGAATACGAATTGTCACCACCCCATATCATCCTATGGGTGTCGTAAGAGCCGACAGAGGGAGTATATCATGCAGAGAACAGCACTGTAAGAGAAGGAAAACTTGATACAAACCCTATACCAACCCGCTTGGCCAGCGTGGTATAGTAGGCCAATTCCTCCTATCAAAGGAGAGGCCTAGTCCAGCAGTGGACTATTAAAGGCTGATGATGATGATATGTGCTTAAAATTATTGAAGTTGTCATCGTAATTAATTTGTGTTTCGTAAGTACGTAAATTAGGTATCACTATCCATCCGTACATCTTATGCCGGGGCCTCACTAGCGGCTAACGTCAATGTCTGCTAGCGCGATAATTATTGCGATAATTTTTAACGCGCTAAAGTAGGTGGCTACACTTGAAACGTCAACGTGAATGCCCATCATTGGAGATAAAAACGCCAAACGCCAATGTTAATGCCGTTGTCAAATTATTACACGGTTAACGTACATTACCGCAATAATTAATGGCATTTCTCGTTAGTATGGCTCTAGCAGAAGTGCTTTGCTGCCTCATACGTGTTTTATGTGTAGTTAGTTACCTACTGTTACACGCGGTGTACTGTACCTAAAACAGCTGTTGACCTCGCCGCGCGACGTCAACAGCTGTTTTAGGTACCTACAGCGCGCCAACGAGTCGATCGACGATCGAGTCGCACGTTACTACTTATTTCCTAGAGTTATTAACTTTTATAACTTTTTTATTTTACGTGGTAGGTAAATTTTGATTTTGAATATGAATAGCAAATATTTTTTCCAACGTGAGGTTTTTTTTTCCTAAACCAATAAAAAATCAGCGTGTATAGAAAATTATACTCATAAAATAAAAGTATCATTCATCAAATATTTTGTAACAGCGACTGACTAATAAGAATAGCCAATTTAAATAACAAGTAAACAGGTATTTGCGTAAAATCTTTTATAGAACCCACAAAAGCGGCTACAAAATAAAAGTTTGAACATAATAAATTGAAGAATCTTCCGTCGTAAGCCCTTGGTGCGACGTCAATGTTGTAAAATCTTCACTTATTACGGCCGATGGCTTTTTCCAAGAGAATAGTAAACGATTGCTCACTGAACAAATTAGATGTAAACAATAACATTTTTGTGCTCCTCTGTTATAAAAAGTTAATAAATGTTAACGTCGTGACGTAGCTGTTATTATTTTGCTCTTTTTGAGGTATTTTCGCCATTTGGGTAATATATTGCTAGATTTTCTTGTTCCCCTACTAACCAGAATTTCTGTATAAGAGTTTTTGTGTTATCGTCATGATTATTTAGGTAAGAATCAATTTTATATCAAATCTATTGGCAGGAATTAAAGCGCTATGATTTCGGTCCAGAGACACTGTCCACTGGCCTGGTTATCTAATGTTAAAATACTGCAGCAGCACGACTATAAACAACGTCTGGTAGAAGTATTTAATAAAATTTGTCTTTTTATTTATATTTACCTAAACTTACTAGCATTTTATACAAATACTAACATACAAGATTTATGCTTAATAAACCAAATTTAATGACAATACCGCCATATTTGAATATACGAGATATGAACGTGTCCTTGCAAACTAGAGTTGGAATTCTGATGACTATGACTAAGTGCAGCTTCAGCTCAAGTTAGTGTGAACAAATTAAGATTTATGTGTGCGGCGTTCACAGATATGTTAACCGTCAGTCCGTTTACAGTTTAGATGGAGTTGAATTATTTTTATAGCCATGTTATCTGTTAGAGTACACGCATGGCCAAGTGGTTTAAAATACCGTTTTATTGCATAGTTAGACACCTAATATTATGGGTTCGATGGCCATATCGGGTAACATTTTACATATTTGCAATGGTTGTGCTGAGTCATAAGCGGTAAAAGATTTATTCATTGTATGTTTAAATGTTCTAATATAACACGATATGAAACTCTTTTTATTTAATATAAATTTATTAATAACTCTTTGTGCTCCTATGGTCTATGCGGAGCTGAAATGAAGCCAGCCGTGCGGGTAAGCGCATAGTGCGTAGGAGCCCTTTATATGGTTTAATTTGCAAATTAAATGAATGGTCAGACTGCAAAACTTTAAAACTGGATAAAGTAATGTAACATACATTTTAAATTCAACATATAGTTACGTAAAAGCGAAACCTTCATTATAAACAAAAAAATTGTAAATATAACATACACACGCATAATTATAAACTGAAAAAGAGATAAATCAATGCAAAAAAAAATTTGGACAGAGTAATATTTCGTCAATAAAAAAGTTGGTCTACGTAAAAACGCTGGGCGTGAATAAATTATTGCACAATGAATTCTAAGAAATAGTTATTTGTGGCAAATCTACGTCAAAAACTAATCACTGTCTATTTGCACAGATTGATTTATATTTCATTAACGCGCTCATGATCGCTTACAAAAATCATAATCAGACATTCAACGATTAATCTGAGCATTAAATCATATCGCGATGATGTATTAATCACTTATATAACCAAACCGCATCTGTTTAATTTCGCTCGCTGAATAATAAATTCATCAGCTGCTTTCTGTTTGTGGTTTCAGCGGGATAGATTTTACGGTCTCTTCCTTGTAACTTCAATATATTGTCGAAAATATTTTATAAATGCTTGTGGTAAATGAAGCCAATTGTATAATCATGTGTTATTTTGGATTTCATTGTTGAATGTATTGATTATGCTTTTAGGAATTGTTATGCGTTTTCCGGATTTGACAGACAATAACTATTATATAATATGTATCAATTAAGTCGATAATAAGGGGAAATTACGTTACTTGCTCAGTTATTTATTTATTTAAACTTTATTGTACACCGGTATCAACATTATAGTAATCTTATATATTAGGTAAAGTACAAAGGGCGGCCTTATCGCTTAAAGCGATATCTACCAGGCAACCTTTGGATGGAGATATTTGTAGGAAAAGAAGTGGTAGTTGTAGGTGTACCAATTTTATAATATTTATACTATAAACACATACATTTATACAATACATATATAACATATACATACATATCTATATAAATTAGTGCATAATACTAAATATATACTAATACATTAATAACATATACATACATACATATCTAGATAAATTAGTGCATAATGCTAAATACATATTTTTAGAATAGGGAATAAATTAAACGGACAAGTAATGTTCCTTAACTAAAGTTTTGAATGTAGTAACCGTCTGTGCCTGCCTTATGTTTAGAGGCAATGCATTCCACAAGCGAACGGCCGTTACAGAAAAATATCTATTATAGAATGCTGTGGAATGTGTCGGCATTTTCAGTCGTAAATTTTCTGATGACCTTAAATATCGATTGTGCGTGTCATGAAGGAACTCGAATCTTCCTTTAAGATAGGAGGGTGTTGAAGGGTTAAACAATATATTGTATAGTAAAGTTAAAACGTGAGCATTCCGACGATGTCTAATAGGTAACCACTTGAGTTGGGCTCGAAATTGTGAAACATGATCATATTTACGTAATCCAAATATGAATCGTATGCAGAAATTTTGAAGTCGCTCAAGTTTATCAAGCTGATTTTCGGCGAGATCTAGATAGCTGACGTCTGCATAATCAATAATGGGAAGCAAAAGAGATTTTGCTAGCGCAATTTTGGTGGTAGTGGGGAGAAAGTTCCTTAGTCTTCTTAGTGCACCTGCTGAGGCAAACACTTTCCGACTTACTTCTTGGATCTGCGGATCCCAAGACAGAGTTGAGTCTATAGTGAGACCTAAGTTTTTAACTTTATCCTGTATTGGAATCGTGGTGCCATCAAAAATAACTGGAGGCAGTGAAGACCAGTCGATTTTCGATTTCATTCTGGAACTACCAATAACAATGACTTGCGTTTTCGTGGGGTTCACTTTGAGTCCAAAGGAATTGCTCCAGCTGTTGATCAGTGCCAGGTCACGGTTAATTATAGCTAAAGATTGCGATAAACTTGCTAATGACGACCGCGTATATATTTGGAGATCATCTGCATAAAGGTGATAGGAGGAGCAAAGGTTGTTTGAGATAGAATTTATAAAAATTACGAAGAGTAAAGGAGACAATACGCCACCCTGGGGCAAGCCAGCAGATGTATTACACCAAGAAGAAAGTGAGTTCTCAATGCATATACGCTGTCGGCGGCCACACAGGTAACTGCGAAACCAATCAATCACCGTAGGAGATATGTTAAGAGAGCAAAGGCGACCAAGTAGAATATCGTAATCTACTGTGTTGAAGGCATTGCTGAAATCAAGAAGTGCAAGAATAGTGAGTTCTCCGCCTTCCATACCAGCCCTGATGTCATGCGTAATATTGACCAAGGATGTGACGGTGCTATGACCCGAACGGAAACCGGATTGAAAAGGATTAAGTAGGTTATTTATGCAGAGGAATGAGTTCATTTGGTTGTAGACAAGACGTTCGAGGACTTTAGAGAGGAATGGTAGGATTGAAATGGGACGATAATCAGAAAAGGATGACGGGTGAGAAGTTTTCGGAATAGGAGTAATTTGGGCATCCTTCCAGATTGACGGGAAAGTACCGCTGGAACAGGAATGATTTAGGATGTGAAATATGATGGGAAGAATTAAATCGAGTATAGGAAGGATCATATTACGGCTGACACAGTCAGTACCAACTGCGTTGGACGTGATTGACATTATGCTCTTCCTAACATCACTATCGGTGTAGTGATTAAAGACAAATTGTGTGTAACTAGGGGTAGGCAGAGAAGAAAGATAATTAATTGTGCTTGCCTTAGTAGTCCTATCAATATTGGACGAGGCAGAGAAATGTTGATTGAGCAAGTCAATATTGAAATCATTAGGATTGAGGTGTTGACGAGCTTTGCCGACCCCAAGGGTTTTAAGAAATTTCCAGACTTTAGCTGGATCACCGTTTTGTACAGATCTGTGAATATGTTGGCGTTGTGCATCCCTACACACCTTATTGCAGAGATTCCTTATCGCAACTAAATCCTTGCTTGAAAAAGTTCAATGTAAGCATTTCAAATCAAATCAAGGAAATTATATAATTATATTTGCGCGTATCTTTATTTTTATCTATTTATTTCTTTTTTAAGTTTTGTAACATAAACTAAAAATTATGGCTTAGATATGAATATAAACCAAAATATCATGTTATACTGACCCATCTTAAACTTTTGAATATTATCATCAAATGTCGATAAAAGCCTTTTATTAAAATGTCGACTGTGCAAACGGTTTAATCTTTTCATTTAGCTTGACAAATATTTGTAGTAATCTTCCCGAGATTCATTTTAGTTTTGATTCATTTTAGTTAAAATAACAGGTTGCCTCCTACAGTGAAAGTTTTAGATTCAAAAATTGGTAAAGTAATATTATTATATTATCGTACCGTTTCTGTTGAGTTACCGATTTAGATTGTGGTCAATTTCATTATATAATCTAAGCGACACATTAAAGAGAAAGGTATTTAAAAACATATTCACGAAAACGTTACGTAAATTCTCGAGAAACAAGATGTAGCTCAAAGTATTAAGTAGTGCATGTAAAAGTACAAAAAATATCTACTACACGTTGGTGAACCATATTGATCTCGAAATTTACCGTGTTGATTGTCACCCTTGATGAAGTTTACCTCCAAATTCCATTCTACAGAGACAGTCGGCAACCAATTTCTCGCCGGCCTCGATATCTTTATCGAGGTCGGCTTTATTCACTATCGTGTAGCATGGACTTTAGTGTTCAAACAGATTGTATCATTCTGATAGGAAAGAGAGCCTTCCTAATACCTCACACTTTGATGCCAATGGTAGATTTTACTCATATATCTTTTTCCTTTTTCAGATAAACACTTTATGCAGACCTATCAACTGCCAATCTTTATGATTATTTAATCTGCACTTATTATTATTATTATTTCTGCAATTATTATTATTTGGATCATCAAATATAAACATGTACATTTGTATGTTAATAAAGCTCCGTATTTTAATAACTAGACATAACAATGTCGTACATAAATAAACATTATTATAATGCTGTCATTTTGACCCCCAAAAACAGCAATACAACTGTGTTCAGTATTCGTTACAATTACAAAGCTTTTATTTTACTAAACAAACCTAGTCATCCCTAAAAAGGGTCCGCGCACAGACGACATACACACTGAAATATGTACACGAGTCCGTTTTTCGAGTGTAACTAAAAAGCAGCCCTAATAATTTAGTCATATCAGGCTCGTTCCCTGTATATATTTTAGTTTGAATTGATGTAGGCGTGTAGTTATAATATATTTCCTTTTTCTATGAAAACCGGCACGAAAAACTTTATACGCCACCACACACATTTATAAAAATAATTACAAGAAAGACGAAAGAATAGAATACAAGAACCTTTTTATGTTTGCCACCTCTATATAACAATTAAATTTTAATCGTCAAAGTTTGTGAGCGTGGAAGGCCGAATATTTATGATGGAACAAGCTAGTTTATTCATCAGAATAACACAAATGCTTTTTACTATCCTTTCGTGGCGATGGCCGACCCACCCTATGACACGCGGGTGGAGTCCAGTGTAATGCTCATCTTTTAATAAAAAACTTGTTCATCGTCAAAACAGGACGCCCGAACGACTCGAAATATTGTGGATGGCAAACCAAAGAATTTTTAATAAAATAAGGTATAGATAAAATTCCAAACTCTCATATTTTATTTATTCCTTAGTAGGTAAATAAAAGGCAAAGTATTACGTTACTTTAATACATATCGAAAAGTGACGGCGTAAATAACTGTCATGCCATTTTCCTTCAAAGTAAATACAGCACAGAGGTACCTCTACCAAAAATAAACAAGACCGAAAATATGTATTCAATTTAAACGATAACAATTTCATGGGATTGGTAAAGCGTAAAAGAAATTTAATTAGAATCATCCTGCTTTTTGACTACAGTTAGTTTTTTAGTCAGCTTTTTGTTAGTCAGGTGCTGTAGCTCGATCAGCACATCAACATTTATATTCTTATATTTAAATATTATGATTTTGAATTCACTTGTCTTGGCTGACATTTCATCGCAGAGCCCAAAGGACTGACTCTAGATATAGAATGTACCGAAAGAGGGTTAATTTTTGAAGGTATGAACAGCCATAAAGAAAACATTTTTTAATGTTCCTCCCGTAAGGGAGTAAAATAAAGGGCTGAAGGTTTACTTGAAGGTGTGGGCGAGCAACAGATAGTAAAGGATATTTGTAAAAACCTATCGTAAGAACACTAAGCTTGCTTACTACTTATTGAAGAAGCATTCTCCATTGCATGTAATTCTAGCACGCATTTTGGTCTACCATGTATAAAACTATCAGGAATATGAAATATGTTATACAAATAAGTTCCAGGGAAACCCTTGCAAAATGTATCCAAAGAAAAACACAAATCAATTTTAGACTGATGATATTGCTAGCTAGTCTTTTTTTTTCTAATGCCGGTTAATTTAAATAGTAAGGACGTAAGCAAAATATTTACCATCTGTGTAATGGAGCAAACAAACGAAGCAGCGTTGTGGCTAGTTTAGCCTTCAAAAGGCTCTAACCAAACTGGAAATAATTGGCTCAAAAAAGAAAATTGCACCATCACTGTGTCGGTACAATAATGAGAACTATGTTGTTTTGTACTGTTATACAGTATATACATTTTCAACATTCATATATTCACATGAAACAATGTGGCGTAGAAGACATCCTCCGGCTAGGCGGAGTGACGATATACACAAAGTGGCTGGCGGCGTCTGAAGAACAGAAAATCGAGCTCAGTGACGTGCCATCGGAGAGGACATCAGATTCGTTTAAATATGTTTACCCTTTTTTTAATGTTCCGTACTGGAAAAAAATGCTGTGTCGCGGGAGACTTTACAAACATACAACCAACGGACACAATGCACATCCAGGATCTAAACAACAATTTACTATTTTTTTGTTTTACTTTTGATAGGCTAACATCTGACCGCGATCTCGCCTGATGTTAAGCGATTATACGGTCGAAGATCGAATAGAAGATACCTATTCACCCGCGACTTGAAAACAGCCAGATTGTAATCATCAGGAAACACACAAAGTGTTATCTCGTGTGAGAAAATGGAAATCGAACCCACAAGACACGGCGGATTGTCAAGTGGCGAGGCGGCGCTTAAATTACTACGCCAACCGTGCTCTTTGACACCAGGCAAAAATATTTTAATCTCATCTTGTGCACTTTATTAACATTGTAGGCACACACGCAACAACAGTAGAATTTGGAATCGTTTTTACTCCATATTGTCTCTGAAAATATTCTAACAGGAAAGTTAATTATGTTTGTGCAATCTCTTATTCTACAAATATAAGCCATGTTTGTGATTCACAAAGCATTAAGCTAACGACGTTTTCTGTTTTAAATCGCCGTAATGACATTTTGCAAACATTGCATCTCATGGTAGGGAAAACAAAACTTTCAAAAGCCGTATGTGGACTGGCTACGATCCAACGTCTTAACGGTATTTATTTACATACACTACTGTTTACCTTCACTAAACGCAATAGTCCGTTCATAAAAGGCAAGTGATGGACGTTAAGGTATGCAGAAGTTACGTCTTACTGTCTCTTTCATCGTGTACGAATGTTTGTGACGAACGTAAACGTATCTCAAAGTACTAACGTGTACCAGTTTTAGTACATGACTTAGTTTTTAATTGGCACTTTAGTAAACACACAGTTGTATCGTCTACGGGTTGCGTAAATATAGATGTTCAAATAATTAGTACAAAGTCCGCCTAATGGAACGTCTTGTTTAAAAGAATATAGAAATTTTACTGAATTTTTGTGTCATCTTAGAAAAGATTAAATGATTTTATGCTTTAGCTATTTGTATACATCCTCCGTGTTTTACATCATCAACCGACTAACATCGACTTACAGTTGTGGACATCCGCAACGAAGATCGTAATATTAAGACCCGTTTAATAGACTTTAGTAAATATTGTTTATTCAATCGGAAAATAACATAAACTTTGCCGTATAACATCTAAGATAGAGAGTGGCAGAAGGTTGGCAACAAGATGATGTCTGTTTGGCATCACTTACGTCCAATGACTATGTTTAACCACTTTGCCATAAAGGTAAGCTACTAGTATAACTAATTTTCATCCATTATACCTTTACTCTAATAAAGGTCATTTAAATTGTAAATTAACATAGCATTTTTGACCGACCTCGTCAGCTAAGCTCGGTCGACTAAGCTAAATATTTGTACAAAGAATAGTATCATTCCGATTTACAAAAAGTACGTTTAGGATCTAACGCCAAAAAATATCAAGAATACTACAGCCTCGTATTCAAATTTCATTTCAAATAAATAATTTATAGTAATGTTTGAAGTATAGTTAAATTATTTATTTATTAAATCCCGGAAATGATAATTATAAGCTATATTAACAAATGTCATTGGCTCTTCCCATTGAGATGGCCCAAAAGGCCCTGTGTGGATTGTCTCAGAGTATTTTATTATAATTGGAAAAAGGATCTATTCTGTATACTTAACTTCCCATTTATTCTATCGAAAATAATGACGGTTATAAGGAAATACCTTATATATTATAACAAGAAATATGTTTTATCGTCTTCTTTGTAACATTATCTTCTTGTGTCATTTCGCCAAAGTAAATTAAAGGAACGGATTGTGATACTTTAATAACATTAGTAAGATCTTATTATATTCTGCTTTTTATTAACAATCTCTAAGAACGCAGTGGCCTTGCGGCAGGCGAATATACAAATAAATGTTTTTGATATTATGTATTACCTACCTACGTACGACCCAATTCAAACGTCTAGTTTATAGTTTGGACCTTAATAATTAATTAGTGTTTAACTATATTATTTGTGACTTGATAAATATCAACTGGGGCAGCATAGGATGACAGGATGTCGGTTGCATTCAGCTTTAAAGATTTGTCCCTAACATACTAAGCGAAAAGGCAAATTAAGTAAATAAAGAAAAACTTTTCTTAGTCCAAATCCGTACTGCTGAATTTAAAAAATTGAGAATCATTGCTCTAAAGCATGTACATACTACGTGTAGTACCAAATCAACCAAAGAAAAGAGGAAATAAAACTTCCGTATGTTATGCAGGATAGTTTTTATCTATCTCTCTATACGATCGGATAAACCTACACGCGCCATTTAACCGACCAACACAACAGCACCTAGACAATAGATCCGGACAAACAACGTTCTATTACACCACGAGCACAATAACAGAGATTTGTTCCCAGTCTGGGTCAATTTGTTAAACGCCTATCGATTTAAATTTCCTCAGCGAGCTTCGGTTTACGCAACAAAATTGATTCCATCACCTTACCTCGAGTATACTAGCGAAAACCAATATTCTAACTCTGCGCTCTTGATCAAATTTATGCGTTTTGGATATGCCTGCTAAGTGCTCGGAGAAAATTGTTTCTTATCAGGTTAGGCCATGTATAAACAACTTCATAATAGCGATCCCGGCAAACTTTACTATTATTTCGTACCCACGCTTTCTTCAGACCTATACTCAATTTCTGTGATATAATTATACTGAAATAGCACCTATAGAGTTATACTATAAGGTACCTACAACGACATATGACATGTAGGAAATAAGTAACTCTAAGCTGTAGTTAGAATTTCAGTGCACAGTAGCAGCACTCAAGGCAAGTAGGTACAACGTACAACGCACTATAAATTTAAATATCTCGGAGTAAACAGCCTTGAACCATGTGCACCTAAGATAAATCCAACGATGCTAGACATATCTTAAACACTAATTGAACTTCGATCATAAAAATAAATCAAAATTCGACATCTTATAAAATAATGCTATTGCCAACAAAAAAATTAAAGCCCATGATTTAAGGCTTTTCAAATAGTATCCAAATAACAATGCCAAACAATTATTTATCTGCGGGTCTCTTAAATTTAAAATGCTTAAATATGAGTTGACCTACTGCCATTTCTCTTTTATGACGGTAATAATAAAATTGCTTGCTCATATTTATTTTAATTGATTTATAATCTTAAAGAAATAAAGGGGAGTCCTTATATTTCGCTTATTGGCAAACATTTCATAACAAAGCGAATGAATATTTGAGAATTTATGAAAAATTTCAACGTTGTTATCAGACGGATAAAACGAGCAATGACGTCAGTGATTGAAGTGAATACAGTTAATTTAAACTTAGTACTCATAATAATGGATGAACTTTGAAAGTCAAAATGGTTATTAAGTTTTTTGACACTGTTTAATGGAAAAATGCACACTTGTCTATATAGACAGAAGCTTAGGTTAGAATTCTTAATAACATGCAATGTTTTCCAAGCAAGCTATCGAGAAATTTTATTTGATTCATTTTAATATATTCTATTTTTGTTTATATACCTACATATTCATGCAATGCACAATCGAGGTCAAAATTGTAGCGTCATTTCTGTCATTCTTACCGCTTACCGTTTCAAAATTCACATAAACATTATTATACGAATGGTTTATTTATATCCACACACATGATTATAAAAAACACACAATCTACACATGGCTCCAAATCAAATACAGATTTGGGAGCCTGCAATGCGTTGTTGGTCATTTCAACACTCTTGTAAATGTTTCACATTTGACCCCAAGTAATTCAAAACACGCCAGCACTGAGTTCGGGCTTGTTTAATCTTATCTTGGGTTTCATAAAATAGGGTCCACAGTATACATGTGGTATATTTCACATGGAAATAAAAGGATATCATTGTTATCACGACTGAGTTTGCAGCAATGTAATTATTTATTGTTAGACACTGATGTTAACTGTTGTTGCAAAGCACTTGTTCTACCTCTGTTCTCTAATAAGAAAAAGCACTAGTTGTTTTTTTAAAACTACAACTCTATTGCCAGTTTTTCATATAAATAGAAACATGATTCAGACCAAATCATGGCAAAGATAGGCGTTTTAACAGCGGCTGTCTAACTGCACATGCATTAGGGCACAAATGTATGCGCAATCATAAATTTGTACATTCTATCACGATTCTTAGATGTTGGTTTTGCAGTTCTTCAAATTATTACTATCTATATTTATCAACCTGTTGAGCTTATTTTATGAGGGTGCAACACCGCAAATGGACTTCAAGTTTATATTGTCCTGTACCTTGTCAGAAAATCCATGACCATCGCTTTTCCCTCAACGTGATCATCAAAACTAAGATCCTGTAATTCGCCCATCCGCAGTCACTTATCCAAACTACTTCTCAAGTAAAGTTCTCTGGATATTAATTCATTTATGTTGCCCACCTAAAACAATCGATTACATAGGTAATCTAAAGAAATGTTGTGCAAGAAGCAATAAATAACCGATTTGGGCAGAACACCTCAGCAGTCCATCACGTAGCAAATTAATTATACGTATCTGAAAATAACTCTATTTATATTTGGGGAAAATGGTGTTGTTACTTTCGTTCCAAAAGTGGTTAACCTAAAACACGATATGGTTTACTGCACGCCGGTTGGCAGCTAACGTGATTTGGTTCCTTAATGAGTTAAACTTGGTATAGCCGCCTAAAATAAATTTGAGCTTTTCGATCACGTAGCTTATCTCAGAAACAATGTTATAGGATTAATCTATACTTCGCATGTGCTGTCTTAAAAAAGTAAGTATTGTTCCTGTTATACGGGAGACTTGAAACATTTTAGCGATAAAAATAACAAACTTTGGCTCTAAGAACAGTTAGTTGAGAAGTCAGACAATGTAATTAATCTTTTAAAAAAAAATTTAAACGCTGTTTCCGGAATTGAATTCAGTTCTCACCGCGAATTCTCCTTCATGTCTTCTACTGATTGAAAACGGATGCCACGAAGTGGTAATTTGAGTTTCGGAAAAAGAAAGATCGATGGTATTTATTGAGTGTTTGGTAAAAAATTCATTCACAATGATGACCTTGTGGGAAAGCGCTTTATCGTGGTGCAAAATTCTTTTGGGCTAGCCGAGCGGCAATGTGTTTCATACCCAAATGATTAGTTAAAATGGTACGGATTAATTCGTGAGGTACAGAATGTTCAGCGGCTATCTCTCTCAAAGTTGAATGAGGATTTTCAGTCACTCTTTCCATAACTTTTGTGGTGTTAACTTCAGTTGCAGACGTTGATGGCCCACAAGAGCAAATAGAGAGGCAAATCTTCCATCACATCTCGACCGCTTTTGAACGCTTTGTACTACTCATAAGCACGAGTTTTTGATAAAGTCGATTCACTGTAAGCCTTCTGTAACATATTCATTGACTACACACGAACACAAAATTCCATTGGCGATGCAAAATTTAAGACAAACTCTTTGTTCGATGTTTTTGTCCATTATGAAATTTGCAACACTGTATCTAATATAAATAACAGATGCAACTCAAACTCCGCGCCAGAATGGAAAACAGTTGTGCCAATCTAACAACAACAAAAAAAAAACAAAATGTTGAATTTGGAACCATAAACAAATAATCCATTCCTGATACTTTTTTGACTGAATGTACTTCTGATTAAGTTCGTTGCGGGTTCCAAGACAGTTTTACTCTCCCCCGAGACTTGACGAAACGAAAATTGCAGGTAAACTAATTGAATCTGTTACGACTGAATTTATATCGTATATATCTTTACAACTATGAATCAGCATCAAGAGAATTTTATTGTTAAGAATACAAAAGTCACTCTATCTGTTTTCCTGATACGTTTTCACAGTTCAATCATTAACTAACTTTGAAAAACATTGGTAGAAAATATTCTGGTATTTCTAGAAAGGACTTTGGTGTTGCCCTGTGTAATTAAAAGTATGGGGACAAATTAAATTCCCCACAAACGAGGCCACCAGTTTAGCTAGTACGTGATAATTGATTTAGTATCAACGAACTCATACATCAATCAAATTAAACGAAAAGGTCTCTCTTCAAACAAATAAAATGAACAATTGGTATTGTGCTTTCAATCATTTGCGACTTTCAGAAAACAGTCCTAATAAACAGCCACAATTTATCAGTTTTACTTTATTTCGCAAAGTACCTAACTTCCTAAGTAGAACAAATTGAGTGTCATTTTTACTTGTTTTAAGTAAAAAACATGAAAATATCTAAGTTATTTGCGAGCTAGTCACTCTCATTACTCTAGCTTAGTTTTTCTTGCCAACAACTTTGCGTAATATAGTATTACAAATAAAAGGTGTATCTATATTAATTGCTCATACTTTGATAAATTATGACAAGGCAACCAATATAAAATGATAAATAAACTTTCATCTTTGCCCATGTTTTTACTAAGTAAATATTTGATTTGCGCATAATATATTTCATTGATATTTAGTGCAGAGACAACGTAATGTATTTTAGAATTTCTTTTGAGTCATATTTTTGATGACAAAAGAGCTTAATGTAAACCGATTTCAAAAAAGGAGGAGGTTCTCAATTCAGTCAGTCTTTTTTGTATGTATGTACACCGATTTCGCCGAGGTTTCTGATCCGATTTACATTTTTTTTTATTGTATTAAATACCTAAACGATATTTTACTTATATTACAATCTAGCCTTGAAGCTAATGAGTAATCCTTAATTGCTACATAACATTATTATCTAAGAATTGTCCAATAACATAATTTCTTAGTTTACGTTAAGGCAAAGACACTTTGTTCATGTGTTCTTTTTCACAGTGCACTAATCACTAGGTACACTCTTATTTTAACGTCACTATAGTATACTAACTCAAATGGTTTTGTCCGTTTCAGTCTCCTCACTAACTCAGTGTTGTGGAGGTGCTGTATCGCCTCGACATTCACGTGATGATGAAGACGCCGTTCGTGTGCATCTGCATAATATTTCTGTATAACTTTATCGGCGTCGTCCATATTGAGGTCCCGATGGAGATCGTTATTGCGAATATACCAGGGCGCATTGACAATATCCCTCAGTACTTTAATCTGGAATCTTTGGATGACTTGCCGATTGTTCTTACTGGTACACCCCCATAACTGGATGCCGTATGTCCAGTATGTCCACACTGACATGAGTATTTGCTTATATAATAGAATTTTATTATATACTGACAATGAAGAATGTCGAGCCATAAGCCAGTACATTTTTTATACCTTATACCAAGCTCTTCTCTTTTCTTTTTGACATCTGCTTTCCAGCGTAGTTTTGTGTCAAGTGTCATACCAAGATACTTGGCAGTGTTAGCGTATGGTATCGGTTGACCGCTTATGGTTACAGGATGGTACTTCCTTTTTTTGTTGGTGAAGTTAATATGAGTCGACTTGCTTTCATTAAGTTTGATTCGCCATTTCTTTGTCCAATTTAATACTTCATTGGCAGCTACCTGAACATTTTCAACAGCTTCTTCATAGTTTTTTCCTATTGCCATGATAGCTGTGTCATTTGCAATGGTCGCTATGAAATTATTATAGTTACTGGCATATCACAGGTATACAATAGGTATAGTATCGGCCCTAAGACACTACCTTGTGGCACATCAGCTTTTATTGGCCTTATTTCAGAGTAGTCATCTTCTTATCTTATTCGAAAGATTCGGTCTAAAATATATGGCTCGAGAATATCCGAAAATTGTTGTGGCAGCATCATTTTTAACTTATATATTAGGCCCTCATGCCAGACTTTGTCAAATGCTTGAGCGACGTCGAGAAATACCGTGGAACACACTTTTTTCCTCTAGTGTTTTTTTCAATTATGTTGGTTATTCGGTGCACTTAATCGATCGTGGAGTGCTTTTCTCTAAAGCCAAATTGTTGGTCCGGTAAAAGTTTGCTATTTTCTATGACTGGTGAGAGTCTGTTCAATGGTAGCTTCTCAAATAATCTAGACATTACTGGAAGCAAAGAAATTGGTCTATATGATGTAGGTTCATGAGGTGGTTTTCCTGATTTTGGAACCATGATAACTTCGGCTACTTTCCACAAGCTCGGTACATATTTCAAACGAAATGCGGCATTGATAAGAGTGGTAAGTTTTACGATCGCTTTGCGTGGTAGGTTTCTCATAATCTCTCCCGTGATTAAATCGTAACCGGGCGCTTTCTTTTTTTTAAATAATGTTTGATTTCCTGTAATACTTCTTTAGGACTAACTAATTTTATTTCTAAGTTTTCTTGATCTAAGCTAGCTGTTTCTATTTGGTAATTGGTGCATACTAAATTGATTAGAAAGTGTTTTCTAGGTGCTGGACAAACAGCATAGCTTTTTGCTTATTGTCTCTGCCCAGCTTCCATTTTCTTTTCTTATTGGAGGAATCTGATTGATGGGCTTCTGCATATTTTTAGTCATTTTCCGTAGTGAATATCCGGTCTGGCTGTCATTAGAAAGTTTGCTTAAATAGTTACTTGCTAGAGTGTCAGTGTGAGCAAGTATTGCCTTTTAAAGCCGCTTTGTCATATTGTTCAGCAATCTTTTATCTTGAGGACACCTAGTCTGGTGCCATTTTCTTCTCTGCGTACGTTTATCCGCTATGAGTTTCCGTATCTCGGAAGGATAAACAGGCCCTTTCATTTTCCTTAATTTACTGGGAGTGTTATTCCACGATGCCTGTTGTATATTATCTATAAATATTTTTACTTCTAAATCTAGTTGCTCTGCAGTTTTAAGTGGAACTCTTAAGTCTATTATATTTTATAGATCTATTCTAGGCCGAACTATTCTCTTTGTAAAGAATCATTTCACTTAGTGTCAAGACTATAGGAGTATGATCCGAGTTCATATCATAACTCTCATCTATTATACAGTAATTTGTACATATTATATTCTTGCATACGAAGAAGTCTATAAGGTCAGGCATTTTATGAGGGTCAGTAGGCCAGTATGTTGGTTTTCCTGTAGAGACTACTTCACATTTTACTTCCCGTACAGCACTTAGCAATTCTTTGCCTTTGGTAGTAGTAAGCCTGGAGCCTCAATGTGTATTTTTGGCATTAAAGTCACCTCCCAAAATGAATTTACGTCCAATACACTCAAGAAAGCGCACATATTCATCTTTTCGGATGTCGTGTCGTGGTGGAGAATAATATTACGCGGCTATAGTAAAGGGATATAAATTACCTTACACTCTAATTACCGCTGCTTGTAATTCTTGTGTTTCGTATTAAATGTCCTCACAATGAGAGATATTTTTCTTCACTATTATGGCGCTGCCTCCTGGCACAATTGTTAGTATGTAGTGCATGATACACTTTGTATCCTTGTAGTCTGATCTAAGATTGTTTCGTGAAGTGAGTTTCTGAAATCAGGCACACGTCAATGTTTTCTTTGTTAAAGACTACTTGAAGCTCAGGTTGATGTTTAAGTAGTCCATTAGCATTCCATGCCATAATTTGAGCACTTTATTCATTTTTGGGATTTCTTTTTAGAGGCTACTTTGCCATCAATCTCTAATTTTTTCAAGTGACTGTCAAAAGCCGACATTAATTTAATAATTTTATCCAGTTTACCGTCCACATCACTGCGTGGCGTCACCGGCGTCTTCGCTTTTTGTAACGATGGATTGGTTTGTTTCCGCAGCCGCTTGAGCGTAGCATTATGAAGAACTCTCAGACATGCAGGTTTGCTCACGATGTTTCCAAAATAAATAACTACGTGACTGGTGAGAGGCCGGGAATCGGCCGCGTCAAAAAAGTGCCTGACTGGCGAGAGGCCGGAAATCGGTCGATCGTTATAATCGCATTTTTTATTTCCTTCTTTATTTTCAGCAGTTTTATGATTAAAATGTATAATTACGTTAGGATATTTATATACCAATCTGTAGGAAACTTTATGAAGAATCTAAATATATATATATATATGTTAGCAGAAATTCATAAAAATCACCGAGTAATCAACAACAGAATGGAGCGCCCCCCCCGTCGCGGGTTACCCCGCGCGCAGGGCCCGCCAGACGCGGGGGGTGGCAGCATGCAAGTCGCGCCACGTGACTGGATATATATAAAATTCTAAAATTAAAGAAGTTTTTCAAGTTAAGGAGAATAACAAAAACTGGGCTATTTTGTGGCACGTTTGTTTCTAAACCATTCATATGTGGAAAATCTTCTTTAATTTTAGAATTTTATATATATTAGTTTTGGAAACATCGTGAGCAAACCTGCATATCTGAGAGTTTTCCATAATGTTCTCGAAATACATGGGAAGTCTGCCAACCCGCACTTGGCCAGCGTGGTGGACTATGGCTTTACCCTTCTCATAGCGAGAAGAGGCCCGTGCCCAGCAGTGGGACAGGTTAAAGGGCTGATGATGATATAAATTTTACGATAAAGCGTATTGGAAATGTTTAGTTCTAAAATAAAAGTATCTGCGTTGTTCCGGTCGTGACATCGCTATTTCATATTCAAAACTTATTAAGCATATTTTGGCAAATGTTTACAGTTTCGTGCAAATTCCTTTTAATATCAAAAAATGACATTCATAGTGCAAACAGTGTGACATAGCAAAAGTTCTAATAAGCAAAATAACACCAAAATGTTATGATATTTTGAAACATTGTGGTGAACTATTTTCTATAAATAATATGTTTATCCTTTTTACATGAAATAATGTTTTGTACATGTTTTGTATGTATCGAAAATATGGGCACATATTTTTATTATACTGGCATCCATAATATCTTACGTCAGTTATTTTGACATGAAAACAGTCAAATTGCTTGTTCAACTATGCCCTCTCTTCTTTCTCTTTATTATTGTGAAAAATAAGTAATTTACTGTCATTTATATTGCCTTGAGCAATCTTTTGGGGACCAAACAAGTTTTTTTCGTTTTGTCAAGATTCGTGAGTTGACTAAAGTATGAGACAAGCTTTATTGGTAACATTAGTCTGTCGTCTGGACGTAGAACAACTAGCCGTGGTGAGGATTGCGGTTGTGTTCACTTTTCCTTTGCGGTACTTTCGCAGCAACACGTCCGTTCTTTGGACAAGTTATCTCATTCGGCGCTCAATATTTTAACATCATGGATAGCGCCAGTCTGTGTAAGTGTTGTTTACTTCTCTTCTCAATTCTTACAATTCTCTCGTGTTCTCCTCATCGAATATTCAAACGAACTTTAATTCTTTGTTTCAGGAATTGAATGGAGTCTTATGTTTAGAATGCTACACACTAATTGAAGCTGTTGTTATTTCTGAGGTCATACCTGCACCACATTATAGTATACGATGTACAAGCTCCTGCTTCATTTTTAGATGATTTATTTGAAGAAGTTATAAGAAATAAAATGAAAATTAACATAATAACTGTATTTCATTTACCTATTAAGCATAAAACAGTGTAGTTTTAATGCCAACTTTGTAATAAGGTCCAAAGAAATGAGCTTATCTTTTGCGAACTAGCCTCACTGAAAATCTCATTAGTTGTACCATATGGTATTGAGAAGTGTCAGTAAGAAATGTATCAGAATGAAAAAACTCCAAAGTAATATAATGTACAAGCGTTTGCTTCGTAGCTCCACTCGTCATCATCATCAGCCTTTAACAGTCCACTGCTAGACTAGGCCTCTCCTTTGAAAGGAGGAATTGGCCTACTATACCACGCTGGCCAAACGGGTTGGTATAGGGTTTGTATCAAGTTTTCCTTCTCTTACAGTGCTGTTCTCTGCATAATATGCTCCCTCTGTCGGCTCTTACGACACCCATGGGATAATATGGGGTGGTGACATTCCGTATTCATAGCGATATTGTATCGTTTAGACCAGTATCCGTTTGTTTGAGGACACTGACTCCCCGTAACGACGTGCGACGGTGAAAGATCTTCATGACAACTGGGACCGACGGCTTAACGTACTCTACGCTCGGTCAATAATTGACTAATTTGCAACTACTAATATGATAAAATCTTATAACTATTACAAAACTTAACCTCAAAATATTTGGAATCTTAAATGTCTGATATCTAAGAACTGCCGTCGAATTTCGTATTTATTTTTTCCTGATTCAATTACGATTATATTTTCTATATATAACTGGTCAAACCATCAAGAAGCAAAATTAGCCCAGCTTCCATACAAAATTGGTCATTCTCCCTTCCCGGTTACCGACTGAGCTAAAATTTTGTATGTTAATTGGATGACAATGAAAATTATTATAAAATAGATCTGATCTCATAATGGAATCGAAAGGTGCCCATAGGAATTTAAATAACTAAACTCTATCGAGTTTGGGCTCGTTTGATTCGTCTTGACGAGCACTTTGGTGCAGGTGGTAACTAGAGGATCCTCTAGGATCCGATGAAGGAGCCATACGAACTGAGCAATTACAAAAATCAATTTGATTTGCATAATGATGATAATGGTGACTTCAAGGACGTAAATCATGCAGTAATGCCAGTATTTTTGTACGGTATTCTTCTATACCAACTCTATTAGCTCTGCTATATGCTTTCATGGCCAACAAACGTTTTCCACGATCTTTAATAATCTCACAAAAATTTGAAATGGTGTTTTTAAGAGCATTTTTCGTTTTTACGGAGACTACTACTTTTATCGATACCCAAATTTTAAGATCTATATTTTTAAGGCGTGCAGCACCTTTTGAAGATCTACCCATAACTCGGTGACAATACAACAATACACTAAAAAGTATTAAATAAAAATAACTAAGTACGTTAAAAAAACCTACTTTAAAAACTAAAAATTAAAAATTATAAAGATTTTATATTAATTAAACCTATTATTACCTATTATTAGCTATTATTTATATATTATGTGCTATTTACTAATAGGTTTGAAGTCGGTACCATACAACGAAGTCCCACGTAAATGGCACCTATAAATAATACGTAGTATTTAATTAATATTAAATCTTTATTATTTTTAGATTTTGAGGTCCTTTTTTTTAACGTAGTTATTTTTATTTTCTTTTAAGGTATCATACATGTCCGTGTGGTGACGGATTAAGAATACGGATTGTCACCACCCCATATCATCCCAGTGGTGTCGTAAGAGCCGACAGAGGGAGCATATTATGCAGAGAACAACACTTTAGGAGAAGGAAAACTTGATAAAAACCCTATACCAACCCGTTTGGCCAGCGTGGTATAGTAGGCCAATTCCTCTTTCAAAGGAGAGGCCTAGTCCAGCAGTGGACTGTTAAAGGCTGATGATGATTAAGGTATCGCTAAACGAGAAATAAAACCTCTTCAGACTATAAAAGCGAGTACAGACATGATGATTTCAACTTTTGCAACATCGCTGAAACGTATCGATGACTTAGTTTCTAAACACACTATGCCGAAGTTACGCGACCGAAGTTCGACATGATTACGCCTCGAATGCTATTTGAATTACTGACGACACATTATACCGTAATTACGTTGCGTTATAGCGTACAGCTTACTTCGGTCGGGCGTAATTTCAGCTGCAACTTTCCTTGTAGTAGTCGTTCGTGGCACGGACGCAAGTTCGGCACTTTTGGTGTGTCATATCAGCCGAATACACTGGAACGTAAATTCAGCCGCGTAACTTCGATATAGTGTGTTTATACATTTATTCTACACGCCTAAAGACTCATAACATGTACAAAATATACTTATATAACTGCTATAAATAAAAACTGAACTGATCAAATCTCTGGTGAGCCCTTAGAACTTCTATTCTAATTATAAGGAACTCTTTTAGTATTGTTACATTATCACAGTACACAATAATATATTATTATCAATCATTTCTATGTATCCATTTTCTAGTAACCTATAGTACAAGCTCTGCTTAGTTTGGGAGTAGATGGTGTTGTGTGAATGAGGAAGTATATTATTATTATGCAGAATATTATACAATTATTAATATAGTTATATTTTAGAGTCCCCAGAGAATTTACTTAATTACAAAGACTAAACTAAGCTAAACTGCATTATCTATAATTCTCGAAATAATGTAGGTACCCTGTAGATTTCAAAACTAGTTTAACCTTACCCACAATATAACTTATTCGTGTTGATTCCACTTTATTGTACTTTAACCCGGCGAGCATGAGGCAGGGTATGTCACACCCTGGTGCAATTCTAAAGATGTATATTTTTGTAAATATACGTCTGACAACACTAGCGCACTGAATAGCTGGAGCCAGGGGACTGCGGGGATAGTGGCGTGATCGCAGTTTGGCGTCGAGCGTCGACTGGAATATTGGTGTGCTAACTCGTCTCGGGTATGTTATACCTTACCACATGCTTAACGTATTTTTTTACGTAATGTATTTTTTATTGTTTTATATTATTTTGTCTTTGTATTTGTTCAATTTTGTGTGTGTTTAAAATCAGGTAATGTCGCGTGGTTTTTAAGTTTAACGACTTATTATTTTATTTGTTTTTAACTCATTCAGATGGTACAGAGTGCAAGAAAAATATTACAGTTTTTATACGCCCGCGAATCATGAATCAGCTTGGTGAACTATCACCTGAACCTGCAAATATGACTGGACGATATGTCAAATGTCAGGAGTGTCAGGACTGAATGCCCAAACAAGAAAGATAGAAAAACTAAGTATTTCTGCAACATTTTCGCCAAGCCTTTGTGTATGAAGTATGCTAAGTTCGGATGTAAAAATTGTACTGATTTTGTGAGTAGTGACTAGTAACTTATGTTTGTAAAAATAACATCACTTTTGTTTTTTCTGATGGAAGATCTTATAATCTTTATGTTTATGTTGATTTAAAATGTTAAAAATGATTTTCTTTTTATAAGTGTTGATTTTTCTAAGTCTCTAAAATATTTTTCCTATAATCTTAATATATAAAATCCTTGCGTTACTGACTGACTGACAGACACGCTACAGCCAAAACTATTGGGCGCAGGAAGCTGAAATTTGGCATGTATGTTCCTTGGGGACCGTAGGGGTGCACTAAGAAGGGATTTCTCGAAATGCCCACGGGATCGGCCAAAACGTGTAAATTTAAAAAAAATGCAGGCGTAGCTGCTGGCGTCCTCTAGTTAGACTATATAAGAAAACAATGAATAAGAAATAATAATGTCATAATTTAAAACTTTTGTGTTTAATTTCATTATAGTGATCCTATATACTACACTATATGATTAATACAATTATATGAAACATAATAGGATTAGTGTTATGGTACTTTATGTTCTGGGTATGTCATACCCTGCCTCATTTTTGATGTAACTTTTTTTCACCTCATGCTCGCCGGGTTAATAATGCGCTAAAGCAAATCGCTCAAATATATTCATTTCAACTTATCACTACATAGTATAAAACAAAGTCTGTCTTCTGTCTGTCCCTATGGATGCTTAAATTTTACAAACTACGCAACGGATTTTAATGCGTTTTTTTTAATAGATATAATAATTCAAGAGGAAGATTTACATGTATAATTGACGTGGGCGAAGCCGCTGACGACGTCTAGTATTGTATACAGTAAAAAGTTTTGTGAATACTACGAATATCTTTTGGTGCCTATTACCGGATATGTTTAAGTGGCTTGTACAGACAGAAAAGTAAGAATATGTTTTTAGAGGCTCGAGATAAGTAGCGAGGACCGGCGAGAGGCTTTTTAAAAATAAAAGTCTCGGACTACTGTCCTGAGTGACGATCTGACAAGAACTGATTTTATTAAACAAAAGAATACAGAGGTTGAAATGAGCTTATCTTAATAGACGTAACGTGATGCGGTGATGCGGTGATGCGATGTGGTGGTACGTTGGTTATGCCAACGTAAATCCGCCCCCCTTGTCAGAGAAGCACGCCGAAGACTGCTGCTGTGGTTGCGAGGGTTCTTGCGACTGGAGCGGCTTGGCTTCCGGCGTTGCTGGACTCTCCTTATGGTGTCGGCTACATTTGTAAGCTATGTAGCTTATGGCGATCGCTGTTATAAGTGCATATAGGCATACTGTTGGCCACTTGGGTTTTATTGTAAGCGCCTGTTCCTCTTCGGTTTGCTGCATAATTCTCGTTTTCTTTAGGAGATTGTTGAGGTCTTCAAGTGATATTTCTTGTATTTTCATCGTAATTGGTGGGGTTTTCTTTGTTACAGCGTATTGAGTGCGTGGTAACGGAATACTTTCTTTGACGTTGGTGAACCTCTTGTGTGTGCGTAGGGCTCGTCCCGTGATATCGACTGTACATTTGTTGCCGATTGTGATGAATACGACGCCGTTGCTTCGTTGGTAATGTACTTCGTTGCCGCAGGTTGTTCTGACTATTTCCTCTTGTTTCAGGATGGCGATCCATGTGTTGTCTTGAATTGGGTTTATTATGTTGTGGTTATATTCGACCGTAACATAGGTGCAGTTGTTCGGTTCGTTATGTTGCAGCAGCTGTGCGACGCAGTCTTGGTTGTTCTGCAGTTGCTCCCACTCGACGGGTCGACAGATGACGCTGTCTTCGGTGATGGCGACGCATGGCTCGTGAGGATACGCGAACTCATTACTACCCAAGATCAGGTAAGGATTCTTTGGTACAAGGATAGCGTCGTACTTTATTGGGATCGGGTATAAATGGAGTAGAGTGTAGGAATGTTTAGTTACAAGGGGTATTTCTAATACAAAGTTAATTGATTCACTCGTACTGTATGCTTTAACTATAATAGATTTCTCTAATAAATGTATGTTTTTCAGTGTCGGTGCGTATGGCATCTGCACTTCATTTGTAGTAATATCCTTTTGCATGCTCACTAATTCGGCTACAAGATGGCTAGCATCGACTATACTTGGGTGAAGACGGGCTAGATGGCTGAATGTTATGGCATTTTCTAAAGTGATTAATCTGTCATATATTTGTTGCAGACATGTTTCGATTTGATTGTATATTTGTATTGTATATATCTGATTTTCTATTTTCTCACTCTGTTCGACTATTTGTTCGATTGCACCAGTTAACGCTTTCTGATTATTGATCATGCTTTCTAAATTACTATGATATTCGGTAATAAAGTCTGTCATTAAGCCTAAAGTTAGGTTTTGTTTGTTTGTAACTAACTTTCTAACTTCTTGAACTTGATTTTCAAATTTAACTACGTCTTCTTGGTCTAAGTTGCCTGTAATAGCTTTAATTATCGATCCTAATCCATTAAGTAATTCTCTCTTAATCCTAGGGATATATGTTTTTCCTACACTAATTTCCTTAGATCCTAAGTATACCAGCTTATTTTCTATTCTATCAATAAGGTATTCTACTTGATTCTTAATAACTAACTCGTCTTTATAATTAGAAATATTCTTCTGAGCTAATCTAAATGTGTAATAATTTCTGCTTACTTCTATATATGTATCTCGTATTCTACTAACATTATAAACAACTACTAAATGGAAAGTGTCCACATGATGAAAGGCTGAGGCCTCCTTAAAAACCAGAAGCCCATTGTGGTTATCTATGAGTTCGATAACGGCAACTGCTCCGACGACCCAGAGGACTGCGCCGAAGGCGAGGCCGTTCCTGCAACATTGCCAGGGCGTCTTAACATCGAAAGTGGACGCGTATCGTTTTGGCATTCACGTGTTTGCCTACGATCTCTGCAATCTGTTCGGGATGTATCCTAACTATAGTGTACGGGCCTATGTACCGGGGTTCTAACTTATTGCTACGGGCACTTTTCGCTACCTGTTTATACACCTTGTCTCCTACTTTGAAGTTGGGGACTTCCGAGTTTCGGTTACTTCTTTCTATGACTGTATACTGTGTACTGTCAATGAAAATGAGACATGTCCTATAAATAAATCATTAATTAAATTAAATTTTAATGTTTAAGTAAAAGAAAAAAAAAAGAAGTCAATAAATCATATTAATAAATTATAACAATAAATGAATTAATTTCAATAAAAAAGTCCAAATAACATTAATAAATTATAACAATACAATGAAAATGAAAATGAGACATGTCCTATAAATAAATCATTAATTAAAATTCAATTTTAATGTTGTAATAACTCCTATTTAGTAAATAATTTCATCACTTAGAAATTCGTGACATTTTACTCTACTTTTAAATATATTAGTATTTGTTGTTTCTAATATAGATTTAGGCAAGTGATTGTAAATTTTCGGAGCCATGCAGAATACACTCTTATTTAAGAAAGTTGTAGAATTTGATGGACATGATATTTTAAGGTGATGTTTCTTACTTTTTAATTTTTCAAACAGTTGCAAGATTTTTCTAACAAATAATGCAATCTCCAAAATATATATGCATGGTAACGGCAATATTTTTAGCTCTAAAAAGTAGGGTCTGCAACTATACATACAGACCTTATGCACTTCTTTTGGGAAATAAATACATTTTCAACATCGGTGGAATTGCCCCAGAATATGACACCATAACTAAGAATCGGCGATACACTACCATGATATGCCGTAATAACTGTTGATCTACTGGTAGTTTTAGATAGCTTATACAGAGCATAGGAATGCTGATTTATTTTTGCACATAATGATTCTACATGAGATTTCCAGTTCAGAGCTTCGTCAATGTTAATTCCAAAAAAATTTGTTGTCCTTACGTTTTCTATTGGTTTGTCATTATATCTTATATCTAAATCATTCAATTTATTTGCTCTATTTCGAAACACCATTGTGTTAGTTTTATCAACATTTAATTTTAACTTATTTATTGTTAACCATTGAACAGTATTTTGTAAAGTTTTGTTTATGTCATATTCAAGCTGAGATTTGTTATTGCCAGTAAGCACAACTGTACTATCGTCTGCAAAGAGTATGGAGAGATAGAGAGATAGATAAGAGGTGGTAAAATGAATATGTATGTTATGCATGGCACATACTTCTGTGATTACCTCATTATCGAATTCGGGGTCTGAATCGGTAGTTATTTTATTTGGAATTCCTATAATTGAGCATAAACTAAGCAATGCTTCCGCGATGTGAATACTAGTTGCGGCCGAAAATGGCATCGCTTGCGCGTACTTCGAGAAGTTATCAATTACTGTTAGAAACGTTACGCCGCCGCTACTATACAGATATACACATGACATACATATACACATGCTCCATTGGTTTGTGGAGCGTATCCGTAAGGGATAGTGGTAATTTTAAGGGGTTGCGTTCATATTTAGATTGAAGGCATTTATCGCAATTATTGATGTATTTTTGAATAGATAATAACATATTTGACCAGTGTTTATTCTTATTTAGTTGCTTGTAGGTCTCTTGGATGCCTCTGTGTAAAGTTTTGCCTTCATGGTATTTTTAATTAGTTCTATTTTTTCATTTTTGTTTTCTACTAAAGTGACTCGCGCTGTACAACGTACTAATTTAGGACCTCTATCGCTAAATACGGTTTTTACTACTTTGCAGAATACAGGGTACAATTCCTCGTGATAAAAGTAACAATGGAATATTCGATCAGGTATGGTATGTTCTTTAAGAAATTTTATAATCTGTTGTTCTGTATTGTTGATTGGAATAAACACATCTTTTATAACAATTTTTCCTTTCGTTCTTTCATCTACGCGGTACTCTAAACCGGGGCATTTGCGTATGTAGAGTTGTTTTAGTTGTCTATCAATCGCATCCGGTATTTCAGGAATTTTGTATTCCATTTGTTCATCAGGGTTAACTTGAATCGGTTCGGGTGTGTCTATTTTTGTATCGATAGAAGGGGGCGCAACGAAAATTGTTGAAGTATCTATAAGTGTTTCGATGTTTATGCCATCCAGATCATTGCCTATGTTGGTTGAAGTGCTAGGCTGCGGGTCGACGGGTAAATTGGTTCGATTCTCGTGATCTAAGAGCATGTCTACGATTTCGTCGTCACGCAAGATTTCTGATTCTACGTCGTTGTTATAGACTATTTGCACACGGGATAAGGCGTCAGCGTTGGTATTCGTTTTACCTTTCTTATATTCTATTTTGTAGTCGTATTCGGCTAACTTTAAACGCCATCTAGTTAATTTAGAGTTAGGATCATTGAGAGTCATTATCCACGTAAGTGGGCGATGATCGGTGTATATAATAAACTTCTTGCCGTATAAGTAGGGGCGGAAATACTTGATTGCCCACACTATACCTAATAATTCCTTTTCTATGGTGGAATATTTTTGTTCTGTAACTGAAAGTGTACGAGAAGCGTACGCTATAGGTTTATCTGAGCCTACTTTCCCTTGTGACAGGACTGCTCCTAACGCAACGTCGGATGCGTCCGTTGTAAGGATAAAAGGTTTATCGAAGTCCGGATATTGTAATATGGGTGCATTTGTAAGAACTTCTTTGCATTTTTCAAAAGCCTGAACATACTCTGGAGTTGCTTCTACTTTAGCGTTTTTCTTTAAACTTGCGGTTAAGGGCTTAGTGAGCTTTGCGAAATCCTGAAAAAACTTTCTATAGTAACCTACGAGACCCAAAAAGGACTTAATTTCCTTTTGAGTTTTAGGCAGCGGGAATCGCTGAACAGCTGCAATTTTATCAGCATTAGGCTTAAGAGCGTTTAATCCGTCGGAGGCGATTTTGCGGGTTTTTATTGTTCTATTACGTTGCGGATAAATTACAATTAATGGAAAAGATATAAAAAATATGAAAGTTCAGTTTTTTATCAAGAGAGTGCTAAAGAAAAATATATGGGTTACTTTAGTAAATATTTTAAAACGGATGAATTTAAAAAAGTCATTTTCGTAATTTCTGTAGTTTAGGCCAGCATTAATGGTCGCTAGTGCTATGAAAACTTATCGTTCTATAATTCTGTAAATGTAAACTGTACGAGCAAAAAATATACAAACGAGTCCTTAAAAAAGAAATTGTACTTTCATTCATAATTTTCAAGAAAATCGGAGATCAAAACAGTGCATTTTGCTTAATTTTAGCCCGCAAATTTGCATTTATATCTAAAAAACTTCTATGATTATTAAGAAGATATATACATATTTAGAAACCTTAAGATTCATTTTAAGTCATATAAAAAAATTGAAATCTAAACTTTTCGTTTGTAATTAATATGATTTTTTTAAAAAGACCTATAAAGCTCGAAGCACGATGCTATGTCCGCCATTCAGCGCTGAGCGCTCTCAGAGGACGGACCTGTCGCTCGCGTCCGCGTCCGCCATTTTACGTAAATATTGCATTCCAAAACGTTTATAGCGCGGCTAAAGCTTCTTGATCCTTATTTTTTTTCTCAACGTATTTTTTTTATAAATATGAAAAGTTGATGTACTTAACTTTATTTATGTATTACGTATTAAACTAGTGTGTTAGTCAAGATATCTGGAGTCTAGTGGTTACTGGTTAGTATAGTAGCGCGGTCAACTGGCGACACTGACAAGCTGGGCGAGACTGACAGAAACGGACCGTTAGATATAATACCTTGCTGCAAAAATCAAGTGGCAATATACAGTATAAACAGGTACAGTAGTTAGACGCATTTGATCTTTGATGGGTGACCATGGGATTGGCTTGCAGAGCCTATATCGCAGGTTTATTTTCGTACAAACTACATAAGTTAAGGTAAAGTAATTGACATCACGGTCATAGTATGGATGGGTGACCGAACGATGAATTTACAGAGCCCATGTATGAGGTTCTTAAGGGGGCAAAATTATGGTTATTTTTAAGCTAGGACGTGCCGCCGCAGCATGAGCAGTATGATACCAAAGTAATAGGTATTTACCTAAAACGTACTATGCAATGCAATTAAAAGCACACTTGAATCGAATAAAAGAAAGAGAAATATTACCTTACAAACCGCCGCAGCTCAGCTGATCCCCACGAGCTCGCATTGCAGGTACCTAACACACACAAGCCCACGTACCTACTGTGCAGTCTTATTCTGCACCAGTTAACAGTTTATTTTGAGACTCAATTCTTCTAACTATATTTGTTCAAAATGCAGTTTTGATCTAATGTCAGTGTCATACTCATGTCACAAATGGTATTCTCCTAAATAAACTGATATTGGAATGTTATCGTGACTAGATCGTTAATTGAACAATGTCATCATCATCGTTCTAGCATACCGTGGATTCGAACCCGATACCTTCTGCATAGCAGTCCGTTGGTATCTCCAGTAGGCTATCGCTGCCTGTTCTTAATTAAACAATGTGTCAACGTCAGTGAGAACAAAAGAAGTCAAATTATAGTTGGTGCCACGAGAAGATAGACTTTTTGTAAACAAACATTCAGAGCTTCACAACCTTTTTTTCAAACAGTTGCGTTTTAGATTTTATGCTTTCGAACAGTCTTTTTTTCATTGCCTAATTATGCCACTATATTTTTAAATTTATATTGTTAAATTTTACTGAAATAAAAATATTTGATTTTGTGTTTTAATGGTCGAATGTTCATAAATTGGCCGATTTTTTTGTTGCTTTACACGTAATAATCTGTAAATTAATGAAAAATAGAGTACCTTGTATGTTAATTATAGAGTTCATACATGTTACTTTATTATTGACACGATTTTTTAAAAATCAATACGCAATAAATAATATTGCTCAAAATAGCATATCTATTCTAAAATATTAAATTATTGACCAACAATGAATAATATAACAGATAACTAGCTAATACATTGCATAAACATTTCTAGGCATAGCGATTTTACGTTGTCTGTGAATGAAATCGTCAGAATGAACTTAAACAAAAACCATTAAACGTTACGGTAGTCTGAAAACGCAATTTCTTTTTTAGGTATAAATAATTTTCTGCCATCTGATATTCTGCACGCGCTTTTTCGAGATGCCGTGACAGCGAGTAGAGCGTTGCGATCCTATAAACGTGTATTTAACTTAACACCAACCCCTTCTTGATAACTAAAAATTTAATTTTGTCCACTGATAAAAAGATGTTAAGCCCAAAAATGTATCATTTCAATGAACTAACGCCAAATGTTGACACTCTAGGCGTCAGTACCTCAAAAGATTAAAAGATCCTGTTGACAGCGCATAATATCGATAAAAACCCGATCCATTGACATATTAGTTTCCAATGACACGTATCTATGTACTGTTACGCTCATTGATTTGAAATTATTTGTTTTTGACAGAATTATCGCCAAGTCACTTAGTAAAAATTCTTTGTTTAAAAAATGTCTATGTTCTCGTGGCACGGACTCTAGATGATAATGACAATTAGAAGAATACCAATTCTGAGTCAATTTAAAATCTAATCTCATTTCGTTCAAAATATAATTTCAATGTCATATAAAATACAAGAATTGGCCTTATCTATGTAAAATTTTATAAAAAGAGGGATTTATATCATCGCACACTGTGTGAAATAATTTTAGGTGAATATATATTGTATAATTACAATATTTTGTAAATACAAATCAACATATTGTATATTTTTTCTTTCTTTTAATGAATTAAGTATTTTCTTTTACCAGACTCTTTTGGTTTTGTATTTAGTGTCATTCGTGGGTTTTCATGCATTAATAACAATATAGATGTATATTTGAAATGTAACAATTATGTAGATGACAATTTTAAATTATTTCTATCATATAATAAAACTGCGCCAAATTATTATAAATAGTCGTTGTTATCCTGAGGAACATCATCCTACTAAACAAATATGTAATATCTATCTTTATTTGATACCTTTAAATGCATGTGCATTGAAAATAATTAATTTGAATACTTTCATATCATAATCGACGTATTACATAAACGAATACTGTTCATGTATGGCAAGAAGGATCAAGATTATTATTCCACGCGACACCGTCATAGTGCGCGGGCGACCGTGGTACTATAAAACCTAAACTCGAGCCGCCGCTCGAGGCGTATACGTACTTAAGGCCTTTATTTGTAAGCGTCTTTAACTTGGTCATCCAAGGAACTTTACTTGTTTCTGCAAAAATTCGGATTTATTTAACTGAACTTTCAGATTATGCGATCGAAACTTGTCAAAGACCTGTTTGCACTTTTCTATATGTTCTTGCAATGAGGTTGAAAATATAACGGCATCGTCGAGATATGTCAAAACATTGTCTAGACCACGTAAAACAGAGTCCATTACCCTTTGGAATGT
The DNA here is from genome assembly GCA_944739405.2 of Euclidia mi. Classification (NCBI taxonomy): domain Eukaryota; kingdom Metazoa; phylum Arthropoda; class Insecta; order Lepidoptera; family Erebidae; genus Euclidia; species Euclidia mi. The sequence continues at coordinate 73,110,405 of OX123184.2, forward strand.
GCTTGGGCATTTTTGAGACCAAAGGGCATTCGAAGGAATTCATAATGTCCTCGATCTGTACTGAAATCTGTTTTCTCTATATCGCTTGGGTCCATTTCGACCTGATGGTAGCCAGAAGCCAGGTCTTAAGTTGTGAAATATTGCGCACGTCCAAGTCTGTCAAGTATGTCGTTAATGTTGGGTAGGGGGTATTTATCCTCGATGGTTTTTTCGTTGAGCCGCCTATAATCTATCACTAACCTCCACTTGTGTTGTCCAGATGCATCTATTTTCTTTGGTACAATATGTACCGGGCACGACCATGGTGAGCTGCTTTCCCTAATGATGTTTTGGCGTAATAATTCGTTATTCTGTTTCTGTATTTCCTGTTTTTGTTTGGGAGCCTGTCTATAATTACGAACGAAAATTGGTGTGTCATCGGTGATCCTAAGCTTGTGTTTTACCTGATGGGTAAAAGTGAGCGGTATATTCTCGAAATAGAATATGTCACGGTAATTGTAACATAGTCTCTCTATTTCACGTCTTTCCTCTGAATTCATATGGTCCGTTCGAAGTTTACTAAGATTATTTTTTAATAACTGATCTAAGTCATTGCTATTGTATTTACTATGCGATGTATAAGCGTGCGAAACCGAATAGTTGTTCTCAGAGAACGGTGTTAAGTTTATCTTATAATTGTTAACTAAGCTAATTTTGTTTTCCGACTCGTTAATAACGGATGTCGTTAAAGTACCATATCTCACAGACACTAACGCAGAAGGGAATATGAGACCGTCGCCGGTTACGTGTTCCGACAATTCATAATCACCGTCACGATAATTGCAGAGCAGATTAACTACCTGTTCACACCGTGGTTGTATTACGATATAAGATCTCATGTCGCCTCTTATCGGGATCGTTGCGACGTCCGTTCTCAGTACCATATTCTTCATATCGATTTTACAACCTAATGGGGACAGTAAGTCGACTCCTATGAGTCCGATAAAGTTGGGTCGAAGTCGAATAATAAGAACTTGTGAATATAATTACAGTTAAACAAAGGTGGTAATGGAATGTAAGCTATGGTATCATGTTTGGATATGTCGTGAGCGGTTTTTATGTAATGTATCTCACGCTCGAGTCGAGTGTTTGCATGTAGAATTGCGTTGGGTGAGATAAACGATTGTAAAGCTCCGGTGTCGAGCAGGAAACGGCCACCTAACTCCTGTATGTAAATGTACGGTAAACGGTTATGATAGTGTAGGTTTAGAAATACTACGTTTCTATCTCTGCATCCGGAAACGGGTAAAAATTTTCACTATTATCCGGATCTACAACAGTAGTTTCGTGTTCTACCTCGGGGCAAATCTTCTCGAGATTTTCTACATCGGTTTGGAAATTGAATGATGCATAAGGCGCGGTTCTAAACGGCTTGTTCTCATTTGATGTCCGGTACATTTTCTTGCGGTACCGGTTTTGAGTTGATTGGCGGTTGCTTATTTGCAATCGGTCTTTGGGCCGGTTGCCCGTTGCAGCCTGCAACTAATAGTGAGTCTAATTGGTCTAGGAATACGTTCGTAGCCATTTTATCATAATATGATTTCTTACATTGGTCGAGGTTTATAAGAATGTATGTTAGTTCTCTTATTTCATCGGGAAAAGCTTCTATCTCTAGGTTACCTTTTCTTAAATGCAGCTCCTGTACTACTTGTACCTCGTCCCTAAATTCTCCAAATCTACGGGTAAGTATCCCTTTAATGTCTTCCCATGTATTGAACTCTGTGCACTTGGAGAGTGCCTCTACGGCTTTACCGGTTAACTTATTCCTAATAAAACAAGCGACACTAGGATGCTGTCTATTTTCTATCAGATCTAGCGCGTTTTCAACACTTTTAATATAAAAAGACAATGTCTTTTTGTTGCCGTCGTAAGCGGGCAAGAAAAAGGTAACGTTTTGTAATCTATTTCTACCTTTGAAACTATTTCTTCTACTTTCTGTTCGTGAGCCATTTTAGCTACCGAAACACACAGAAACAACACAAAAATAACACAATAAAAACACAATAAAATATCACACAGTACAAATAAATCAAAACAGTGACAGAAACACAGTTAGGTGATATTGTACAGGAATCTCGGGAGTAACAGAGTTTTATGCTTACCCCACGAGCATGCCGATGGCATGGCTGAGTCCTTGTCTGCCAGGTCCTCGGGAGAGCGGGATCTTCTTGAATCGCGTCGCGGATATCACGTAGAAAGATCGATACGCGCACCGTTAAGAGGCCGTTCCAAAATTCACGGACTGCGTGAATAGGTATTTTACACCAAGCGCGCGGGCAACGCGATCGAGGTGTCAATGTGTGCGTCTGTGTAGCCCAACAAAATCTACCTTGCAGTGAACTCACGGAGACAAAACAAATTGATACTTTGACCAATAAATTTTATGATCGCAATACAGAATTATTTTGGCTAACGTATTTTGATGTTTGAATGTAATAGGTAATTCCAGGTAGATTCCATTGTTGTTGTTAAAAAAAAGCCGACTTCAAACAGTCGTAGAAACATGCAATCTCATTTAGGTAAATCTCTTATTTTAGATTATTCTTATCTTAGATTACAATAACTACTAATTCTAGTTATTCTGTTATAAAATCCAAAATACAGAACCGATTTCGGAAAACTTTCTATGAGACCAAGCTGGAAGTAATATCATTATATCCTATGAAATAAAAATAAATCCAAATCGGTCCATAAATGACGCATTAGTGAGGTAACAAACATTAAAAAATATGAAAAAATAATTCAACTGAATTGTGAACCGCCTCCGTTTTGAAGTCGGTTGAAAATATTAATATACAATATAAATGAGATGTTACTTGAGCTGAATAAGTAGCCGAAATTTTTCTGGGGTATCCATCTCCTCATTTATTGTACTATTACAAATCAACTGACAGCCATCATCGCCGCTATATATAGCGGCGAATACATAGCAAACAGTACACTGTTTGCTAAAAAATAAGAAAAATTGGGCAAGTGCGAGTCAAACTCGCGCACGAAGGGTTCCGTACCAACATTGATAAAAGAAAATTACGTTTGTTTTATGTATACTTAAATACTTTTTAAGTTTCTACCTGTTTATTAAGATCGAGTAACAAATTGCTTAAAAATTACGTTTGTTGTATGGGAGCCCCCCTTTATTATTTACTTTTTTTGGTAATATACAATTACATATTCTGTGAAAATTAAAAGCGCCTACCTGTTACAGTTAGTAATTTTGAGCAAAAAATACGAAAAATAACACGTTTTTTGTATGGGACCCCCCTTAATATTTTCATTATTTTTATTTTTAGTATTTGTTGTTATAGCGGCAACCACAATACATAATTTGTGAAAATTTCAGCTTTCTAGCTATCACGGTTTATGAGATACAGCCTGGTGACAGAAGGACAGACAGACAGACGGACGGACAGATAGACAGCGGAGGCTTAGTAATAGGGTTCCGATTTTTACCTTTTAGGTACGGAACCCTAAAAAGTAACGTCTTAATGTTTTGTCACATGTTGTTTTCAATACCATGCTGTCACCATTTATAACTAGTGATCGATGTTTATAACACAAGAATCATATACCTACGTACCAACATTTAATTTTTTTTTCTAGCAGGAAGTATTTAATAATCAAACCTTATAGTACAAACCTCTTAGACGGTGATTGAGTCATTATTAAAAACAAAGTTTTAGCTGGAACTTTATAAAAATGTTGCAAAGGAAATCAGCTGTTCCATACAAAATTGAACTTTGACATTGACAAAATGAATGGAACAGCTGCTTTTTGCCGCGGTTTCGGCTGTCTGTGCTATATATTCCTAAGAGGTTTACACTAAGTATACAAATAAGTAACGTTATATACAGTATGTAAAAAGACCCTTAACGAAAACTGAAATCCCATGTTGTACCAATCACTACGAACATTTTTACTTCGGCACCATACCTGGGAAATTACTGGTTCAGGAGATATTGAGGCTCAAAGTTAGTATGGATTTTTTCTAATTAGGTACAAAATCGATGCATTTACTCCACCAATATGTTCTTTAGACGCCCTATGACCCCATGGATAAGTAGATATTTCGAGCATAGCACGCACGCGCTTTTAATTACGGTTTAGAAAATGTGAAAACTTAAAAATATTCTTTTCCCAGGTATCATTCTTGGTAAGTATGACTTGGCAGTCATGTACACAACCAGTAGACTTCGGCTTGGTGATTACACAATATTCTTAACTAACCTGCCATAAGGCGCTAAAACTATCAAGCCATTGGGTGAATAGCCTGTCGTGGGTTGTAATTAAAGACTTGCTCCAGTCATTAACCACATATGTGACAATGTCTGAACGCACCATCGATCTATCTTGTGTTCCGTACATTAAATAAGAGAGAGCAGGAAACAAACATGCACCGTCACCAACAATAGGGACGACAGTACATTCTTCAACTTCTCCATTAACGTTCAGATTTTCATTAGCCATTTTAAAGAAGTCTAACCGACAAAACCTACGCTCAAACTAAACGAAAACAAAATAAATACCAAATACAAAGCTGAGTCTATAACCAAAACTACTTAACCGAAACAAAGCAAATGCAATCCAATGCAATCCAATACATTCCAATAAAAGAACAGCCAAAATCGTCAAATATAATCTGCTAGAAATATTTAGGTATGGTATGTGCTATACAGCAACCAAAACGATTTAACGACCAACAACATCCAACCAACTGCGTACAACTAACCTACCTGACGATGAAGGTTAAATAATAAGTGGAGAGGGTCATTAATTCGCAAAAAATCTTAACACCTCGATTAAAAAAATGACGTAACTGACCAACGCTATCTATTGTCAACATTTATAACTAAAATTATTTTGTTCGTCTTAATTTATTCGTTCCACTAGGTACAGATAGTTCAAACTAATACATTTACATCCTCCATCATCCCTTAATTTATCCCCATGGGGGTTGAATTTATCAAAATCATATTTAAGCGGACGTCTTCATCATAGTAGCTCCAATCTTTAATTTCAGTTCAATCAGTCGAAAGTCTATGAAAATTTATACAAACTTTCATCCCCTATTTTATCCCCTTAGGGGTGGAATGTATCAAAATCCTTTTTAGGGGATGACTACGTCATGACATCTACCTGCATGCCAAATTTCAGTCCGATCCCTCCAGTGGTTTGGGCTGTGCGATGATAGATCACTATGTCAGTCAGTCACCTTTTAGGTTTATATATATTTAGATACAATTTCTGACATTCATAAGAGTCACCTTGTGACCTAAGTGAATATAGTATTTTTGAATTTTGTGGTATTTATTTTATAAGAGCATCGATTTCGTTACCATTATTTTATTATACATATTCAACAATAATAATCAATATTCGCAGTCTAGTGTTCATTTTCTCGAACATACTCGGCATCAAGAAGGGTTTGTCGCGCTATAAATACAGTGGTGTTTACAAGGCACGCACACAGACGCAGTGACAACGGCGAACAGCACACGTCCTACCTCGATGAGCGCTCAGCGCGGTCTAAAGTTCTGTAGACGGGTACAGGATTTATATAACGATTTCTAGCTTCGTTTAAAAATTAATTTAAAATATTTGTAATCACATTCAGAAGCTGATTTTTTTTTCCTAGCAAGGTATTATATCAAGTCTTATTAGAGACTATTTGTTTTTTTATTTCTTAGTGTATTTTATGTGATAAAAAATAATCCATTTAGACGTAAACTGTCAATTTAATGACATTTTACGTAACATTTTTGGTTTATTTCTGAATGAAACCTAACATTCTGGCACAATCATACCAAGGGACAGGATCTTGTTATGTCGTAGATGCATTTAAAAGTTAATTACTCACATTATTTTAGGTGTCATGAACCATCGCGTAATGCTCATAAAATGATTTCTTCAAAACATGCTTTGCGGAAACTTGATTTTTCTGTTGTAGGTAATTAAACACTTATTTTTACTACAGTCATACAATAGTAAACGAAGTGATCTAATAGTATCATCGTTAATTTCTTAATTTGTTGATATATCTGAGTCACAATCACGTATCTCCCCGCGTGTTAATCGCCAAAATGGCTTAAAAAACGGGAACGGCCTCTTAAATCAAACGCGATCCTACCGACTGCGCCAGATAAGTAGCGAGAACCAGTGAGAGGCTTTTTAAAAATAAAAGTCTCGGACTACTGTCCTGAGTGATGATCTGACAAGAACTGATTTTATTAAACAAAAGAATACAGAGGTTGAAATGAAGAAGAGAGTAGAAGAGCGTAAGATTTGGTACAATTTAAGTTTTTATGAAGAAAGAGTGACCCAAGCTAAAATGAAGAAGTCCGTTCATTAGAAACAAAATAAGTAAATACTTTTAACTAAAATGTTGCCAGTTTTCAATGAATATTTTGCTTATACGCGCATTCTATAATTAATATCCCAGTCGACAAAACTATATTATTATTTAAACTGTTGAGTTATGCTTTCGCAGTCAGATTTTTAGGACAACTTACACAGAAAACAACTTGTTACTTCTCTTAAACATAAGTTAAAATACCACAGAATACTTTGAATACTGAAAATATAACCACGTTAAAATATTCCTGTTAAACGATGTAAAAAACCATTTAAAAACAATTTAAGACTCGACGTCTCGCACGTGTTGCCTCGAAGCCATTTCGGCAATATTTTAAATTACATTGTCGATGTTTTATCACAGCCTAGTAAGCTCCAAATATTTTTTATATAATTACATGTGAAAATGATTTTATCGAACCTCTTTACACTTTGGGGAGAGGCATTTTTGACGTGAGTTCGTTATTGATCCCGGGGATCACATTATGCGAAATGAGATCGTGATGACATCTAATACACCCGACGTTTTACAGACTGACTACATATTTTAATGTTTTGTCAAATAAATTACGACCTTTATCTGTACCTTTTCTCCAGTGTGTTTGAATTCGGTTTACAAATCAAATATAGTCATTTTTATCTGATTAGTTTATAAAGTACGCATTCCTAACTGGCTTTTAAGATCTTGCAAAATATTATGAGATTTTTGTAAATTATGATAATATTTAGAACTATGGACCGCAGGTAGGATAAGGCTCGCAGTATCATTTTGTCTGCATCATAATTCATAGCATTCCTGCACTAGAAAAAACCTTCTCTATTTAACAGCGTCGAATATTGAAACTAAGTCACAACTTTTAACGCGTGATAATAATTGACATAAAGCATCTGAAAATTAAATGGTGTAGTACCATGACGAAATGACAACGAAATTTTATAACGTAAGACAAAGTGCACGACACATCTTTGCGACGTTTGGATAGACTAGTTTATGAGTTTATGTTGTACCTAGATTAAATCCGCTTCCAGTTTGACATCCAATGCCTTTTCGGCGTGTAAAAATAAAAGTTCTGCCAGAATCCGATATGCGCAAAGCCTGGAATTCGGAAGTTGGTCCCGGACTTCATCAAAATACTAATTACTTTCTGTTTTGACTTTAGACTCGTTCTCAGTGCAGTAGCTTTACATACAAAATGTGTGTCATCATCATCATCATCATTATTAATTGCACATAGTATATAACATGAACATAGCATAATTATACGATTCGTGGATCAGCCATGTGTCCTGACTAATTATAAGTTTTACCTTACTTTAAGTCCTAAGACTTGAATAAACTAAATACTTATAAGGCAAATACAACTACACAACACAAAAAAAGTGAAAGGTCTATCGATTTCGCACCAATAAATTGTTGGTTGTCAGTTACTCTTCAACGCAAGTCGCAAGGGTTCACTCACTGTATACAAAAAAGAAACCACTTAAAATACCAATGCCGATTTCGTTTAGCTGCGAAATCTTTGTATGAGTGAATCTATTAATATTTTACAATGATCACAATATTAAAATAGTTCTCTAATTTACATATCCCATTTTAGAAAAGGTTTAATCTTGGGTTCAGACTTAATTACGCATTGAATGCAATAATAAATAAATATGGAAACAATACTTCCAAGAATCAAAAGTTTATTTGGTCAGTTTGTTTCCTTTGAAAGCAAAAGCTTTAAACACAATGCAGATTACTATTAAATTGTGTGGCATTTACATCCGAGCGCTACCGTGCTTCGAAGGGCACGTAAAGCTATCGTTCTCGTTCTTGTCTCAGGATAAGAATCATCAGGCCTTCGGGCGGTCTGAAAACTCCGACACTAGAGTTGGCCACACACTAACACGAAAAACGAAACGAAACTATTAAATTAGCGTTGGGCATATTTTCTAAATCTAGTTATTGTTTCGTTGAGTTATAAAGGAGAACGAACTATCCATTATTGTACAACCACATGGTAAACTGCGGTCAACCACAATTGCATGAGAATGGCGAGTATTCGAAGCTCTTCGAGAGAATTTTTAATTTAATTTATTTATTTATAGGGAAACAAACAGATATAATTACATAATTAAGTTATAACATAAGTCTAAAACATTATCCTAAATAGTTTCCTCAGATTGGTAAACAATAGCAAACGTGATATTATTATAGTATTGTTACATAGACTTAGGGTTGTGCTTAGGGCTTAGAGTCAAAAGTATTTTTAACACAAAATTTAAATTTGGGCAAAGAAAGGTGAAATATATCTATGTCATTGCTAGGTGAGTAACAAATTTGTTTATTATACGTATGACACGATCTTTTAACGAAAACATTTTTATCATAGTTGGTTCTTGAAAAATTTACGTGGAAAAGAGATCTTTTACGGGTATTTGGGCGAGGGCATCTAATACTTATCATGTTTAGGAGGTAAGGGGAGACAGACTGACCTCTAAGAATCTTATATAAAAATATTAGGTCACGTTCAGATCGCCGATCTTCTAAAGACTGAAGGCTTGGTGCTTTTTCAGAACTGAAGTTAAAACGCCATTGCACATATTTAACAAATCTATCTTGTAATTTTTGGATTTGGTTTTTATATTTATCATATTGCGGATTCCACACTACTGAAGCGTATTCTACTAAAGGCCTAACTAATGATTATATAGGAGTAAAAGTGTTGTCAGATTATTGAAATCCTTACCTATTCTTAATATAAAGCCCAGCATGCGGAACGCTTTGTTAGTTATATTGTTAATATGAGTATCAAATAAAAGCTTGTCGTCCATTTGAATCCCAAGGTCGCGCGTCTCCGATACTCTAGTTAAAACTACATTATTCATCTTATATTGATATAATATCGGATTTTTCTTTCTTTTAAATGTAATAATACTGCACTTGTTTATGTTTAAAAACAAGGAATTATGAGCGAAGTGTTATCCCTTAGTCGCCTCTTACGACACCCACGGGAAGATAGGGGGTGATGACACTTGTATTCTATGCCGTCAACCACACGGCGTCTTGTTTGTAATTAAATAATGTAATCAATCGTTAATGATAGAGTTCTGTTGTTTATTGCCAAAGAAACAATTTGTGTGACTGACTGCCTCGTTGGTCTCGTGGCATAGATGTGCGCGTGGGATTGGGAGGTCTCGGGTTCGAACCCTTGGGTCGGGCAAATTGTTATTGGGTTTTTCCGTTAGGATATACTCAGTAGCACGGAGTCTGGCAATGTGCCCGGTACGGCAATAGGCTCGCCCCCTATTACGTGGGACTAAAATAAATCTGGCGAAAAGTGGGTGTAGCAATATACCTCTGCCTACCTCTTCGAGGATATAGGCGTGAGACTATGTACAATTTGTGCTAGGCAAACAGTTGAATTACGCCTATGAGGTACTTATCTTTTCTTATAGGTTTTAATGATTTAGTTGCATGTATTTATTTTATTCTTTAATTAAGAGAAAACAAACACAAGAACAATTATTATTATTGCTCGCTGTAAGCACAATTTCACTATTAAATATACCATTCAATATAGCAAATTTACCCACGCATGTAATACATGCATAATATTTAATCAATGCTATCAGACAATGAGCCGTGTAATACCGTACCTATTAAGCAAGATTCAATCAATTTCAAGTCGAGTACACAACATAATCTGTTTATATCAGCTTGTAGTTCAAGACAATCGTTTAAATTCATTATGATTTTGTAAATTTTCTTGTCATCTGCATAAAGGATAAATTTAGATTTATTAAAAACTTCAAAAATATCATTCAAATACACATAAAACAAAAGAGTTCCAAGATGCGAGCCTTGGGGGACGCCTGAAGAAATTGGTATAAACGAAGAACAGAACCCTTTAACTGTAACAGCTTGACTACGTTGTCTCAAGTAGGATTCTAGCCATCTGAGTAAGTCGCCATGTATACCGATGTTCCTCAGCTTATTTATAAGTATTTTATGAGATATTTTATCGAAGGCTTTGGAATAATCGGTATACACGACATCCACCTGATGTCCATTATCCATAGCTGTAACTAAATAATCCACGAATTCGCATAGGTTTGTTTCAGTTGATTTGCCACGAACGTATCCATGTTGTTCTATTATTATGTTAGGCCTTATCACTGAAGATATCATATCGCTAATAATATGCTCAAAAAGCTTTGGTATAGTACTTAGTTTAGAAATAGGGTTATAATTCGTAATGTCATGCTTGTCTCCACTTTTAAAAATAGGTACAACATAACATTGTTTCCACATTAAGGGCATAATACCTGTTCGTAAAGATTTATTAAATAGCATATAAAAGCTATATATTATCTGCACAGATCTACTCCGTTCCGCTCCGATGAACAAGCAGCTTAAAACTGGCTATTCATTAAATGTAAGTGCAAATTATCTTGTCAATTGATTGATAGTGTAAGTTCAGGTTTAATTGATAGTGTAAGTTCAGGTTCCTAATCACCACCATTTTGTTTGTATTACCAAGACAGTATTACGCAACCCAGATTCTTTTTCCATTTTCCTACACTTTTCCTCTTTAAATATGAATTCCAAGTAAACATAAAATAAAAATATTTTAAAACACTTTTCAGCCACACTCTATATCACATATCTTACACATAACCTTTTTAACAACATCATACACTTGTAAAATACACAAAAGAAAAATAATTGATCAAAATGACCTCAAAATAGACCAAAGATCGGTTGGTAAAAATTTGGATCCTATTTTTTTTTAATATTTAAACATTTTGCTTACACAATTTTGTTCATAGTGAGAAAGTTCGCGCGACGAACTAAAAGGATTTTTTTACGGACTACCTTGATAATATAAACTCAAGCATTTGTTAATTTTTTTCTTGGATACATGTTAATAAATAATAATCAGGTAAAACATATAATAATATGAGCTTCTAACACGGAGTTATTATATTTCCCTGCTCTTTTTCCGTTGAGATAGAAAGTAGCAAACGCGTAAAATACCGCCCAAAAATCACATTTTCTACCGTGGCGTAGAGCAAAAATCAGCGTCAAATAGACACTTCGTTTTCTTTCTTTTTCACAAAAAAGATCTATTACTGCACGTGTACTTACAACAAGGTTAGAAGGGTTTAATTTGAAGCGGCAACAAATTCATTAAAGCGTGAAATATGATTTAACAGATCTCACAATAAAATATACCAATATACATATGAATATAAATAATATTTAAGCATAAGTAACGGATCTCAGGTGCGTAATGTTTTGAAAATTAATTTGGAATATCTTTTATTGACTCTGAAGTTTTGGCATGGGACACATCAGTGTTACTCACGGGATATAAGTTTCACCTAATATAGATATCCTTCCCATTCAACTCTCATAACTATATCTCTCTTCCTAAGCATGCCTTTTTATAAGCAAACATGTATGGATAAGATAAAAAAAGTTCATTCCCTAATTATACATTTTTCTGGAACACAGCGTTTTACATACCAAACAAATTCTCGCCTGTACCTAAGAGCTCTTTATCCTAATTTCCCCATAACCATTTCGCCAATTAATCTACAGCCCTAATAGAGGCTCAATTATCATAGCATTTGCAGTTTATATCGAGCAGACATGTCTAACTAACAATATTTAATACGAACATGTTTAAATGCATTTATTCATAACGTGACCGAGATAAAATTAAACTAATAACTTAGTGCAAAATTTGTTAAAGTCTATGAATTACATGTGAGCGTTTACTGATAATGCCTAAAATGGAAAATAGCCCTTTCAACCGGAGTACAAAGACGTGTCGCAGTCCTCCCAACACTCCTCAACCACAAGAACATGCCACCAAAGAGATGTATCAAGCCCTCACTACTAGTGACATCGGATATTATATGTCCACTATAGAAAAAGCTCTTAACGATGTGTGCCAAATTGCTGCCGAGGGTAAGCTGAACACAGAACAAAAGTTGAGCATTAACACTCTGGCGCGAAATGTTGGCAATTGTGCTTCTAAAATGGCTGTGCACTATCAGTATTTGAAGCAAAGGGCGATCTTGATGAAAACATCGTTGTAAGCCTTAAGAGAAAAAGAAGACCTTGCTGAATGCCTTAATGACTTCAAAAAGTCTATCAAAGAGACTGTTCTAGAAAGTTGCACTAAATCCGCAGTTCAAAATGTGTCTTTTGCTGATATGGTCAAGACAAACAAAACCAATTTTCTGCGTCCATCTAATTTGAGCTCTATCGCAATTTATCCCAATGATACATTTGAAACTAGCGACGACACCAAATCTCTTGTGCATAAGATAATATGTCCTAAGAAGATGAAATTGCACGTAAAGGGATTGCGTAAGACCAAGAACAGAGGTGTTATCATCAGCACTCACACAGAAATGATGACTGTAATATTGTCAAATGGTATAGTTCTCTAGTAAGTATTGTAAAGTTGATATTAAGTGTATAATTTATATATTGTACTTTTTCTGGTAGCAATATTTACCTTGCTTAAAAATGTTTGTAATAAGTATTGTTAAGATTTAAACTCGTAACTTAGTTCATAATAGTGTACTGTGAGTGCCCTTAGCGCCTGTGGCACAGGTTTACCCTAGTACAGGCACCTTAAGATTTTACCTGAATTAATTAAATGTAAGAACTGTATGTATCATTGTGTTAAATGCAATATAAAAACATTAGTATAAAAAAAATATTAATTATTATCATTCCGAACGTCCTACAGCGAGACAATTGTCAATATGGACGGTAGTTAACTGAATCGACTCGCCATTGTCTTAGATAAGTGAGACTTAATATATGATCGACTTGTGTTACTGCCGTATTTTTATGGTGGTTTTGAGCTGAATTAGCAGATGTCTGCTATTAAGGACTCATCTTAGTGTTAAAAATTATATTTAGGTACGAGTGTCATGGATGGAGCTACACCCAGTGTTGAAATTATGTCAATAAACTCTTCTATTAAACTCAAATGATTAAGCTTATTTTGAAAATAATGAATACAATGTTAAATGCATCTCAGTTTTAAACCAGGATCTGAGAAACGTTGCTTGACAGAAAAATAAATCACAAGACATCTATTTTTCTGCGGGATTAGAATCTCTGCTGATTAAAAATAATGTGATCGTAGAAAAGGTTGCTACGTTTGCAGACTGAATATATTAGAGAGCTGCCTGATCTAATATTGCTGCACAATGTTAGCCCCAGGTTTGATTAAAGTGTTTCCTGGCACGGAGTTCAGAAATGCACCCGAGAGATTTTAACTCAATCTTACTTGCTGGCAAAATGTATAGGAACGTGATAGATATATCTCTACCTATCCCGTTGGGAGGTTTTCAGTCTAATGGTATGGTATTGTACGGTGTAGAGTAAGGTTTGCGGTGGTTTGTTAAGGAATAGTAATGTTTAACCGAAATCAAAGTCTATTGTCATACATACATACATACATACGTACATACATAGATTCACGCCTGTTTCCCCGAAGGGGTAGGCAGAGGCATATGAAACGCCCACTTTTCGCCAGTGTTTTGATCCCACGTAATAGGTGGCGAGCCTATTGCCGCTTATCGGCATATTATTTTGTTTCCCAGAGCCACGTCCGTTGATCGGCAGGTGCACCACTTGCAGGTGAGGTTGGCTTGGGACCCTAAGTTCTTGGTAGGAACCCTTTGTCTATTGTCATGTTCCACAATAACTTCTTATGTTTAAATGTTAGAAAATAATGTTAAATGGAAATGTTGTTTTGAATGCACCCAAATGTCGCGGTCACACAATGTGCACTGACGATGCAATATGAATTTTATTATAATACTTGAACTAATTAGGTCAATGTGTAATTTGCTTATTGCTTAGTAAGGTATTCGGTCATATTGCACCGAACAGATAAAATATGGATCACTACATGCCGGGAATGGTTTGTTGCTACATCTTGTAAGTTAATTGAAATGGTGAAGTTTATAATCATAGACTGCCTAGGAAGACAAATGGTAGAGAAGTTTACTTTAATTTTCTGTCAAGAAATTCTGAGAGATTATAATCGCCAGACTTAAGAGATTCAGCAAAGATTTACTCTCGTAAATAGCATGAAGCCATAGATTGTGGCTACTATGAACAAGTAGAGCTAGTTATTGGGCAATCGGATATCAATATTTTGGTGTTTGATATAACTTTAGTATATTGCTTACCGTTCAAGGTTGCGGGGATCAAATGACAGTCACTCTGTGAATAAAAATGACATTTAGTCCCATCTCAATCTGGGCACTGAAGCGCAAACTTCGGGTGCGTGACCGCATTAAGAACCTTAAGGGCGGTTTAAGATTAGCGTATTTTTCTGCGCGTATATGGTCGTTTCAGCATACGCACTTACAGGCGCGCTACATTACGCGCTTCTAAAAACCGGACTCGCGTAAACGGGCATAATTCGGCGTGTTCGCTCAAAACGGGAGTGACATCTTGAAAGTGTCAACATGGATTCTGACGCCTTATACGAGCTTAGGAGCACGTCAACGCTCGTACGAGTTGCGCGTATGCCAAAATGCGCGCCTTTACGTGCCAACATGCGCTTCCAAAAACGAGCTTATACTCGCGTATGAAACGCTAGTCTGTAACCACCCCAACCTAAAATCTTTGAAGTCGGTTGAAAAAACAATGCATTAATCAAATAGGAAACAAACGACACAATGTGATTTATTTTGCGATACCGTATAACTAATAACATAATTACCTTCGTAATTTACAAAAAAGTTTATAAAGATTATTAAGAATTGAAAAGCATTTCATTCACATCAACCCTATTGAGAGTAAATGATTTTGTGCCAATCCAAAACATTTTTTGTTTAGGCTTTATTAAACAAGTAATAGTTTAGGCGTGTGGACGAAAATTAAAAATATCTTTGCTGTATTAGACCTTATGTTTGTGTCTTATAATCATGTTAAGTAGAAGGATTTTCTTTATTATTTCCTTTTAATATTTTGTGTATCGATGTATTTGGCCACAGTAAATACATATTGGACAAATTTAATACCAATGTAGCTTATGTTAGTAAATAAATCAGAAGTACAAAATCACGCTTATTAAAAAGACAAGATCCAGATTTAATGTATATTTTATAGATTATTAGAATACACTTATATTGGCATGTCTAAGCAGACAGAACATGCTGAAACAAAAAACCTGTAACACCTTATGTACACACGTTGAGACTAATAAATATATCTTATCTTATCTTATCTCACAGCACTTATTGAAGCATAGCAGTTTCCACTTAAAAAGCTTTAAATAATACCTTGATGCTTTTAAGTGTAGATTAGTTTCTAGTTAATCAAAGGCTATAGAGATGTCATGTAATCGCTCAATCAAATGGAACACGAATAAAGTCCCAATTAAAACTTTATGTATTATCAAAGTTAGGTTAGTCCATCAATTAAGAATGGAAATGTTCTGACTATAAATTTTAATATATTGGACCGTTAAACTTTGTTTCCTTTGAAGTGAGCCTGATTAATGTGTTTTCATTGACCTGCTGGCAATTTTTTCATAGGTTAAATCAGACTTTTATTAGGAAAGGGTTGAGTCATGTTGCTTCCCTTCAGCCATTTATTTTTATAAGCTACTGGGTCGTTTTTCTAGGCTACTAACTTTGTTATTCTTCAATATATATCTAGGCTAATGAGAACGAATTGAAACGAAATTTAAGGTCGCTTTAACTCATTCCTTGCTTCTCGCCTGAAAACTGATTCAATCATATCAGAAAACGTTGACCAAATATCGTTCAACGGTGTGATAAATATCGTTCAAAAACTACCCGGCCTTATATCTGTAAAAATCATTAGAAGTACCTAAACTTGGGCATTTTTTGTAGATCACCTAGCTCTTAAATTCGTAAAAATGTATGTCGTTTTTATATAAAGGACGACTTTCCTTAATAGATGGTCTAAATAATGTAAAACTAGAACTAAAACTGGTGGTATTTATAAATTAAAATATTATAATCATTCCTAAGTGATCGACGTCATAAAAGGATTCCTCTGTTTAAATTTCTGTTTTTTAGTTACAGTAGTGTTGGCTCTGCGATGATGTCAGTCGGCAGTCGAGATTCATTCATTCATTCAACGTTTAAAATATTATATATATTTATGAAATGTTACATGAATGTGAACGATGGCCTTTAAAATATTTTAGACATTCTTGTTCCTAAAGAAAATATCGAACGATACGATATCATAAAAATAATACCTATAGATAGGTACATTTAACGTTTATCTTCGTTGGATAAATGTGTTCTAACTATTATTATTTGCCAAATAATTATTGACAGTGTGACTATTAATTCACATGAAAATTAAATTTCGAACATTTTCTATGTATAAACATGGGCAACATTCAAATAAATATTTGGAGGCACACAAAACGCACTAATTGCTATCAACTATTTCTGGATACTGATATTGAAAATATTGACTGAACACGATACAGGACGTTGGCACGCGATTTATACCGACATGTCGTCGGCGGAGTCGTACTAAAATATGTTAACTCCAATTTGTAGGATACTCGCTAGGGGATAGAGACGGATAGCGCGATAGTTTTAGTGGCTAGGCCCCGAACGAAAATAGGAGAATCACACGTACTCCTCGCCTGCCCGCAAAAGATGGAGAATGATCCCAGGATTCGTGTGTCCACCGAGAAGATAAAATTCACAGAGGGAGCATATAATGCAGAGAACAGCACTGTGAGAGAAAGAAAACTTGATACAAACCCTATACCAACCCGTTTGGCCAGCGTGGTATAGTAGGCCAATTCCTCCTTTCAAAGGAGAGGCCAATCGAGCAGTGGACTGTTAAAGGCTGCTGATGATGAAAAAGGTGTTACCATAAGATAATGCGTAAGTTTATTTTTTGGCTAACAGTTGTTACTTCAAAAAGAAAGTGAGGATTTATTTCATATATTTTTAAATGGTATGATTTTTAAATGAATATACTATACAGCGAATATCTTCCAATCATATATCTGTATTTTTAAGTTGAGAGACAAAGACCTAAATAATCGTATGCAAAAGTATGACTTTTCTAGCATCTATGACATACATAGATAAATAAGAAGCACATAGATATATAAGAAATAGCATAGATTATTCATTATTTAAGACATTTTAGCATAGTTTTGGTCCATTAATGAACCATTTAGCAATAAGTTTGAATTAGTTGTTCTGTTACAGAGACTTTGTTGTTCGAATCCTCCTCCCTTTGTATAAGACATACAGGTGACAAATAGATACATGCGTTACTCCCTGTCGCAATATATCACCATTTTTTGACGAAGCAAATGCTCAAAAACTTGTTCCTGCATGACTATCAACACTTAGTCGTACTTTTCTGTCAATAATGACGTCATTAAATGAGAGGTGGATAGGTGCTTACTTTTTAAAAAAGTCCTATCTGTAGACATAAATAGGATGTTAGACGACTCTACGCCTCTCTACAACTAGGATCTCAGTCTAGGACTTCACATTTTATCTAGGTGGAATAAAAATGTGGACAAACTTGTAGATAACGAAGAAACCTATCATAAAACAAGCAAAATAATTCTGGCTCAGTTGATACGCGATAAAAAAATTGAGGCTGATAGGAAAAAGCGACCGAACATTTTTTTTTCAATAAATCTCCTTAGTTTTTGTACAAGGATTCAATAACTATTTATTAAGTTTATCGCGTCCTCAAAATGCTACGAACGTACGGATAGCCTGATAGTAAGTGACTAATAGTAGCATGCGAACGCCACTGACGCTTTCGTAAGCGAAACTAAGTTTCTTTACATCATACAATATTATTTAGCGGGTCTTACTCGCGATAATTTACATATTTAAAAAAAATGATTAGCTAGCATTTGAACTTAAACTCATATGAAGATCTTAGTGATCAAAGTAGGCACGCGATCAATGAATCAGTTGCAGCTTGCTGTAAAGTTGTCAGTAATTTGAAACATGAAAACATCAAATTGTCTCATAATCAAATCAATGTGTCAATACTTACCTACGTCTATTTTGCCAGAGTTGAACGACAGTTTGATAGTTCTAAAGGTTTCAGAGCATATTTAGACATGTTACACCTTCAATAAAACTTAAGTATAGATAGTTGAGATAGTAGCTCAGTCAGGAAAGTTGTCCAAAAAATAAAACATATTTCGTAACATAACCCAAAAGGCAAATAAAGAAACATTGAGATCATTTATTTGTAAGAGAAAACATACATAAAATTGTGATATCGCGTCCAATACATGATCTAAATGGGACTGGGTGGTCCCGCCATTCACAAAACCACGATAAAAACAGAACGGTCAAATCAAATACATACTCGTACAAAACATTTTATATGATACAGATACAAGAAATATTGTCAAAGTATTCAATGAACTCACGAAACAAGTTGTTTTACTATTGCTTTCAAAACATTTATTTTTACATAATTATGATTTTTTTTCATATGCCTTTTTTATACTTATGCTGACAAAAATGATATAAATATTTCTGGAAAATAATGTAATATAAAGATAGCTTTCACGAATTGGGTTGAATCGATTCTAGCCTTTATCCTTAAATGGTTTGCCTTTTACTCAAAAGTTTCGATCCCAGGCACTAGCAGTATTATGTAGGACTTAATATATAACATCTTTAACCTAATTGAAGAAAAGAGGAACCCACCACGCACCCTCAGATTGACCACCCCAACTATCGTTGCCCATCGCTCCTGAGGATGCCTCGTGCAGAGGCGAAACACATGTCGAAGAATAGGCGGCGCATACAGCGGGATACTGCAAGTCAGTCTATCTTCCTAGAACCCATACCATTTCTATATCCCTTATCCTTTTAGAAGAGTTCGGTATTGTCAACCTTTTTCTATTGCAATAGTTGGGGTAGTCAATCCGAGGGTGCGTGGTGGGTTCCTCTTTCCTTCCATTAGGTTACAATGGAGTTCCGCCAAGTAACGCCTGATTCAATCAACTATATAACATCTTTGTTCTTGTAATTTTAGACACGAAATATTTATTTGTAGTAAATTGTCCTTTAACTTAATTTATGACCATAACAGATTAATTTTATCATAAAATGCAAACAAAACTTCAACATAAATGTTATCATTTAAACAGAAACACTGCAGTAAATACAGTGAATAATCTTTTGTTCGCAGGTTACTTGCAGACAGCTGGAGACAGCGCCAAGAGGCGCTTAACTACCCGACTGTACATTAAGGCTGGGTAAGAAACATTTACAAATATAAAGTATGAACTAAAACTAAGCAACCATAATTATAGCATCATTAACTATGAATATCGGCACGATGATCTGATAAAGATTTTTCAAAGTACAGCCGTTAAGGTTTTCTTATCTCTCTAGTTAACCCCTTTGAAGTTCAAACTATACAAACAACAAGATCTTTAGCTCAAGTTCGCATCACATGTAATATGCGTATCAAACATTCACACGAAAGTTTCAAAGTCCCGTCTGACAAACATAACAGTTGCTAACATCTCTTGCTGTTGGCTTTTATAACTTTTCTTTGTACGATCTACTTTTTACTTGTCAGATACGTAGGTATATTGAGACCTTGTGAGACGCTACATTGAACACGAAATGATGCAGAATGTAATCCAAATACTGTATTTGTATGTATGCCTCCTACAACGAATTTTAATAGGTATTAAGATAGTATTGAATTTATTCGAAATTTATATTAGACTTGAAACGAAAGATGAGATTGTTTACATACGGTTGCTTTGAAAGATCCCTGGTGTCGAGAAAATTTAAGACTTAGAAGGGGTATTCATTTTGCCTTTCAATGAGAAAATATTTGAAAATGAATACATGTACGAACATGTATTGATTTTTAGCGTTACTATCCAGGAGTAAATAGTTCCGCCAGATCATACAACATACCTACCTAGTCTTACAATAATATGTACTAGACAGTAATTACTTCATTGCCATTTTTAACCTTTAGCAAATGTAAATAAACAATAACATGAAAGTACTTGAAAATACGTGTCGACTTACGGCCATTTTAAATATTCGATCCATACATGATACATATTTTGTATGGAGCTTATGTCAAAAACGAATCTAAAATCTACAGATCTATCTATAGATCGAATATTGAATTCCGTAGTAAGATAATAACGTTATTTGCCATCCTTATAAGTAGTTCGTTGTGTGAAGTTGATACTTGTTAGTATAGTTTTTTCATAAAAGCAATCTACTCTTGATATATTCTGTCGTAAAAATGTAATAAATGCGGTAAGCGATATCGACTCGGATGGAACTCGAAGCGAAGGCACTCATAATATGTTAGAAGAAAAATAAATACAGAATATCAGCAAAACAACGTGTATTGTCGCTCCAATAGATGAATAGGGCAATTAGTCAAACTACGACGTATTGCTAACATCATCCATTGCGTTGAAAATTCAATGGTATTTAAGAATGCTCTTAATTAGAAATAGCCATGTGCAGGTAATTTTACTTCACTGTACTGATGCTGGTAATTTTCTGATTTACAATACGACGAACACAAAGACCAATATTTATGTAGTGTAAATAATCGCTTAAGTAATTATAAAGGTGAGATACGTCGTATTTACCTCGACACATCAAATAAGCTAAATAAAAGTCAGTTCTTTTATTTGTTCATATGTTTATAAAATCACTTAAACAAAGTCATATTTTTTTATTAAACATGATAAGGCCGATGTTTCCTACCTGACTGCCCTGAGAAGAAACATTCGGACAAAAAATAAATATAAAAATAAAATAAAAATATGTGAGAACAATGTGAGACGACTATGCACTAAAATATATATCAACACTCCATTATCAGAGATCATCTAACACACAGGCAATAACAGGTTGAAAAATTTAGGTAATCTATCAAATATTTAATTTCCACATTTTCATGGAATGTTAGCTCAGGTAAATAAAATCTGACAAACAACGGTAGGTAAGTAAATACTTACCTACCGTTGTTTGTCAGATTTTATTTTCAGACCTCATTAGAAAATTAATTGTAAATATTTTCCGTGCTGTCATTAGCTATTGTGTTTGAGTGAAACATTAAACAATTATTTAATTATAAACCTACTAAAGCTTAATTTGATAATTAACCTACATATTTTTTATTTAAGAACAAAAAAAGCATGGCCACATTTGTAATTTAGATATTCCACATAACTTCTTTTAATTTGATTTAACGAATTTAATGAATTTAAACCTAAGTGCGAAAATAGCGTGGTACATTGGTAATAGAACCCTATTTTTTTTATTTTGACCTACAGTCATAGGTAATATAAATATTTTTATGTGAGGTTCCTTGGAGTACATAACTATTACTAGTACGCAAGGACCTACTCCATGTTAACATGATGTTTCTCATTGCGGCAACAGGCTTGGCAGACAGGATTCACGTTCGTTAAATTCAACCACTGAGGATGCATTCTCAAATTAGTGAAGAACCATTACGCACATGGCCCACCATGTGCGTAATGGTTCTTCACTAATTTCGATGGTTCTTCGGCATGGCATCCACCCGAGCATGTCCTCACAACTGAACTTAGTATTAAAACGGGCGTATATCCGCACAGATAGTGTCCTTCTCCGACTGCACCCGCTTGCATGGATGTAAAACTAGTGTAGTAAATAATATTCTTTCTTACTTGTCTGTCACGCGTAATATGCAGCAATAGATAGATAGCTAACTAATAATAGCTTAATAAGAAATAAAGCTAATATTCTGCCAAAATGGTTAGACCAGTAAGCGGATCCTGGGCTCCAAAACGAACGCAAACCGGCTTTTTTATGGCAGGAAGGCGGCCGACGAGCTGACGGCAAGTGGCAGCTGCCGCCCATTGGGCATGTTGGATACACAGCTAAGTGTTAAGTTATGTAATGCCTAATAATTTCACTAGCTATGGTAGGCCCCATTTAAACCGGAACATAGAACTACACCTAGCTAGACAGCCCCCGCAATAAGAGGCCTACCATCAGTATAACGGATACGTTAGGACGACGACGTCGATGATGATATATATAGATAGCGGAGGACCCGCACGCGGTCGCACACATTGAACACAGAAGCAAAACTGTTGAAGGTTTAATATCTACACAGTATGTATTAGCACTGGCCAGGTATCGTACTGGCCATCGCTCTTTTATCGTCACTAGACATAGGTATAGACATGTATTTTAAATTATGTGTTTACTGCTATAGTGAGAAATAAAACATTGTCAGTCTTTGCCACTCGCCTCTGGGAATACGTCGTTTTATTTCAGGTTATGGGCCCAGAGAGCTCATAAAATCGCTATTGAGTCGTTTTAGCAAGAATTTTGCAAGCAAGTGTTAAAAGACAGTATTGATTTTAACAAGAATTTTGAAAGATACTTATCTTCTACTGAAAGTTCTATTAAGAAGAACATAAAATTGTTCTGGAAATTTGTAAACCACAAAAAGGGTCAAACCTCAATACCTCGAGTTATGTCGTTGGGAGAATCTAATTCATCTAAGGGTCAAAGTATTTGCGAACTCTTCTCTAATTATTTTGGTTCTGTTTTTGAGACTGACAACCTACCTAACTCGCCATTCTCGGTGTCATTTAGCATTAAGGACATTATACTGGCAATGCGTCAATTGGATAAAAACAAAGGCGCGGGTCCTGACTTGCTTCCACCTTCTTTTGTCTGCTCACGTGCTGCACAGCTACCAAGTCCTCTTTGCATTATATTTAATAAATCACTCAACAGTGGAACTTTTCCGAAACGCTGGAAAGTGGCGCACAGAGTACCCATTTTTAAGAACGGTGATAGGTCGCATTGCGAGAACTATAGACCAATAAGCATTTTATCTTATTTTTCCAAGTTATTCGAGTCGCTTTTATACAATTACTTGTATAATCACATCAAACCCATTCTCTCGGATCGGCAGCATGGTTTCGTTAGGAACAAATCTACCATCACCAATCTGTTGGAATACAAAAATTTCCTATGTAAAAGCTTTTGAGTAGGTGGTCAGGTAGATGCTATCTACACCGACTTTTCAAAGGCGTTTGACAAGGTCAACCATAAACTACTTTGCAAAAAACTTGCCGCCTATGGTATACAGGGTAACTTGCTTCGCTGGATTTCATCATAATAAGATAATCGGAGTCAATTGGTAGCCTTAAAGGGGTATCTTTCTTTACCAGTGAGGGTATATTCCGGTGTTTCTCAGGGATCCCATCAGGGCCATCTGTTCTTTGTCATATTTATAAATGACTTAATTGAGCGTCTGTCCTGTCAATGTCTCCTTTACGCTAATGATTTAAAAATATTTGCCAACATAACGTCTTTAGCCGATTGTCAGAATTTGCAGTACGACCTACAAATTGTTTCAGATTGGTGCGATACATACATATCGTCACGCCTTTTATCCCCGAAGGGGTAGGCAGAGGTGTGTTTCTACACCCACTTTTCGCCAGATATATTTTAGTCCCACGTAATAAGGGGCGAGCCTATTGCCGTACCGGGCACATTTCCAGACTCTGTGCTGCTACTGAGAATTTCGTGACAGAAAAACCCAATAACACTGCCCGACCCAGGAATCGAACCCGGGACCTCCCGATCCCACGCTCACATTTATGCCGCGAGACCAACGAGGCAGTCGTATAGGGTTTGATCTCGAGTTTTCCGTCTTTACGCAAAGATGGTATTTGCATCGTGTTATCCCTTAGTCGCCTCTTACGACACCCACGGGAAGATAGGGGGTGGTGGCACTTGTATTCTATGCCGTCAACCACACGGCATTAAAAAATGGCAGTAAAATGTATTTAAAAATCAATAAATGTTTTTCAATATCTTTTTTCAAATAAACGCAACAAAATTTTACATAATTACATTATTGATGGACAAGTACTTAATAGGTCTGGTGTTGCCAAAGACTTGGGTATACTCTTTCGACGATAAACTTTCTTTTCGACCTCACTACCAACATTTATAATCTCGAAAGCCAACAAGCTCCTAGGTTTCGTTCTACGGACAACAAAAGGTTTTAAAAAAGCTCAAAGTTTGCTTTATCTTTACTTTACCCTGGTAAGAAGTACCTTGGAATATGGCTTTCCGATCTGGTCACCATATTAAAGAGTGCACATTATCGACATAGAGCGTGTTCAAAGGAAATGCCTTAAAATTATTTGTTACCGCCAAAAAGTTGGTCGTACGTACTTAAATTATGATCAGAGGCTGCAAAAATTCAATGTACAACCATTGGAAGGTCGTCGCAAATATTTTGATCTGGTTTATTTATATAAAATAATTCATTCAATTATTGATTCACCCGAATTGCTTTCGCATATTTCTTTTAACATTAAATACAGTTTACGTAGATCGAACCGTGTTAATCACTTTGCCTTGCAAATGTATAAAAACAATATTTCTTATTACAATCCGCTGGTAAGAATGGCTAGACAATATAATGAATTAGTTACAACTAATTTACAGTTAGACATTTTTCATCCTAGATTTTACACATTTTTAAATATTCTAAAGGATATCCTCTATCCCAAATAGAAGTAAAATAGTTAATTATTTCTTAAGATATAGTATTGTTGTTGTTGTGTTGCGAAATTAAACCTATATTTTCTTATATGCTTAATTTCGTAACACGTGTATGTTTGTACATCTCTTCTGTCTGTTAACTTGATGTTTAATTGTTTCAATGTATGCACATGTGTTGAGTTGCAATCTAGATCTAAACATAAGCTTTGATTGTTTTTAATTTATAATAAGATTGTAATTTGTTTTGTGCAATTTAAAAATAAATAAATAAAAAATAAATAAGTTGGACAGGATAAAGGGCTGATGATGACTTCTGTTAATAAAAATAATGTAGAATAAAAATAGAAGTGAAAGAAAGTGTTGAGCTTAACATTCAATGGAACGGTTCTTACAGCAGCATAATCTTTGTATACATGCGCATCAATTTCTTAACGCGCTTATGATACACAATCGTTGAGACTTGGAAAATGCTACTCTAGTTTCATTTTTGCGTAATATTTTTAGATTAAGTTATTTTGAAGTATGTTAGTAGATCATTTATCTGGTAAGTACCCAGTATAATTGCCAGCCAAGGCATTATTTTTACATTTCAGCTAAATTGTAGAACTTGGTACTGGTATCAACTGAATCAAATTCGATGGAGTGATGCCCACTTTGACCAGTACAGGTTGGAGTGTGGGGTTAGGCAGGGTGGTCTAACTTCACCGAAACTCTTCAATCTGTACACAAAAGAGCTAATTGTTGAGCTCAGCAACATGCCCGTCGGATGCAAAATAGATGGCTTTAGCATAAATAATCTCAATTATGCAGATGACTTGCTGTTGCTGGCCCCAACGGCTGGCTCATTCAGAGAGATGCTCATAGTTTGTGAGAGGTATGCGGCGACCCATGGACTGCGATATAATGGAACTAAAAGTTAACTTCTGGTCTTTGAGGTACCCGGCAAAAGGGTTACGTATAATCCAGTGCTAAAGCTTAATGATAACCAGCTCAAAAGACTTACTCAATTTAAGTACCTGGGGCACTGGCTTACTGAGGACCTCAAGGATCAGGAGGATATTGAACGTGAGCGCAGGGCTTTAGCAGCCAGATGTAATATGTTGGCCCACAGATTTTCTCGTTGTAGTAACGAAGTTAAAATTAGGTACGTTATTTAAGGCATATTGCCAATCTTTCTACACGGGCGGTCTGTAAGTCAACTATACGCTGAAGGCTCTGAACGCCCTGCGAGTTCAATATAATAATAGCTTTAGGGTGTTGTTGGGGCTGCCTAGGTTCTGCAGTGCGTCGGGCATATTTGCTAAAGCGCAAACTAAAGACTTTTATGCTATAATCCTTGCTTAACAGAATTCGGGACAGCCATAACAGCATCTTAACCCTAGAGTACTAATCTTATTTTTTTACTGCTTAATACTAATGATCGCTCGGGAGACTACTTCATAAATGATACAAGACTTTAGATGGATTTTTCGATTAACATTTGTATAAAATGTAACAAAATAAAGAAGAAAGACCTTGTTTCTTTAAATTTAATGGCACATTTTCCTTAAAATTATAATTTTAGTCTTAAAATCAACATTAAATCTAACTTTACCCTTGTTTGAACAGTCTTTTGAAAAATAATAATAAAAAATAAAAAGACACATATAGCTTCTATTTTAGGATCTAAATTAAGTATTGTTAAAGTGTTATAGCACATAAAAGTAAAAATATTATTATAATTATAAGATATTTGACTTGGGAGTAAATTAAAATCAGCCTATATTTTTCTATCAATACAATATACAATTACAGCAGTTTGGAGATCAAGATTGGGTTTGTAGAGCAGCTTCTAACTCGGTGCTTGTGCTTGCTTGTATTTGAGTCGTACCAGTAGGTATATGAAGATTGTTAAGAGCAATATTTTGGAGATCATCTTCAAGCTGGCACGAGGGTAAGAGAGTAGGATCAGCCACACTGTCGTCTGAATCGTAATCTTCAGTTTCACTGTCCGAATCTGCGTTTTCCAAATAGTTTGTTATCTGGTTCTTGTCGCGATTCATCTATGAAACAAAATGATCAATTCTTAGTTAAATCAAACTAATTGTTACGAATAAATAAAGAGATAATTGCAAGAAACTAAAAAACTACATTTGTAAGAAACTTACCGTTAATACTAATGATCGCCTCCCAGGCAAACGTGAGGTCAATCACTCGATACCTGAGTATTCCCCGCTGAACCCATGACCACTCTCCAACGTCTCGCGGGGTGCACATATTGGCACGAACACACGCCGCGATACATAGACGTAATTTAAAAATATTCTTAAAAAAACAACCGAACGCGGCCTCTCAGGCGATGGTTAGTATTCTAGGGTTAAAGGCATTAGGTGAAAATCCTGACTTACCTATGCTTGGGCACTTTGCCGGACTGCTCGTGCGGCAGAAATAATATTCTTCTGTACGGGTGGCCCGGCGCGCGGCGCGGTAGCTAAATGTGTCTATGTTTTATATGTTTGTTTTATTTATTTCTCTTTTTTGTGTAACTGTGTTACTATTTCGTTATTACTAAGTTTTACTAACAAATGGACCACTGTAGTCTAATGAATAAAGATATTTAATTTTATTTTAATTTAGAACAAAGAGGAAAGTTATTTGATATAGACAAACTCATTCTAGTAGTCTCAGCGTACCTTGAAAATATACTAACCAGATTTTACTTAAAAAAAATAGGTGTTAATAAAAAGATAAATTTCATACAGTAATGTTTCATATTCATAATAAAATAATGCTAAATAACAAACTCTTACTCCTTTAACTCCAATATTGATAATATAAAAATATATTAATATTGAGACAAAAATAGAGTGCTAAACCGTAATATTGACATTAGGTATTCTGATTGGCAATTTTCTTTTAAAGGGACTCGTTCCAAATAAGTCCCATCTCAATTTGAATATCGACGACAAATTGTAATCATGAAAGCACCGTCTTACGAAAACACCCGATCGGTGCCGTTTCAAGCAAAAAATCAGTGAAGTCGCCTTTTTATTATGCTCCCCTCTTTCAGTATTGTTGAATATGGCTTAGATTACCCACAGGAATCAGACCGCCTATTATTGCGTACATAAGAATCCGGCGTGTGCCAAAGAATGTTCAGATATTGAATTATATATAATAGGAGGTGTCGGAGACGTATGGAGGAATGCCTTAACGATCAGCGATCACCGGCGTACTTAAGAATACTTTCGTCTGTTTCCGAAGTAATATGAAGTATTCTAATTTTATTAACAGGACTTAAGGATTCAATGATAGTTTAGTAGGTACTTTTAATGGTCTGAAACATAATCATCTTCATCCTGCAGTGAAGTTAAGAATAAGAACTTTAAATTCACCACGTATTGTAATTCTATAACAGATTTATTTTTAATTTGGATAATACAAAATACCTACAGCATCAAAATTGTCTTGAATAAAATTACTTCATAACTTTAGGCTATAAAGTAATTTTATGCCTGCAATGTGTGGCTTTATATATTAAAATTAGTTTAGATTAAGTTACAATTTCTTCTACAGAAACAAACTTTAATAAAAGACCTAATTTATCCCTAAACTCTTATAAACTCAACCGTAGCCTCATCACAGTCTTCCGAAGCAGAAATCCATTAAAATCCAGCTGATCACATACAAAAGAAAACCCTTCAAACAAACTGTCAACGTTCAATATGCGAACGGTTTTAAGTACACCATCAATGTGCATCCGGCCGAAATTCGGTAAGTGGTTTATCAAAAATCTCGCCCAGAAACCTTTGTTTGCGCTCAGAACATTCCAATTATGGACTAAAAGATCAAGGGTAAACACACGAGCGTTGAAATCGCGGCGTATTCTCGCCATAAATATTTGCATCAGCCTGCTATGTGACAACGGCTACCTACATATTATTGTTCGGCGGCTTTCGGGCAATTACAGAAAATCTGATGTCTTTTTGAAAATTACGTCCGTATTCATGTCGTTTTTGAAAGCTTTATAATCATATTTGATATTTGACATTCATTTCGTTATGCTATTCATTATGAAGCTTGAATACGGTAGATTACAATTGTTGACGTAATGATGTGCTAGTGTAAAGAAGGACTTTCTGTATAGATACAACTGGTATAAAATCATCATCATCATCCTAGCGCTGTCCCAGTTGCGCTCCGAAACCCACGCCTTGGAGCCCGGGGTCCGCTTTCCGGCTATGTCTCCTCCACTTTGCACGGTCTTCAGCATCCCTGGTGGTTAGTTGGTTGGCACGCATATCATCCCTTACGACGTCAAGCCAGCATTTCTTTGGCCTTCCCCGTTTACCGGGGCCCGGTGGAGGTAGCATGGCAAGACATTTGTTACCCACGTAAGATGCCGGTTGACGTAAGACGTGGCCATACCAGCGTCGACGACACTCTTGCAGTTTGTCAGCAATGTCACGGACATGAAGGCTACCCCGGATGCGGGAGTTCCTAATGCGGTCCTTTTGCGTGACACCACACATCCAGCGCAGCATGTTCATTCCATGACACGCAGACTCTGCTTGTGTCACTCAAGCACAGGCCACGTCTCACTGCCATATAACAGGACAGGTCTAATGATGGATTTATAGACCTGTCCTTTGAGCTTAACCGGCATTTTGGGGTCACAAATGACACCTCACGCCATTTGGTCCAGGCTGCCGAAAAGCGTGCTTTGACGTCGCAATCGATGTCACTAGATGCGTGCAGTACTGATCCCAGGTACTTGACCAGGTCCTTTCGCTGGGCAATGTCTCCGCCTATATGAATTGACGCGGGATCAGTACTGTTGTAGGCCAAGTACTCGGTCTTCGCCACGTTTATTTCAGACCGCCGTTCTCAAGCGACTCCTTCCACGCATACACACGCCGCACCAAGCGTCCCCTGACCGCATCCGCCAGCGCGATATCATCAGCATACATGAGCAGCCACGGGGGCTGCTCATATGAGTCTCTGATGCTGTCTGACAGTACGTCTAATATGACACTGAATAGTACAACTGGTATAAAATATTTCCTTATAAATTTACGTATTGTTACGCTCTATGTATTCAAAATAAGTTACAGACCTATTAGGTCCAGGAAGTCGTAACAGCTGATGAAATAGCAGTTATTATTTGAAGAGCTCAAAGTTACTCACAGTAGGGATAAGTTTCAACTCTCAGGCCAAGTTTCTTTCTATCCAAGATATTAAATTTTTAGGGAAAGCATACTTGTGACAGACTATATACATAAGCTTGCCTGGAGTGTAACTATTTATGAATCAAGTTATTATCATTATCATTATTATTATAGAAGCTTTATTTACTTCACTTTTTGTTTGACCCAGTCATACAAATACCAACGCAATTTCAGATGTAAGAAACATCTCGACTGAAGTTAAGACTAGAAACTGTTAAACTAACTTAGAACTGTAAGGAGGATTTGATTTAAAGTGCAAAAATACTTCATTTATCAATGTCTCGTAAGCGGCGTGTTTCTCTGGATTAGGTTCAGTGTATACAAGAACATTTGTTATAAAAACCAGTCCTTTTACTTTTTCCTTTATTCAAACAGACGACAATGACTTGCGGACGTTCTGCGGGCTTTACTTTGATTGTCTTCTTTAATGTTCCTGAGAGAAGTTACTTTTAATATAACAGTTTTTGTTATATTAATTGTTAAAAGTAAAATGGTTTTCTTTTTATTTTCTATGGTACTACTGCGCGACGATACAACTCAAATAACTAAGATTTTACCATGTACCATATATGAGACAGAAAGATACTTGCTTTCTTTAGGCAAAATCGTGATAGGACAATCAGCTGTTCTATACAACATTGAACTAATACATACATATAATTATGTTTTTATCAGTATTTCATAATTCTGGAACATTTTATTCGATTTTATTAATAGCTTTAGTAAGATAGATAAAATATACTATATTTTTCATCATAAAACATGGGATATGTATATACTCTTTTATTTTAAAAAGACAACTCCCGCATTAGGACTAAATCCTGTGTCATACATATTACATGGTATTATGCAATCACTTCCCTAAGTTAGGCTTCCATCAGGTTTTAATTCTAGATCTTTTTTTTTGTTAATAGTACTTAAAACATTAAAATGTACCACAAAATTACAACTCTTCTAACCCTCTTATATACGCTGTTAATCAATACAAAACTTTTAATATACACAAACAATGTATGTACACGACAGAATCATTTAATTTCCTTTTTCAGTAAAATTAATTACTTCCCTCGTTTCGAGGATTAACTTAAAACCCGTCATAAAACGTATTAAAATTCAACCCGACGCCGTCTTTTCGCTGGGCCGTTTTGGTCGGATTATTATGTACTATAATAATCCGTAAAATGTTAATGCTAAATTTATTTTCGGTGACAGATTGAATTGAAATAAAATGTAGTTGAAATTAATCGACGAAAGTTATTACTTCATATTCCGTTATACCGTTACTAAATTTAAAATCTGCGTGGGTTATTACTCATTCTATAATAATTTACATATACATACATTCATAAAGAAACAGAGGTAACTTCTGGAGTAGTGTACTATGCGGATCTTGTGAAATGAAATGAAATGAAATACTTCTTTATTTCGTATAAACTTTGCAAGTACTTACGAAACGTCATTAAAAAAAGCATTTTATACAATTATTTTTGTGTGTCGAATTAGAACAGCTCAATCCCAAGCGTTTTGGTCGTCTTTATATTCAGATATTTTATAGTATGCTTTTGAACATAATTTCGCTTTAACAATAATTTTGAACTTATTTATAGATAAGTTTCTTAAATTATAAGGGAGGTTGTTATAAAACCGTATACATTGCCCCATAAAACAGCTACTTATTTTGTGGAGACGAGTGCTATGAACTACCAGATTATTCTTGTGTCTTGTATTTACAGAATGTATATCACATTTTTTACTAAATTTGTCAATATTTTTATGTACAAATAACAGATTTTTATAAATATAGTATGATACAACAGTTAGAATGTTTATTTCTTTGAATTTTTCTCTTAGAGTAACTCTTGGACCGAGGTAATAAATTCCCCTTACTGCTCTTTTATGTAGAACGAATATTGTATTTAGGTCTGCAGCACTCCCCCAGAGAAGAATCCCATACGACATTAAGCTATGAAAATAACTGAAATAAACCATTCTAGCTGTTTCTAAATCTGAGAGGCGTCTAATTGTCTTAACTGCATAAGCTGCAGAACTGAGTTTGCCCGATAGCCTTTCAATAGGTGGACCCCATTGTAGTTTGGTATCGAGCATAATACCTAAAAACATGGTTGTCTCGACGGGCTCAATCCTAGATTCATTAAGTTGCACATTGGTTTCCATTTGTTTAACACTAGGCATACAGAATATTAAAAGTTTCGTTTTCTTATTATTAAGTATAGGTTATTAACATTAAACCAATTAACAACTTTAGAGCGTGCTTTGTTTACTTCGTCAAAATTAACCTGTTGTCGTATAATGTTAAAAATCAAAGATGTATCATCCGCGAACAACACAATCTCATGATTGTCCTTTACATAATTAGGTAAATCGTTAATATATATCAAGAATAGAAATGGACCTAGAATTGAACCCTGCGGAACACCCATTTTTAAAGCCGAACCTGGAGATGTCTTACCATTAACTTCGACCTTCTGGATTCTGTTGCCCAAGTAAGAAGTCAGAAGATCGAGAGCTTTGTCCCTAATGCCGTAGTGATATAATTTCCTGATAAGAGTATCATGATGTACACAATCAAAGGCTTTTGATAAGTCGCAAAATATACCTACCGCATCTTGTGACTTCTCCCAAGCCGCAAAAATACTTTTCTAAAATCCGAACTGTTTCTTGTGAAGTGTTATGTCTATTAAAATGATTAAGCAATTGATTAAGTATTAACTTTTCAACAATTTTACTAAGAGTTGGCAATACAGAATTAGGTCGAAAATTTGAGGGGTCTGATGTGTCACCAGATTTAAATAAGGGTGTAATTTTACTATATTTCATTAAATCAGGAAATGTTCCAGAAGCGACACAGCCATTGAACACAGTGGCTAGATGTGGAGCAATTAAAGTAATAATTTATGAAACAGTCTTTACTGACAATCCCCATAAATCCATTGTCATTTTTCATAATAATTTTAATAGTAATCTATATTAATAGTTTAATTTTTCATATTAATAGTTTAAAATTGTTTAAGAATATCTTCAGTAGTAACAGCAGTAAATTCAAAGGCTGTGACACATTCTGGTATGCAGTCCTTAAGTAGTATTTCAGCAGACGTGGAAGATGACTTGAGTGACTCTGTAGTTAAAACGAGTATATTAGCAAAAAAAATTTCCTTT
This sequence comes from Euclidia mi, assembly GCA_944739405.2. Taxonomy (NCBI): domain Eukaryota; kingdom Metazoa; phylum Arthropoda; class Insecta; order Lepidoptera; family Erebidae; genus Euclidia; species Euclidia mi. The sequence goes on from OX123184.2 coordinate 73,143,779, forward strand.
TCTGTCGCTACTTCCAAGTCCTCTGCAACACTCACATTATTGATATTTAGTAGGTAGTCGCGACTGCGTGCTTTGGCTCTACCAGTTTCGTTATTGATGACATTCCAGGTAGCTTTTATGGTATTTTCAGCGCATTTAATTTAATTTTTCAAATAAATTGATTTTGCAGCATAACAAGCTTGTCTGAATGTTTTTGAATATTTTTTTACATAATTAATAAAGGCTAGACTATTATTAAAAGTTTTTTCATTGTAATGTTCATATAACCTAATACGACTTTTATGAATGCCTCCAGTTGCCCAATCACTAAACGTCAGACGGTCAGTTACATTTATTTTTTTGGGTTTAAATATAACAGAAAATTCATCATTAATCAATTTAAATAATGAGTTATATAACTGATCCGGACGGTCATGTACTCATGACCGTCCGGATCAGTTATATAACTCATTATTTGGCAACTGGCTAATGGCAACCAACGCATTTTACTAGATAAATTATTTTTAAAACTTCCATTCGGTTTTCATGTATAGGTATAAAATTTATAATTTTACTCTGAACCTTAAGGTTTTTTCTTGGACAACAGACTAACTGCCCACTGTGATCAGACTGTAGCATATTAATTAAGGATTTATGTTAAGGTTTAGTGTTAATAAATATATTATCAATACAGGTAGTACTTGTGCCAGTCACTCTAGTTGGTTCTAAAAAAGTATGGCTTAAATTGTAAGATTTAAAAAGATTTATGAAATTAATTGATGAAGAATGTTATGTTAACCTTTCTCTAAAATGTTAATATTAAAGTCACCACAAACAGCAACCGTTTTATGGCAATTACTAACTTTGCTTAGGGCGTCCTCCATAATTACTATAAAACTTTCAAACTGTGGCTAGTAGGACGAATTTCCGTGCGTTTAGGCGTTTCTGCCATACATATTACTGGAAGCAGGTATAGTTCACAATTTAAGCCCGCTTAATGCTCATGTCCGTGGTGCTTATCCTTTTTCATCATTATATCTCTTCGTTGCTTGTCTTCCGCTTTGTTAAGGAGGGAAGTCTTTTGTTTATTTTCCAACTCCTCCAATATATGTACTTCTGATTAAGTTCGTTGCGGATTCCAAAACAGTTTAACTTTCCCCGAGACTTCACGAGTGTCAAAACTCGTTGCCATCAATGGTCACTGCTGCTGAACCTGGCTACACAGGTGACACAGTAGTGGGAATGAGGGTGAGATTAGTCCCAAAAAAAAACATACATGTACTCACGCCATTAGTCGTCAGGGTAGGCAGATGCAATAGAACGCATCGTATCTTACATATGTCCATACAAACCTCACGAGCTTCATCTACATTCAATACTCTTTTCGTAAATGCTGGTCGCCGGGTCCGAGTACTTCGCACTTTTCCATAATTCAAAATGTCACCAATGTCGTCGACGAATGTCCTACGATGTCTGCCGCGACCACACAGGTTTGCCTCATATATTTTATGCGTCATTTTTCCTTCACTTCACTCATTCCTTGCCACAACGTTATAATTATTTAAAAAAGAAAATTCCATCTGCACCCTCTAAGCCAAAATGTACAAACATTTGAATAGCAAATCTTATGCCACAAATGAATTTCATTCAAACCTTCAAGTTAAAGCTTCAAGTTTATTTTTTATTTACAAGAAATGAATAATAATAATAATAATAATAATAATAATAATAATAATCTACCACATTCACACAACACCATCTAGTCCCAAACTAAGCAGAGCTTATACTATGGGTATTAGATATTGGATAAACATACATATATATACAATTTTTTTTGTAATTACATACATATTATACATAGAAGCACCTAGACCAAGACAAACATCCATGTTCATGCACACAAATGTTTGATTTGAGCGGGGATCGAACCCGCGACCTTCGGCGTAGTAGTCGCTTACACTCCCGCTAGACCAACCGGTCGTCATAAATAGAGATGATTATATGCATATTTTTAGGCGATTTAAAAATACGGCATTGTTGGGTATTATTGTGTCATAACCAGCATTTACAATACACCTCTTTTTCACCTTTTTGTTGGTATTTCGAAAAGCCTATCCCAGAGGGTGCTTAGACTGCCAGTCATAATTTCCCAATTGTTTTATGCACATAGTATTATTAACAATAATATTTGGCACACTGTAAACATGCTGTAAACCATCCAAAACTGCGCTACAACCATCCGTGCAGCTGAATTGATGATTTTGCATTCTACGATCGACATGTAATTATTGTTGTAATTAAATAACTCCGCTTGATACCGTGAGGTACTTTTAATTTGTACTGGTGCAATAAATAAATGATTTATAATAGTATATTTTTCTGTTAAAATCATCAGCTATCAATGTTAAATCCATTTGCGTATAAAGACTGTATAGTTTAATACTGAGCATTTAATACGTTACCATTACACAGAGCACATCAGCTTAACTGTCACCGGGAAAATTAATCATCCGTTTAACATTACCAACATATCAGAAAAATACTGGTGGAACGCTGTGCAGTAACTTGAAAAGACGCCGATAACAGACTGTAAGTATCGGCCTACTTATTTTAAAGTTAGTTTTCTGACTGATTATGTGAAGTATAGAGAATTAACGTCGAAGATATGTCATGAGATAATAAATATATTATAATCTCGAGTTATTATTATCTCATGTCATAAGTATATTATTTATGTCATGAGATAATAATAACTCGGTATAAGTCATTATACCGAGTTATTTTCTCACGACATATCTTGTGGTGAACCAATATCTTCAATATAAAGACGATAATAAAAACTCTCTTGAACAATACATTGAGCCTAAGCTATTGAACAAATGGGTCGCAAGCTGCAATAGTTTCGGAAAAAGATATCAGAGTATATTATTGAGCAAAACGTCACATTGTTAGAATGAAAAACCACATGCACCGATCCTAACTTCGTGCAAGTCATGACATTTAACTATTTCTATTAAGGGAATAATCAATCCTAATTTTTAAAGCCTCCTCATTTTTCATGTCATTCCCATTACGTAACTTAAGTCATAATTTTATTCACCCCGTGTACAAAAATAGAGCATTTAAATGCATGGAGCCATTTATCAAAAGTAACCCTTGATATGACCAACAAGCGTCGTCCGTCATCATTTGTCAAAGCGTACGCTGTACGTCGTCTATAACAATCGCTAACATGACACACTTTACTGTGCGGAGACCGTTAAGATAATCAATTGCTCAATTGCTGAAATACCTATGTACTTATATAGCTTTTAGGTGAATATTAATAATATTATTGATTACGTAAAAGCTGCGGAATAATGTTCATATGGAACAGGATTGAAATGATTTATGATCAGTTGGTATGGGCTGTTCTTAATAGCTTTGGTATTAGAGGCAAGATTTAAGAAAACATGCTATTGACTGAAATTCTAAATATACGTTAGTATCCACCAGTTAAAAAATATGCTTACAAAGGCTAAATACCGTCACAGGGCAATGGAGAAAACGAAATCATTGAATAGATAGGTACGCGTCGAATTAAAAATACTCGGTGTGAGTAGCAACATAAATTGTAGGATTCTTAAACAGTTGTTCCGAGTATTCGCTACGTGCGAAGTGCATGGAGGGGGTAGCTAAAACGATCGCAGCGCATGCCGTGGCAGAAATCCGTAACTATTCGGGAAGTCAATTTGATTTCTGGTTTGAATTTTGTCATAACAAATACATTATCTGATAATTTAATTCTTGATCTTAAATATTATCATCTTTGAAATGGGTCATAATTGTTGTTGTCTTGTGGACTGCAAAAATAACGGCACAAATAGTCTGTATAAATTCTATATTTTTCCAACAGTAGAGTGGAAATTAGATCAAAGAAAGATTAGATACGATACTTAATAAATAAATTATTTTTATTTGTTCTGTATTTTATGTGATATTAAATAATGTTTTATTTTTCAGTGTTGATGGTTCGCCATGGACTCCAAGACGTCACGACACAATTTGTAGTGAATGTTTTATTGGAGGCAAAAAATTTGACGTGCAAACAAGTCCAAGTTATGTTCCTACGATATTCCCTCAAATATATCGACAGAAGAAAGTTAGAGAGTCACAGGTGTTAGCTAGATATACACGTTTTATAAAACGTAGTACCACAAAAGTCTTAGATATCACATCAAATAAATTAAAAGTAAGAGTTGAAGATGAAAATGAATTTAACACATTGACTGCTGGCCTAAGATTCGTAGACGGCCTTATGCTATGCGGCCAGTACGCATATCCGGCGTGTGTCCGCACCCGCAGAGCGTGCCTAGCCTCTCGTGCGAACGGCACGCAACGCGCGTGCCGGTCGAGCGTGTGCATGTGCTGACGCGACACGCGACACGTGAGCTTAATCAAATCGAACCTCGTGTGGCTGATCAAGGATGCCAAATCGATCTGTTTTCTGAATCGAATTTAAAAGAAACAACCATTATTTGTAATAGATTCATTAACAGTGATCACTCTGATGCTGAAATCGAAGTGGATATAGCAACAACTTCAAAAATTGTAGCAATTAATAATGCAAGAATGAAAGATAAAAGCTGTTGCACTGACAAAATATTGTATGATAATCAATGTACCGAAACAAAAAGCCAATAATTTATTGGTATTTCATCAATAAAAATGATCAAGAACTCCTAGATCTTGCTGGTGTGTCATGTAGCAGTTTGCAGTTTTTAGTAACAAGATTAACTACATATTATTATGTAAAAATGTACAGTTTCCGTTAAATACCGACTTCTTATTTTTTATAAAAATGAGAACTGGCTTGACATTTTTAGCATGAAGTGTATTATTTGGTATACAGCAGAACCACAATCTCACGAATATTTCATTTGATCTTACAAAATCGAGCTTGTGCAACTACTAATTTAATCTTTTGGCCGAATAGAGCCACCGTAGAAGCAACAATGACCAAGTGTTTCAGTCCAGATTACATCAATACAAGAGTTATTATTGACTGTACTGAATTCCGAATTGAAATACCGACAGCAGTGGATGACCGTTGATAGTAAAAATACCACTTCGTCTTTTTATTTATCTTTAATTTACTATAATTACATAAAACAGCAATAAAATATTGATATGTCATTATTTGGCATAATCCCGAATAGTTGTGCATGCTAGGTGGCGCTATTGTCGTGCACGGTCTCAATAGTTGTCCTTTGTTTTAGTTTGTGGAATTGCACACATCACAGTGAGCTTTAGAAGACATTCAATAATAAACAAGAAACTAAATAATAATACAGCGCCACGTTATACTGGATATTTTTAAAGTGGTATTCTTCCTTACCTATAAATAAATTCACGTCTATTTTTAATAATGACGCAAGAATTTAAAAATGGTTTCTAATGTGCATGCTTTGATAACATTTATGATTTAGCATCAACAGTAACAAACAGAGTAAAGAAACTGTTAAAAAGCACAACAAAATAACACTAATTGTTCGATAAACCTCATAACCTTATCGCATCGAGACAAATTCAACAAAACAGGTATCAAGCATTGACGCCCTTAAATTCCCGGGTGTCGGCAAAAAATCTACAACGAATTTTTCAATGAAAACAAGTGGGAAAGGATCCGTCCTTTTAAACCTTAACCTTTAAAAATTTTTCGTTTGACATAATTTTCGTTAATCGATTTACATTCTAAAGGGGTAGACGGATTTTACTCTTATATTTCACATGAGAAGTTTGATTTAAGTAAGAAAGGCAGTGATAGCTTAATGGAGTTATCAAAAGACTGGTCGTGTAGAGGGTATCAGGCTCAAACCCACTAAACCCCTTTTGAGTTGCGATGGTCAGACAGCAGTCACTCTTTGCGACAGTAAATATTTTGTCAAATGTGATTGGACAAGAAAGCGTTTTCCGAGCTTAATGGTAATAATTCTTGGATGCAGCCCAGTTAACGCTAGGGCGATGATGGTCCTGATTTTAGCAGCGAAGCTTTGGTATTCAAGTTGATAATAACGAAAGATTATAATATCCCTAACCAATATACAACAATATACTTGAGTTCAAAGCTATAACAAAATACTAGATCAAGTCATATCGCATAAAATAATGTTCCAACCAATTAATAATTGATTAATGAAATAAAAATAATAAGAAAAAAAAAACAAAACGAAAATGAAAACTTAAAAATCGCACCAAAAATGTTTATTAGGTATTTAGTTTCTTTTTTTAAAAAAAAGAACCGCCTTCAAAAAATCGACCCACTGAAAAGTACGAAATAATTTTTACATACGCTAATACATAGTATATAACTTATACAAAATACTTAGTTTTTGAAGTCTGATGGATGTTGCCTTGAGGTGGGTCAAATCCCTAAAAGGCATGGCTTTAAGTGATATTGACTCGAAAAAATTACTCAACCATCCCCACGACAACAGAGCCTTATCCGAAATGACAAGAATGAGGAATAATTATGCTCTCGCATTAGATTCTTTCACCGACTTTCTTTATTTTTTGTTAATCGCAGAGACATAGACACGTACATACACACTCGTACACACACACTCGTACACACACACACGTACACATATAAGTACACACACGCGCGCGCGCAAACACGTACACACGTACAAACACACACACATAATACATACAAACATACTAAGAACCAATATATATATATACGGGTCAAACTGAGAACCTTCTTTTTTTGAAGCCGGTTAAAATACTAAAACTTTCTCCTAAGTAGTAACAAATACTTTTTTTCTGAAAACCGCATAAAAAGCAGTTCAGCCAAACTCGAGTTAATCGTGGACAAACATACATACATACATACAGGTCAAATTGAGAACCTCCTTGTTTTTTTTTTTAAGTCGGTTAAATAGAGAATTAGTTATCGACATTCTCTACTACGTTACGACATGAAGATTCAATATCACCTTCATTCACCCAACTATATTCAAAATATTTCCAATATTCAATTATTTAGTGCTGTCTTATCTACGCTATTATATATTATATATTTATATATAATCTTCACCAATATTACAAAGAGGAAAAATTTGTATTTTTTTTGTTTGTTTGTAATGGATAAACTCAAAAACTACTGGACCGATTTTAAGAATTCTTTCACTATTAGAAAGCTACTTTATCTGCAAGTAACATAGGCTATATTTTATTTTAGAAAAAATAGGGGTCCGTAAGATATTTGGGTTTTTCGGACCCAAGGTGTAAAAAATCAGGCAAAAAAGTTATTTGGCGTACGCCGCCTAAACTATAAAAGATAAGAATAGAACCATAAAATGTTCTAATTAATTAAAGGCCTTAAAATATTTACAAAAACGATAATATTTAGTCTTTAATTCATTAAAATTGGACTTTTGGTTTGTAAATTATGGCAAAATCAATTAATACATCTATACATATAAATAAAACTGGAGTGTCTGTCTGTAATATTAAAATAACCGCGTTTTACTAAATGCATATGGATGTATACACGGTACATATACCAAAATTAAATTTTTTACAATTTTTGTCTGTCTGTCTATCAGTCTGTCTGTCTGTCAGTCTGTCTGTCGGTCTGTCTGTCTGTTTGTTCTCGCTAGTCTCTGGAACGGCTGTACCGATTTTGACGGCACGTTCACTGGCGGATAGCTGATGTACCAAGGAGAAACTTAAGCTATAAATTAACTGGGTACGCGAAGTAGTTCCCTCAGGACGCGGGTGAAACCGCGGGAAATAGCTAGTTATAGTATAACCTCGCTAGCTATTATATTATAACCTCAACTATCCAATAAAAGTCTATACTCTGACTAATTATAATTTACAACTATTTTAATAAACAATTATCTCATCAGTGTTTGCAAACTGCAATTAAAAGTTCGAACGCGTTTAAAAGTTGTAAATGATCACTTAACAGTTGACTACGTGGATTCGCGCTTGATGCGGCCGCGGTGACAAATATTAACATTGTTTCATGCCCACATCACTCTGTATAGTTGATAGGAGGTACTTGATATACAGGACTGTTTGAGTTACATGTGAAGAATAATTATACACGTTCGCGACTTGTGCACATCATAATGTTTCTGTAACTGGTCGCGTAATTATTTGAAAATATAGGTAAAATATAAAAAAAAATCTGCCGTTGCCGGTCCCAAGCCCGGATGCAAAAGAGGAGGGTTGGGTGGTAGGAGATGAAACCACCCGTAAAATGTCAACGCCGTGCTGTGGGCGGCGGTCAAGTAACCCACCCCCGGATCCAACCAGCGATCTCGGAGCGGGATTCAGTGACCGTGAGGGATTAAATCCCCTCAAAAAGACTGAAGTGGAAGGACGTGGGACCCCACCACGTTTATATCCCAAGAAAATCACCTCATGATACAAGGAAATAGAAGTTGTGACTTGTCGGACGCTCCGGCTGACGCCCGTCGCCACCCGGTACCCGGGCCGGGTAGTGTGAAATCTACTACCGGTGCTTCTAAAGAGATAGACCGCCAGGTCTCAGAGGAAAGAAATGCTACTGGTGGAAGAAAACACATATGAAATAAAATCTCAATACAAGCACATCATCATATTGGCACCTGGAACGTAAACGAAATACTAAAACCAGGAAAACTGAGTATCGTTGACAATGAAAGGGGAAATTACAACTTCTCTATATTGGGCATTAGTGAAACCCACCTTCGCGGGCACGGCCATTTCACCACTACTTCTGGAAGTACTTTGAACTTTTCAGGAAGTCACGACTCGAGCAGGAATGGAGTTGCCATACTTTTGCCACCTTACATGAACAAGTTTGTCCTCGGAAACAACCCTGTCTCTGATAGAATCATCAGCATGAAGTTGAATACGAAACCGTGCCTCCTTTATATAATACAAATTTACGCCTCTACAGCACAAGCTTCGGATGAGGATATCAACGACTATGGGAACCTCGAGAAGACACTTAATGACATACCTAGCTGGCAGGTCACAATCATACTCGGCGATTGGAATGCAAAGGTTGGCAATATGGAACCAGACTATACCATCAAAGATATTGTCGGGAAATATGATCTAGGCACCAGAAATGAGCGTGGTCAAAAGCTCATCGAGTTCTGCGTTGATAGAAAGCTAAGTATTCTGAACACTCACTTTCAGCACCATTATAGACGGCTCTATACATGGAGATCTACAGGCGATAGGTATAGAAATCAAATTGATTATATTATGATAAACACTCACTGGAAATCTTCCATTACAAATGTGAAGAACTTCCCCGGTGCTGAATGCGGTTCCGACCACATGCTGCTAGTCGCGTCTTTATTCTTGCGCTTGAAAGCTATAAACTGGCATTCGCGACCAATACCCAGAACTTTGAACGCTGTCGAACGCCTAAACTTTCAAAACAGGGTCGAAGACAAACTCACCGAGAAACCATCAATGTCGGCGTCTGACGCTGATACTCTTTGGAAGAGACTGGGAGACAGTATAACTGACTCTCTAAGTGAAATTGGCTTGAAGCAAAAGAAAGACCGCAAGAGGAAAACTTGGATAGCAGACAACACCTGGGAGCTCATTCAAAGAAGAAAGGAACTTAAAGCAAGAGGGCTGCAGAACTCTGACGTAATGAATTTCCGGCAAAGGTTTGAGTATTCCACTCAAACCTTTGCCGGGTCATCCAAAAAGAATGCCGCTGTGATAAGAATAACTTCATCACTAACATCTGTCACGAAGTGGAAACCCACGCTATGAAACATCAGACTTCAGACCTATTTAAGAAGGTTCGCCTGCTAAGTAGGCAATTTAAGCCCAAGTCGTGGGTCGTCGAAGACAGCAATGGGATACCACTACACGAGTTAGATGCAATTGCAGAGAGATGGCGCTGTTATTGTGAACAGTTGTACAAAAAGCCCAACAATACGGATCCTTTCGATACCCCCTTGGACTGGGCTAAATTGGACCTGGAACCCGACATCCTAAGATCGGAGATATTAACGGCCATTGGGTCGTTAAAAACTAACAAAGCGCCCGATCCGGATCAAATTACAGTTGAAGTATTGAAGGCTTTGGGTGAAAAAGATGTTGACACATTGCACAACATCTGCAACCACGTATGGCGGAACGGCGAGTGGCTCAAGGCTTGGACTCAGTCGATCGTCCTTCCACTACATAAAAAGGGTTCGACCAAAAAATGTGATAACTATCGCACACTCGCGTTAATTTCTCACGCAAACAAAGTTTTGTTATACATCATAAACAACAGGGTCCAGTATTGTCTTGACTGGCAGATCCCGCAAGAACAGGCCGGTTTTGTCAAGGGAAAAGGCACGCGTGAACTAATATTAAACGTCAGGCAAATTGTGGAAAAATGCTACGAGTTCGACACACCTGTCATAATGTGCTTCGTCGACTATAGTAAGGCATTTGACTGTGTCAACTGGGACTGTCTATGGAGGGTCTTATCAGAACTGGGTGTACTTCATCACTTGATTGCACTTCTACAATCTTTATATCATAAGAACCAAGGTGTGATGAGGATTGACGGTACAAAATCTAAACCATTTAGTTTTGAAAAAGGAGTTCGACAAGGCTGCATCCTTTCACCCATCTTATTCAATATATACGGTGAATACATAGTGGGGCGTACTTGCGATAACTGGGAGGGAGGCATCCCCGTTGGTGGATGCAAAATCTATAATTTGCGTTATGCAGACGACACCACCTTGCTAGCGTCAGATGAAGCCGAGATGATCACCTTACTGAATAGGATAGAGCGCATCAGCGGTGAACTAGGACTCTCGATAAACAGGTCCAAACGAAGATCATGGTGATATCTAGGCAAGCTTGAGCCCACTGGGTCACTCAACTTAGAGACGGTTAACAACTTGATTTACCTGGGTTCAAGCATTAGTAATAATGGCTCTTGCGAATCTGAGGTGCGAAGAAGGATCGGGATGGCAAAAGGAGCCATGGCACAGCTGTCAAAGATATGGAAGTACAAGAATATCTCCCTGAAAACCAAGATCAATCTTGTACGCACTCTGGTGTTCTCCGTATTCTTGTATGGCACAGAGACATGGACCTTGAAGAAAGCTGACCGTGATCGCATTGATGCTTTCGAGATGTGGTGCTGGAGGAAGATGCTGGGCATCCCCTGGATAGCACACCGCACCAACGTATCGATCCCACAGGAACTTAAGATCCAGACGAGGCTTTTCACCATCTGCCTGCGCAGAATTCTGGAGTACTTCGGGCGCATTGCGAGGAAAGACAGTGATAACTTGGAAAAGTTAATAATCACTGGCAAAGTGGAAGGAAACAGACCTAGAGGCAGAAGCCCGATTCGTTGGACTGACCAGATCCGCACCACTCTTAACACCACGGTACACGGCGCTCTCCACACGGCAGCAGATAGGAAAAGTTGGCGGGAAGTGGTCCGCAATAGACTGTTTCCACGAGGTGGTCACGACTCTCAGCATTGAGGAAACCAACGCGAGAAGAAGAAGAAGGTAAATTATCTTATTTCCGTCGGGGTTTCGGCACGGGTCATGCCGGGCACTTTGCCAGACTCCGTGCTGGTACTGAAAATTCGGGAAAGCTCAGTAATACTTTTTATTGAATATTCTAACACCGTTTTGTAAACTTGTACAGTCATTCTGACGTTCACAAATTCCATCCAAATAAAACTAATATCAAAAGTTTCTCATCTCTTTTAAACCGTTTAAAGTTTATTCTAATTCCTCCATTATTCAGACCAGAATCAAATGTAAAAATTAAATTAAATTTTCATTAATTTTCACAATGAATGGAGCGCTTGCAAATGCCATTTGTGTAATATAAAAAAAACATGAATCCGAATGGATTACTGGTATGGTTTCAACAGCTTTATGTGTATTACAGAATGTGCAGAGTAAGTATTCTTTATATGGACAGTTGAGCAAGAATCAAATAGATTGAAATAATAGAATATAAAGAATATAAAGATTGTTTAGTTTGTATAATAAACGCTTTATTCCTACGAGAAATCATAAATCACAACTTGTGCTCTGTGTTATTTTGTATTTGCTTTAAAGAATCCTAATGATTTTTTTATTATCTAGTTGAGCAGTTATACCTCTGGCATTGACAGCGCTTTTGCAAATAATTTGTTTACAAGTAAATTTAATCTAACAAAGTAGATATAAGTGAGGAATCTAGTGTATTATAACGTCAGTGCCATACCGAATTGCGATTATCCGCTCAATACAGAACTAGGCATAATATGCGATATAATGGACATTTACAGTACAAAAAGACGATAACACAGGGTACGGAAACAGAGGCATGTGAGAATAATTGAAGATATAAATACCTGTTATTACTCGACGTTTGAGCTTCTGTAAGCCGCCTATGGTTGTTTCGCACGAACTAAGACCCAAGCTTTAAAAGAGGCAGCTAGGAACATTTTTGGGAAAGAATCTTTGTAGCTTACACAAAATATGAAAGAATAGATAGTTCTGATGTAGGGGCCTGAAATAAAACACATCTCTAGCCACTACCTCATACATAGTTTCACAGACGTTTCTCAAAACATGCGTAAAACTGAGTATTTGTGTAAAATAATTTCAACCAATCATTCATTATAGGTAACTATAGCTTGAATAATGATAAATTAAATACACGAGATAAAATGTTAACAATACCTATCAGTATTACCTGTCAAAATTAATTAGGTAAAGATATATTTTAGACTGCTTCGTTGGTCTCGCGGCATAAATGTGCGCGTGGGATTGGTAGGTCTCGAGTTCGATTTCCGGGTCGGGCAAGGTGTTACTGGGTTTTTCCGAATTCTCAGTGGCAGCACGGATTCTGGTAAGATGCCCGGTATGGCAATAGGCTCGCCCCCTATTACGTGGGTCCTAAGAATTCATGGCGAAATGTGGGTGTAATATTACACCTCTGCCTACCCCTTCGAGGATACAGGCGTGAGTCTATAAATAAAATAAATATAAAATAAGATATATTTTTAATCATTATCTGCCAGGCGTGACTGCAGTCTATATTTCTAATATCCGATTATAATTATTCGTTCTAAATATTAATTAATCTAATTAATAATTCGCATACTTGGAACTACATAGGTACATAAAACTCATACAATGCAGCGTAAATAGCAGAAAACCTACATTTTTTCATATTTGCGCTACACTTAGATTCGAATTTTATAGCACTTCTTACGACTTACGATTATTAATGAATATTTACGCCAACCTTTCAAAGAAGACATAATATGTACATACATACATATACTCACGCCTTTTTCCCGTCGGGGTAGGCAGAGACAACGGAACGTCATTTGCATCTATCCTTATGCGAACGAATGTCCGACGAGGTCTGCCGCGTCCGACTTGCCCACACACGTTAGCCTCATAAATTTGATGCATCCCTCTTTCTTCACTCATTCGCTCCACAACTGCAAACCATTTCAGCATTCCTTTCTCAATTCTTGTCACGACATCTTCTTTCAGGCCACATCGCTCTCGTATTACTGCATTCGGAATTCTATCAATCAGTCTTACCCCACACATACTACGCAGTGAACGCATCTCAACTGCGTTCATTCTGCTTTCATGCTTTTTCTGCCACACCCAACTCTCACCACCGTACATCAACGTAGGCACAAGCACTACAGTATGAACCGCCAGTCGTGCCTGTTTTGGCACATTCTGGCCGTTCATAAAGGCATGCAGCGCTCCATTTACATAGTTTCCCGCAGTCACTCTCCTTTCAATATCTCCTTCACATCTTTCATCTCTTGCAAACATGCTACCCAGACATATTTCATCGGCTTATTCAAAGCGACTAACACATAAATGAGAGAAAACTAAGAAAAGTAATGAGAACATTGACATATTAATTACATATATATCGATGAATGAGAATAACATGCAAACTATTATAAAAATACACGTTGAAAAATTTATTTATTAATCATATAATAAAATGATACGTTTACAAAATAATGAACGGCATATACAAGTTTTCCACGTTTAAATTCAAAATCAGCATAGATGGTACAAACACTATGACAGTGAAACGTTCGCTGTTGAAAGATTGCTTTGTCGAGGTGTTTTTTATAACCTTCCTGCTTTTAACACTGAGTTATTGAAAGATTCTGCCGTGGAAATATTCAAACGAACTTGTGTCGACATTGGCATCAAAGGAATAACGATTAATTTCACCGTTTTATTTAAACAATATGCCACGCGGGACAAATTGATGTTACCAGTTTAGTGGTCAGTTATGTATTAATCAATGGTTAAAGAGTGTAACATCATTTGGTTTCACAATATAAATAGTACGTAAAACAGCTGTTGCTTAACGCCAGTAGATAATAATTTTAATTTCGTATTCAGTAATAGTTGCGAGTAATAGTTGGGATTGCAAAGATAGTTCAACAAATATGGTGGTCACCTCGCCACGCCAACGCCCCGGTGAGTTTTATTGTTTGTTTACACCATACAGTGATGAGATGAACATGGATGACAAGTCATAAAATGCATAACGTAATAATCCCTCGTATTCCAGAATACCAGACACAGTTTAAAACTATTATATCTAGCGTAGATCTGCTTTCCAATACAAGGTGCTAGGAATAAAAAAGATTGAAGGATTTATCTAAAAGCATTTTTTGTATAGTAATAGGCGGCAAACGATCCGACGTATCGCCTGATCGTAAGCAATTACCGCCGCCCATGGACACAAGCAACACCACAGGAGTCACAAGTGCGTTGCCGCCCCTTGGGATTGGGAAAAGGGATAGGATGAGGAGTGGGATGACGGAGAAGGCCTAGGGGATACGGCCACCGGCACTCTCACTCACCGAACGAAACGCAACAGTTTAAGTACTGTTACTTTACGTCGATTTTCTGTGAGAGGGTAGTACTTCCCCGGTCAAGCCGGCCCATTCATGCTGAAATCAGCAAGGCTCTACTACTTGTAAAATGTAACGAATGCATGCGTTAGGAATAGGATCCATCACTAAAATAATTAAAGTGGAAGTCATCTGAAATTTAGCACTGTTTTCGGACCGACTTTTCGAATATAAAATGGTACCGAGTTAAATGGTTTCTGCCTAGTTGATAAATAATCTTAAAACTTTCCGCACCACTAATTGCATTTACTTTGTTAAGATTCGATATCAATTATCTTACTGCGATTGCTTACCAATTAATTAATAGGTACATATAATTGTAGGAAGGAGTACTAAAATCATTGTGTTCCATAAACCATATTACCTGTGGTAAGTATATCAAAGTGCGTCGCTTAAATTCAGTTGCCTATAATTTCAGACTAACATAGTATATAGTTTCTGCGGCAATAAAAGACCTTATGCAATGTGCATAGCGAACACCGATACCTCAATTAGCGATGCCCAGCTATGTAAATTTAATTTAGTTTTGTGTTGGAGGATGTTTTAGTTTGCTTCAGTGATGAATGAATTCTGAAGTGCTTCACGAATTAGAAATTGTGTTAATTTAAAGCTTCGCGTGTTTAAATTTTCGTAAGTCAATATAATGTTTGGCCTTTGTGGAGTCGAATGGCAGTCTGGTTTCAGATAGCGGATTACTGCCTATTATTTGTATAGACTGACATCGATATAGATAGCAGGGCTAAGTTGAGATGAACTATGATCCTATTTACTCCATATTCACGCGACTGAATTAAACCTATATGAATCGATGGCACACAGTACAATATGCAGGTGTAATGAGAGCGATTATTTGTTGTACAGAATATACAAGCATCTTTATTGGTTATCTGGTTACAATAGTACCTATCCTGTCTAGTTTTTATCAGTTTCGCTGCACTAACACAATAACATTATCTCCTATAATATAGCTATAAATATATGGGCATTTTTTTTGGAATGTGGGGTCTGTTTTCATATCTTTTTATTTTTAACATAACATTTTCACACATTCATCCTAAATGGTTGCAAAACTTCAAGCTTGTTGAAAAGGGTTAAATAATTTTGAATGAATTAAATCAGACATGTACAACCTAGGGGTAGAATTGTGGCATAGAAGCGTAAAATGTTAAATTCATACATGCATTTATATCTATACATTATAATTCTGCAATCCTGCATTTGAAACTTTAGTACATTTGAGCACGATGAGCTTACATTGTAGACACTACAGTAAATGCTAGCTGCTAATTGTGAGCTCTTCTCAACAGGGGCTTGAAACAATTTACGTCAAACGTATCAACCATACAACAAGAAAATAAATATAGTTTATAGAGAACTTTAAAAATTACCTAAGGAAATAGAGGATGCCCACAGCTACATCCGCACATTTACCATTTATTTAACACGTTGACTGTGGCAAGTAAAATCATAAGCCTTCATCTGTTGCGGCGGCAGGTCGAAATGTGCCCCCGTCGATTTTTCCGCCAGTGCGTGGCAGGTCTTTTTCGGCCTACCTGCACTAGGATAGCTTAAAATGCTACAACTTTGCGAAAACATGATCTATACATTTTTTTTTTGTATTCTGTTAGAATAACCTTGAACCTAGCTTCCTTAGGTTTGATTCGCCCCGGAATCTACCAAAGAGGAAATGAGATATAAACCAGGAAAAGCGGCAGGCCGATATCGACCTGAACCGCAGTAGAAGGTATTTTTAGCACTGATGGGACATACCAAAATAAAGGAATATCGAAAATAAAACAGAATTATCGTACATAAGAGAAATGAAGATTTTTATTTAATTGTGGCCGTTTTAAAAACATGACACGCAAAGATTCATATTGCATTGCCTGCGATATTTTTTATGTTTTCACTCTTTTTTTTGCTTCGTCGCTACTGAAGGTTCGCCGCAGTCTTTCGTAGCACCCTGAACAATTTCACACGATTGAAAAGAAACAAGATTATTAAAAAACGGGACTTTATACTTAATTAATATGTTTTTATTACACAGTAAATTTCATAAAAATGTTATAAAAGTTGAAAGTATGATACTAACTTCACCTATTAAATACCTATTTTCATCATCAGCATCGTGAACATTTGAAATAGGTACGTCCCACGGCTAACGTGGTCGTGAAGCGGCTGAGAGTAGGTAAGCTGTGCTAAAAATTGTAACTAAGCACAGTTTGATTGGTGCCGTTTTTTCGAGCTGCGATCGTGCAACTATTTATATTTGATCGAAGCTTTTAAATCCCCATTCAAGCAAAAGAACTAGATCGGAATCGTTTTAGCAACGCTCTGTTTGCATCCGGAGTTAAAAAGCGCATATCACTCCACTTTCGCAGGTAACCGTACATTTCCATATATTATAAGTACTACTATAAATATACGTGTAGGTAGTAAGCAAAACTTACCGTTTTTACTTGTTTTTTCTATGATGTTTTGTTCCAAAATACTTTTTATTTTTCTTAATTGGAAATATTTCATAACTACGGTCACATAAGTTATAATTGTAGGGCGAATTACTGTATCTTCCAAAATGTTTATTTTTCTTTTATTGTTTGTCATCGTCAATTTTATCGACAGAACACAAGTCAAATAAGCTTGATAGCACAACACTATCAGGCGGCGCGTGCGCTCTGTGCGGTATCGGGTCGCCGGCGGCCTGTTGGGTTGGCGGGCCGAAATAAACCCACTGCCGCACTGAGCGGGTATATTTCACCGCCAGTGCGTGGTAGGCCGAAAAAGGCCTGCCATGATGTTTTTATGGGGAATACCTACAATTTTGACTACAAGCCGAAATATATATTTGTCTCTGTCCAAACCCTCAAAACATCTAAAATAATCGTTCCGCACCAGCGAGAGGTACATAGTTTTCTTCGTCCGCACTAGCGGTACGTACAGCGGCAGACCAAAATCGGCCTGTTCCGCAGTGAACGTGTTAACCTTTTTTTCGATGCCATAATCATAATCATTTATTCATTAATTGCATTTTGGGTATTACATGATCACACATTATTAAATTGTTTCACCAAAATCTGCCTAAATAGGCGTATGAATATATTGAGTTTGCTGAAAGTTATACATTACAATGTCAAACTTGATCAAATATAAAACAAAAATAATCTAATTTGTTAATAAAGCAGTAAAAATGTCAAAAGTTCATGTCAGTAACCAAGTAAAATGTAAAATAAAAATGTCAATAAAAATGTCAATTGTAATTCACGTCAGTAAGTAAATGGAGTTATTAAATTAAAGTAATAGAATAAAAAGTATAATAAAATGTATGTCGAGGACATACATTTTATTATAATTTTAAGTTTCAAAATTAGTAAATAAAAAGATATAAGAAATAACATCAATTTAAAATATTATAACTTATTAAAATACATTTTTATCATCCAAGAACTCATTCACAGTATAATAGCATTTTTGTATTAATATCTCTTTTAATTTATTTTTAAACATTCCTTTTCCATAAAGTTTTATCTGACATGGTATTTGATTATAAATTTTTGGCGCTATACATAGTAAGCGTTTGCTCATCAGGCTTGTTTTCGCGCTATGTAGACATAGTCTGTTGTTATTACGCCTATTTCGCTTGACAACATCCGATACGCGTTGGAATAAATGAGGATTAGCGTGTACAAATAAAAAATGCCGTAAAAATTTCGTGAATTCCTTTCTTGGTGCACCCTTATCGTCTCCAAGGAATATACATGCCAAATTTCAGCTACTGGCACCCAATAGTTTTGAGTGTCCGTAGTCGGTCATTCAGTAACGGTAGAATTTTATACATACATATGTCGTAAGAGAATAACTGTGCTGGTTTTCCATTGTACCAAATAGTTCTTCACACTAAAAAATATAATATAAAGCATGGTCCGTCAAATCGAAATTGTAACATCACATATAAGGTAACTCTTACTTGAAACAACTGAAAGCAATCAATTGTTGAAACTGCATACAAATAGAAGGAGGAAATATAAAAGACGAACTGTGACACAAGTGAAGCAAAAGGTACCTTCGATAGTAACTAAAAATACTAGAACGTCTAAAGTTTTCCGCTATCGTTAGAACGGTATTCAATATACTTCGTTTCCCTTACATGATATACAAAGAATGTGGATAAAGTCTTAGTTGTGTTTGTCACAGAAAGATGTAGTTGTCATATATGCTTCCGTTTTGATTTTAATGAGTTCTACATAAGGATTCATAGATATAACATCGTCAGATCTATTACTACAATAGTCTGGTTATTGTATCATTCCTCAATTCATGAATCACACACGTGTCAGTAAGAAGACACGAGGCAACTCTTTTCTAAAGTTGCGATTATGTTATACAGATTTCTTTACAATGTGCTCTATAAGCGATATACTAAAAAAAATATACTGTATTAAAACTAATGATATCATAGGTCTAAAACAGTATTAACGTTACCGTCGTCAGCACATAAGCATACTGTCAAACCAATAGGTAAGCCCAAAAAAGAAATTTAAAATCACATCTACATCAAGATTGCTTTCATTGATGACACATCTAACCTTCATTCCCCAAATCCATCATACAAACCACGATTCTCAATAGTATCAAGATATACGGCAGACCCGCACTAGTTCCTATGTAAAACGTACAGCCCACTACCCATCCTTACGGTATATGTGACATCCTATGGTTATATGAAACAATCTTATAAAGCAAGCCCATGAAAGGTAAACATGTGAATGTCGTGCCGACGCCTGACTTACTGCGACACTCGTGAAACCCGCGCTTTAGACGCATTTATTAAATTGGCGAAATACATTTGGATCTAGTGCTCCGCTTTCTTTTGGGTTATTGAATTCGTATTCGTTTTAGTTTTTTTATATTTGCCATATTTATATAGAGGGAGCGAGTTCGATTTAAGACAACCGATGTTTAGATTTACATATTCAAAGTGTCTTGAAGATTCCCCTTATATAAGTTTACACATTACTGTCGTAAGTGGCTGGACTGCACTCCATTTCACTGTATGAATTACATACAATAATTACATCAAATTTGTAAAGTTGTCACGATTCTATTGCTCTTACTGGATACTTTAGAAGCATAGCAAGTCCAATAAACGGATACAACGGCAAAAATTTGAGCAATTTACAGACACAAGCTTAAAATGTGAATTATACAAAGTGTTGTCCTGTGTGGGTATCAAACCTTCCACACTCGCCGCAATGTGCACGGTGACGTGATTACTTAAACTACCCGTATATACTTATATATCATAAATATAGATTACACGGTTAATACTGTTCCCAACAAGGAATACAGTCAGTTTCAGAACTTTTTTATTCGCCACATCCTACTGAAGTTTACCATCTGGATAAAGCTCGTACCAGTTTAAAAGATAATATAAAACTGAACTTTATAATATACAGAGCTTGTAGAACAAACTTTATAATCGAGTACACGTGTAACTAACTCATTTGGGTCTAAATTTAATTAATTGAAACGACAACAACAAAACTTATTGAGTTCAAAGCATTCTATCAGTGTGTGTTAGATCACTTAAAGTCACGTTAATCCTAGTCGACTAAATTAACCTTTCTAGCAATACAACAGTTTATATTTTTATTCGATTCTAAAGGGTTAACACCGAGGATAGGATTAAGCGGAGCGTGTAGCGGATAAGAGATCATAGAACTGCAAATAAATTACTAATTACAGAATATTGATTCATAGCATCAGACAAGTAGATTTGCATACTATCAAACTTTCGGGATTACTACACGTAAAGGAATAATAAAATAATAGAAATACATTCTACGTACCCCGACATTTTGGCATGAGGTACTTTTACACACCAGTTGCGGTCATTTTTCGCTGAAGCCAGCGGACATATTGAATTTCTCAAAGATTCGAACTAAGTTTTCTCTTCTACATTTATCGGCTGCCTCCGTGGTCCAGTGGATAGCGTATGCGACTGCTGATCGGAGGTCCCGAGTTCGGTTCCCGTGTCGGGCAAAAGTGTTACTGGGTTTTTTCGAATACTCAGTAGCAGCACGGAGTCTGGTGATGTACCCGGTAACGGCAATAGGCTCGCCCCCTATTACGTGGGATCTACAAATTCGTGGCGAAATGTGGGTGTAATATTTACACCTCTGCCTACCCCTTCGGGGATACAGGCGTGAGACTATAAATAAATAAATATTTAAAAAAACATTTATCGAAATAATATTATCCATTTATTTTTCATACATAATCTTACTTTATTTAGTATGAATAAAATACAATAATGTGTGAATCTTAATATAAATTTGAACTATACTTTCCTAAATCTGTAAAGAAACCGGAGTCTGAGTTCTGTAGAAAAAAATATATATTAAGCATTTTTGGTGTGTTCATACACACATGGCGAAACTTACCAAATGATTAAATCGCTAACTAAAGTATTAAATTGAAGATGCAATGCTCCCAACGGTAAATGTAAAACCACGGATCTAATGATTAAATCTGCCAAATTGCGCAGTGTTTCAGATTAGCTTAGACCACAAACTTCGGGCGCCAGGCCATGGCCTGTCCAATTATCGGCACAAAAAGCTTCATGTGTAACTGAATCTTCATGATATTTGTATATTAATGTATTATAAATGAGAGATCAAAGAATAAAAAGAGAAGATAACGATACAATTTAAGATGTTTTATGAGATAGGAAGTAAACGGGAATACCCCATGGAGACCCACATCACAATTAACAACCTTCCCTGCTTGAGCCGTCCCATCAATGTTGAAATCAGCAAAGCTCTAACTACTTTTAACTACATAGAAAATTTTATATTTTCTATTACATCGCTTTTTATAAATTATCCATTGTACAAAGCCACTTTATTGATAACCCTAGTAGATAGTAGCTCAGACAACTACTTATTCAATAGTAGCTGGTCCAAAATTTATTCAATTTGAATAATCAAATTAAATATAAATTGAGCTGATCACGCAATAAAATTGCTTATTACGGCTTATTTTGCTTATTGCTTATCACAATAGCGTGAGCGATAAACTTATCGTATTAAAGATTAACGATGTATTGGCAGCGCAATACATGGCGCAATATCGCCCATAAGATCTTCGTTTCGATAGCTGTCACTGCAATAATCTATGTTATTAGACACACGTCTCCTCAACCCTGTTCTTATGTTCCTTTACTTTCCGTTTAATTTACGAACGCTCATGAAACTCCAACAGTAAGATTTAGATGGAACGTTTTTTATTTAATGTGTTTACTTTCTTGGTAATTTTATGGGAAAATAAATCAAGTAAACAGTCAATTTCATACACAAGAATGTTTAATATTGAGATTATGCAAATATTATATAACAGGTGCAAATGATACCCGAGCCCAGAACAGCTATCAACAACGATCTTACAAATCGAATCCTTCAGCGTGGGACGGTAGCTGAATTACATCTCCTATTAAACCTCTCCGACATAATGATTCATTCAGTTAATCAGTTTATAAAGTCTTTGTAACACGTTCCACATACATCTTCTTATGTCGAGTAACATAACCTCATAACTTCACGTTTTTGTCCCCGAAGGGGTAGGCAAAGGTGTATTACACGTCCACACTTCGCCAGTTTTGTTTCAGTCCTAATGTAATAGGGGGTCAGCCTATTGCCATGTACCGGGCACATTATTAAGCTAGCGATAAATAAAATGTTTGATACATTGTACATGTACAACTTCAAAAAGTCAGAGGTGTGTGTCCGGGGTACCTGAGGATTGAACCCAAGATCATCGTCTCGGCAGTCCGTTACGTACACAGGGCTATCGCCGCTTTTATTATGTCAAGTATGTCCAATAATCCTTTTAGGGCTTCCCGTTCTTGAGACTGTGGCCTTAGGTTGAACCTTTTGTGATGTCACTTCAAATATATCAATTAAGCCTTAATAGGGTGAGCCCTTAAACTTAGTTATTTCGTAACATGAACATATTGTTAGGAGTAACTTTTGAACAAAGGCCATGGCGATTGATGGAAGATATGCTGACCCTTTACTCGCCACAATTGCGTTAAAACAACGAGCAACATTTATACTCTTGATCTGTTATCATGAAGTATATAGGTACATCTTATTAAGTAATTATATATTATATTTCTAAGTAATTATTTCCTTTAGTCAGGATAACGTCCAGTAAAACCTGTTTAGATGAAGTAGCTGCAAAAACATTACACCATTCTCACATTCCGGTTGACCTGATGGTAGTTGAGCCATGGCTGCTTTGGCTAGTGCCAGCACAGATAGACAAGATAACCTGTGGTTATCAGTCAGGGTTTACCTGGGTTGACCAACACTTCGGCCCTCAAAAAGGACGTTTTTATGTTTTCCACACTTTAATCCAAAAACGTTTCTCATATTCAAGTTAATTTTATGAGTGTTGCATTTGAAATATATTGTATTGCAAATGCTTACTTAAGTAATAATCATAACAATATATATTCAGTATATTAACGCTAATATTAGATAAATATTCAGCGATGTGAATATTGACCTCATAACTTTGACATTGTAATCCGATCTATGTCACTCTTAAACATGATCATAAAATAATAAAAATATAATATGAATAAAGTAAACATAAAATTAAATTGGTAACAAGATAATCAAACAGATGGATCAGATATATAAAATAAACATCAAGTCGTAAATAAGTATCGAAATTATATCTTAAGAGCTCCCTTCAATATGAAGATGAGAGCACTTGGTACTCAACAGCTCTCACTAAAAAGCTGCTAGTATATTATTTGTACTATATGGTTTGACTCGAGATGCACACTGAATTCTTCACGTCATACCATAGATATGAAAATGTATGTCGTTTTACTCTATTCTCCAGTCAGTTTAGAGACTATGTGGGTGAGTAGTTGAGTCTTGTCTTGAAAACCCACTTCAACTCTGAGTTTATTTTATACATCAGAGCTATTCGCTTCACAAAGTCACTTTTGATTTGATAACTTCACTTTACTTTAAAGTTCACTGCGATGCTTACACAGTGGCGTGATAGTTTGATTCTTGGATGACTGGACACGGAATATTCCTTGCGCTCGTGTAACATCACGAGAGAGAGAGAGTTGCACAACTATCGTATAAAAATACGCTGACCAGCGGCAATGGACGGTGCATTTTTATTCTCGAGTGGAGAGGAGCAAAACAGAGTTTTTACAACTACCAGAATAGGGTAGTTTCCAGGGTCAAAATAATTACATTTTATTTAGTCCGCATTTTAGATTATAAAAAAATATTGGACACGTATTTTTTCTTTTTTCGATTAAATAAAATATAACAAAGATATAGCCCATTAAAGTTACGTGTGTCTCGTGCGTGTGTATCTAGTGCGAAAAAATGCAGCACGAAGTGGCGTTATACGTAACTTTAATGAGCTATATCTTGGTCATTTTTGGTTTAATTT
This sequence comes from Euclidia mi, assembly GCA_944739405.2. Taxonomy (NCBI): domain Eukaryota; kingdom Metazoa; phylum Arthropoda; class Insecta; order Lepidoptera; family Erebidae; genus Euclidia; species Euclidia mi. The sequence continues at coordinate 73,168,176 of OX123184.2, forward strand.
ACAAATAAAAAAATACGTATCGCTTATTTTTTAATAATCTAAAGGACGGACATATAAATTTTTTTTTGTCAACTAGCCTATTGCGTTAAAATCCCAAAGTGGAGTATTCAGCATTTTTTGATTTTATTAGACCTATCTCCACTCTTCTTCGCAGCAGTGAACAACCAGCCTTATTTTTGAAAATACCTAAAGTCGCCAAGGCTTGGATGTTGAATCCATGACATACTTTCTTCAATTGTGATATTTTCACCTATGCTGATGATACCGCTCTGTTGGTATATGCCAGAGACTGGGTGATGGCTAAGGCCTATGCTGAACTTAATATAAAAATTATAAAGTCATGGTTAACCTCAAATCTACTTACTCTCAATAGAGAAAAGACTAAATTCGTACGTTTCTTTTTGCCAAATACTTCTGCACCTCCAATTGATACTGTGCCTCTTACTGCACATAGCTGTGCTAATCTAACAATAAACTGTTCTTGTCAGCCGTTAACCAACGTTTCTCACATCAAGTACCTTGGAGTACTTATCGACGAAAGATTAGACTGGCGTTCTCAGGTAGAGAGTCTTACTGGACGAATAAGAAAATTGATCTATGTCTTTAAAAATCTTCGCCTCTCTGCGGACCTATCAATTATGCGCACAGTTTACTTGGCACTATGTGAATCTATCCTCTCCTACTGCATGCCTGTATGGGGTGGATGCTACAAAACTTTGCTTCTGCAATTAGAAAGAGCTCAAAGATATATTCTCAAAACTATTAATTACAAGCCACGACGTTACCCCACCTTAACATTATATTAAGAATGCCAAGTTTTTACTGTTAGACAATTATTTATTTTTCGCACTATCATCAGACGACATTCACAACTGACTATCACTGATACAAATATACTAAGAAGGCACGGTACAGCCAAGTGTCGACCTGTACGATGTAGAACATCTTTTGCATCTCGACAGTATAAAGCGCTCAGTGCTAGACCGTATAATAAAATTATTAGAATTATCTCACCGTACAAACTAAATAATTATGTTATGAAAAAGAAATTGATCGATTGGTTAAAGACTGTAGACTACAATACAACAGAAGAACTAATAAGAGTTTTAGATTAAGTATGATGCATGCAATTTATAAGTCTGAGTTTTTTATATACTTAATTTCACTGATTATGCTGATACTTCTTGTCCATAATTATGATGTAGTGTGTGGATAAATTACTAGAGTGGAGAGCCTCAGTGTTTCAAAATACGAGCTTGACTTAGTTTGAGATACTGTGAGCAAATGGCATATTGTAATCGTACATCATCTTTTGCAACTATGTATATTTCAGTGTGGTATTGTATACATGTACTATTTAAAGCAATAAACTTATTATTATTATATTATTATATAGTTTTAAACTCATAGATGCGACTTCGGTTGTTGCTTCATGTAGCGTTTATTTTTTTTAAGCAACCTCAAGAACCAAAATTGGCAGTTGGAGTTAAAAAAAAAAACAAATAATCATGTACACGTCTCCGCACATTCCTACGTCGAGCTACGCGCGTCCGCTATAAAATGACGAGAATCATCTCGACAATCCTACTCGAGAGTAGGCCGAGAATGACAAGCGTACAGTCTAGCAGCGTGGCATTCAATTGAATCCAAATCGTGACGCTAAACTCATCTCACCGCTTGACTTCAATGTAAGGTTAATATAAAAAGACTATTCACATTATTGGTGTTGAAGAAAAGGATTTAGCCGCACAAATAGAAGTAGTAGTGGGATAGGGTGTGAGAAATGCAAGCGTATGATCGGTTTCAACTCTTCTTTTAACCGGCTTTATTTTTACATTGCAAGGCGCGGCACTTCTCGTCCGTATTTGCGCAACATTAATAAAAAAATCAAAGAACATCCAAATGTGACGTGCATATAATTTGTAACACTACATCTTATTACAGTTCTTGAGGTGTTTCTGTTAAAACCAACCGAGACTTATGTGAGAGCATAAGGACAACAAAAAAAAACTACTATGCAAAATCTACACTTTCATCATACTCATGTTTTTTTTATAAATAGCCCACCAGATCCATCCCAGTAGTATTGTTATATTAAATTGCGGCTTCCTCTTCACACCCTTATCGTATTGTTTTAATTAAATCTATCGACGACGGTTTGTAAATTGGGCTTAGATAAACAAATCTTGTTATCCTTTTTTCTTCCTTTCAAGATTCGATCTAAATTGTAAACTGATTGAATGAAAAATGGACAGTCGGGTGCAAAATTATCTGGATTTAATGACAACATCAACACTTCTAAAGTTGAAAGAATTTGAGGATTGGCGAGAATGGGACACTTATTTATTCTTAGTCTCTTGTCTGCCCTTCATGGAAGAAATGCCTTTTTATTAAATTTTACAATATTGATTTCGCAAACTCAATATAGGGCAAAAGCAACCAGTATACCTAATTAATTTATATTTTTTATTTATTTCTCACCGTAAATACGTCGTATCTTGTTAGCTTTTTATCTGATATGTATAGTAAATAATAAAGTAATTATACTTCATCTGTTTGTTTAACTTTATAACGAAAACATTCAAAGGGACCTTACGAAATGTTGTGACAAAGTTCCAGAAGAAATGGCTACTACTAGTAAGCTTCATCAGCATAAATAGCATAACTATATGAATCGTTTAATTTTCATTAAGCGAATAAAAAAAACATAATTACAATACATAATAATCTTTATTATGACACGAATTATTATTATATTGCTCTTTGCAGTAGGTAATTCATTCTCGAAGACAGTATAGTATGAAGGCGAGCATACAAGCGGTACAATCAAGACATTTCAATATGAAACACTCTCCGGGGTCGCTAAAAGACATGAAATATCCATTTTCTCAAATCTTCCACGTGTCACAGAGCAATTGCGTTAAAGTCACATTTTCATACAACCTTCACAAAGATTTCTGTAACGACCTTACAAACAATTTTCTTTATAAATGCGTTCCCGGGGTCCTTAATTTTCTTTTCCCATATTTTCATCACATAACTATATACATATACTTGACAGCTTGCGAATTGAGCAACAGATTTTATCTTAAACGATTTTAAACTTTCGCGATTAGTATACATTATACAAGGTTATATAGCGGGTCTTACTCGCGATAAATCTTATATTTAAGGCATAAATACCTCGGTTTTTTGCCAACGTTTCGGCTGACTTGCTTCAGCCGTGGTCGCGGCGGGACTGGTGAGCTCAGCGCCGTCCTTGTGTTGTGCGGGTTTTGGCACCTACCCTCACTGGATTTTTATTTTTGTTTTTAACCGCACTGTCGGTACCTCGACACACTACACTAATGACGTCTACACACTGTTGAACTGTATCATTGCGGCGGTGTTTACACTTATTGATGACTGAATTCCAAGTTGTTGATAATCTAAATCCATCCTCCCGGTTGAAATTCTTGTGTTTTTTTGTTTCAACCGCTTCACGCACTATCCTGGAGTAATAGTGACGTCCGGTGGACAAGACCTGTGGTTGATGTAGTTCTATCCAGTGGTTTGGTTCAGACTCCAATAAATGTTCAGCTATAGCGGACTTATTTACTTGTCGATTTTTCATCACATGGTGAATCATGCGTGCTGAAAAGATAGAAAGAGTATTTTGAAGGTCTATATGAAAGAACGGCGATAGAGACATCGATCGACGAAATTAATGGTAATAATAGCAATGATAAAAGCGATATTGGTGTGGATGAGATTGTGAAGGCGTTGGGAAGTATGAAATTAGGTAAGGCTGCAGGATATGATAAGATTACAGTTGAAATGCTAAAGGCTGGACAGGGCATCATAGTTGGTCAGCTGCAGCGCTTATTTAACTTGTGCTGGAGCACCGGCCGAGTACCTGATGACTGGACCACAGCGGTGGTTGTGCCTCTTTATGAGGGAAAAGGCTCGCAACAAGACTGCAAGAACTATAGAGGCATTAGCCTTCTCAGCATTGTTGGCAAATTGTATGCGAAGGTACTGATTGAAAGAGTTATGGAAGTAACCGACAAGAAAATATGGGATGTACAAGCAGGATTCCGAAAGGGTATGGGGTGCACGGATCAAGTCTTTTCCTTGCGGTGCGTAGCCGAAAAATTCTTGGCCAAAGGTCAAAAGGTCTATTGCGCATTCGTGGATTTGGAAAAGGCTTACGATAAAGTGGTGAGGTATTAAATGTGGTCGGTACTGTCGATGTATGGCGCTCCGTAGTCTCTGCCTACCCCTCCGGGAAACAGGCGTGAGTCTATGTATGTATGTATGTATTTTTCACAGCTGCGATATGTTCCTTGACCCTTTCCGCAATTGTTCGCTTGGTCTGTCCGATATAGGAGCTATCACAACTGCAATCGACCTTGTAGACGCCGTGTGTCTGAAAAGGAATGACATCCTTTGGGCTGCGCAGATTGTGTGCTATCTTGGAAAGCGGACTATATACAGTCTTAATGGAGTATTTCTTTAGTACTGTTCCAACTTTGTCCGTTACTCCTTTTAGGTAAGGCATGTAAGCCTCACCTCAGGTTTACGGTCCCTTCTCTTCAGAAGGTGTATCTCATTCTTGTATCCGTTACGTCTAAGTACCTCCTGAACATGTGAGGGCTCACTGTTTAAGTGTTCAGGGTCACAGAGGTCATACGCCCTGTTCACTAGGGACGTCACAACGGATGCCAAGTGTCGCGGGTGATGATGCGAAAACCAATCCAGTGAGGGTAGGTGCCAAAACCCGCACAACACAAGGACGGCGCTGAGCTCACCAGTCCCGCCGCGACCACGGCTGAAGCAAGTCAGCCGAAACGTTGGCAAAAAACCGAGGTATTTATGCCTTAAATATAAGATTTTATCTTATCATTTCGAGTAAATTATTTTAGGCTTGAACAAAAACAAAGGGGTTCGTTGAACGAAATTTCGGCAATATGAGTGTGCTTTGAATCTAAATTATATTTAATATTAATTACTATATTGTTTGATATTTCTTTGGCAATTAGTGGTGACTGAAATATAAACGTGTAATTTTCACTTAAAAAACAATTCCCGAAAGTTGTTTAGCTAATTTTCCTTAGAAGCTTGTAAACACCAAGCAAATTCAAACGATCCGTCCAAGAATTCATGCCGTTTCTGCACATGAACTTTGTACATTCAAATAGTGTCAGGCAAAATCTTGTCCTTGCAAGATATGATGTGCTCTGGCGCTATTCTATGCAGCAGGCGTCAAGCGCAATCAGCAAGGGGAAAAAAATTAGAACACTTCCTCACATTTAAGTGTCCTCTTTACTATTTTCTATAGTAATCAGCATCTTATGCATTATGGAGATTTCATATCACAAAATTTTTTCAAAGTATGCCTCACAAAATCCTGGAATAAATTATGTTTTCTGTTGGTTGAACAACTGGCAGCTAGTAGAAATCGTAGTAGTAGGTCTTATTGCAGTCATAATTACAGTTATCTTGCCTGCGGCAGGTACTACATATCTGTGACGAGGTTCCTTTGGTTGGTTTGTTTTGGTTTGGTTTGGTTGCCTGCGGTAGGTACTATATATCTGTAACAAAATAACTATCAACATATTACAGATAGTTCAACTCAGATGTGCGCGCGGCCCTATGTGTGCATGGGCTTGTAAATATACAACTTTCACTCGTGTGGCAGTGACGCGGTAGTCGTCGTCCGAGCAAGACGTGTTCTTATCGCTTAATTTTTCTTACGGGTACAGTCGTTTACGAAAATGTCTAGTTCTTCACGGAGAAAATGTTTAAGGAGTCAGGTGAATATTTTTTAATTTTAAATTTAGATGTAATTAATATTTACTAAGATTCTATATACGAAAAAATTTATCCTTGTTGACGTTTACGTATTATTGTTTTAGAGTCAAGAAACCATTGCTAAGGTAAACGAATTTCTGAAAATAGATGCGAGAGATATATTGGAACTAGTAAGTGATCCAGTTTGCAGTGCAAGTCCAATTTTAATATCAAAAATTAAGTGAACATTTAAATAGCGTACGGAAAAGAACAGCAATGGCAGTGGGGGTATCAGAGAGAATAATAACTAATATATTGGCTGAAGGAAAAGAATCTGACTCTAAATTTAAATATCCGCATAAAGACCATAAAAAACGTTTTAAGAAGTTAGAATTAGACAACTTTAACGTTGATGTTATACGTTCCACTACTCAAAATTACAATTTAGAACATCGCGAGTTACCTAATTTGCTAAAGTTGAAAAGAATATTTCAAAATAAACTTAACTATGATGGAAGTATTTCGACTCTACGTACAACTTTGTTAAAGTTGGGATACAAATGGTGAAAAACTGTGGATAACAGACGTGTTATTATAGAGCGGCATGAAATCCAAAAACTACGATTTTCCTACCTAAAAATTTACTCAGATACCGTCAAGAAAATCGGTGTATCGTATATACAGATGAGAGCTACATCTTAACTATCATGTGCAAAACAAAGGATGGGGTAATAAAGATGGACCACCTTTAAAGAGAAACCTGTCGAAAGGACAAAGAATTATCATTGTGCACGCTGGTTCAGAACAAAGTTTCGTGCCTAACGCACTATTGACATACACAGCAAATAGTGTTTCTGGTGATTACCACTCTAACATGAACGCAGAAAACTAAGAAAAGTGGCTAAAAGAACGTCTAGTACCGAATCCTCCACCTAACTCTGTGGTTGTGCTTTTTTTTTCATATAGTAATAGGCGGCAAACGAGCAGACGGATCGCCTGATGGTAGTAAGCAATAACCGCCGCCCATGGACACAAGCAACATCACAAGAGTCACTAGTGCGTTGCCGCCCCTTGGAGAAGGGAAAAGGGATAGGATGAGGAGTGGGATGAGGGAGAAGGAATAGGGGATAGGGCCTCCGGCACTCTCACTCACCGAACGAAACGCAACAGTTTAAGTACCGTTACTTTACGTCGATTTTCAGTGAGAGGGTAGTACTTCCCCGGTCGAGCCGGCCCATTCATGCTGAAATCAGCAAGGCTATACTACCTGTAATGCCTCATACCATAACTTTCAAAATGACAGAGCCCCGAATTCTAATTCCAAAAAAATAGAAATGCAGAGATGGCTGACAGAAAAAAATATAGCTTTTAATAAAGATATGAAAAAAATTGAACTGTATGATTTGATTTAAAAAATAAAGAAAAATATATCTGTTACAAGATTGACGACATACTTCAGCCATATGGCATAAAAGTTCTTCGATTGCCACCATATCATTCTGAACTAAACCCCATAGAAAATGAATGAATGAATGAAAATGTGTAGGGAATTTAAAAAAATTATATTGCTTCACATAATGTCGACCAAAATGTGACAGAAATAAGAAACTCATAAATGAACGTTTAAGTCAAATTGATGAAGGGATGTGGGGTAATACTTGTCGACATGTACAAAAGAAAGAAGAATAATACTATAGACATTTTGACATGGAGTCAGAAATCATAATTAACCTTGGTGAGAGCAGCGAATCCGAAAATTCATCATTTGATTTTTCAAGTAGCGATTCAGAATAATGTTCAATAAATAAACATTAAATTACGAAATAACAGTTTTTTTTTTAAAACACGTATATAACCCGTAAATAACTGTATTTGTACCCGACTGTACCTCTTGTCACGCACACAAAGTCATTGTATATGTACAAGGTTTACACACACATAGGGCCGCGCGCACAACTGAGTTGAACTATCTATATCATAATAGGAACACTGACTTTTGTAGGCCTGACGGTTGGATTGTAGTTTTCCACGTATAGACCGCCTTAAGATAGAAATCTAACTGTACATACATGGCAATTGAAATAAAAAGCTTCTATCCATTCCTCAAGTATTTATATTATAAACGTATAAAAATAAAAAAGCTGTTCAGCCCAACCATACTCATTCAGACGTGATTTCATTATTTTTTTTACAATCTAGCATAAAACATATCAATCTGTATATACAGATTGATATGTTTTATGCTAGATTCTTCTGACTGGCTTCGAATAGGTTAAGAGTATATACTCTTAACCTATTCGAAGCCATCCGATCGGCGTAGCATTGACCGCTATACCATTTAGGTAATTATTTCTGTAGCACAACCCACGTATGCTGGTAGCGTAATTAATTGTATCATCGAACATAATCCCTGTCGTGCATAATTAGTCGTTTCTAAACAAGCATGGGATCCATGTGTGCGATACTTTCAGTTTTAAACTATCCAACGACCATTTTACTTCCCACGTACATACGTGGGAAGCAAATTTTCAATTGCAAAGCTTTTCAGTTTTATTTATATAAACGTTTTATTCAAGTAGGTCCTTTATGTCATTTTATGAAAAAGAACAAAAGCTATTTTATATCGTAATGGTACTATTATTTTTTTAATTAGAAGTAAGTTTAAATCATTTATCACACTTTTATATAGACAACAGCCTAGTTTCTATAGAGTACCTACCTTCCTTATTTTCATCGGTTTATGTTGCCCACATGCGGAATGCGGTCTATATATTGTTTTTTCATATAGATAAATTCGTTCCTTCAATAGATAGTACCTACCTTATTTTCACAGGTTCATGTTGCCCGCATGCGGAATGCGGACTATGTACCGTTTATTAATGCTGTTGGGACTGCATGTGGCAAAGCTTTATATATTGCCATTTATTACATAGTTTTGAAATAATAAAGTGGATCGAGTTTAGTCAAGACTGCGGCAGCATAAGAGGTTTTTATAAAAAAGAGATATTATGAAAGATATGCAGAAGGTAATGCAAAGAAGGTGATGCAGAAAATAAAATATTTATATAAAGACAACAGAAAGTTCCGTTCACAAAAGACATTGAATGTTAAAACTGCAGGCTCAAATATGTATCTCGATAAATATATTCTTATTAATCATGTAATTCAAAATCAACAACATCATCACATCATTACTCATCCCTTTAGAACTGTTGATTGTACCGAAAATAAAGAAATAACCGCAGTTAGCATGGTTCATATACCCTTATCATGTTCGTCCTGAGTCATAAAACTTTAGCAAGACGTGTTTCTCGCATTTGAAATAAAAGAAGATTAAAATTAAGGAAGCTAAGTTATGCAATTCATGAAAACCTGCTGACAGCAGCTACGGTCAAAAACTTCAAAGAACAACTTTAAATATGGCTGCCATTAAATTTGACTTGGAATATAAGCTCAAGTTGCCCTGAGTCATCTCACTCTAACTTTTAGATGTCTTGTTTGTTTACCATGTACTAATTACTTACGCTATTTATAACTTTAAGTTGAGCTAGGAGGAGAAATTATGAAATTTTCAGCGAAGTGATTTGAACGAATGTCGTCTGGTCGGTGTAATTTAGGATGGTGCCTTAAAGATCTTTCCTGATATATAATACTTGTTTAACAGCATCGGCGCACTCGCGATTGAACCAGGGCCGGAGTCTGCTGTTGCTGGTGACAAAAGTGGATGGAATATAATATTCCATATCTAACAGAATTTCCCCAGCAACAGCAGACGCACTCTCCGAAGGATCCCTCCCACCAAAGCAACGTTGAGACCACGGAATGGACGCGTAATAACTGCGCAGGCCATCCCAATCTGCTGACGAGTAGTGCCATAAGCGTCGCTTTACGTCCACATGTTGTGAAGGCGCAACGGTAGGCACTGAAGTGCAGACCAAACAGTGCTCGGAGGAGCCCAATGGGGCTTGAACCGACACACTGTACTGGTCTGGATGACTCGTCAGCAGAAGGTCCAGCAAAGAGGGCGCTTGACCCTGAATATCTGGTATCCTGGTGGTCTGGAGTAGGAGTCAGGTCATGCGTGAGAGCAAATGCGTGAGCAGCCCTTCCCGCGTGGTCTGTTTTGGGAGAGCCCAACCAGGTCTCATGGTGGGCATTAAAATCTCCCAAAAAGACCAACTCAGCGGTCGGAAACTGTTCCTGCGCTTCATCTGCCGCCTGATTCAGGTAATTAAAAAGTCGAGTTGTCTCGGCATCTCCAGTATGGGAACGGTATAGACACACGTAAATCCGGGCTAATGAACCCAGATTTACGTGTATCCACAGGACGGAAAAGGAGGGGTCCTCTAGGCAGCGTAAACGTCGACAGCAAATATCCGCCCTGACGAATAAGCATACTCCGGCTTTTGCGTAGAAGTTCTCTTCAAGGGCATAGCCAGGATATTGCAGATAAGTCGTGTCGGCAGGGCGGCTTATTTGAGTCTCCGTCAGAAAAAGCATGGCCGGCCTTGCCGTCTCGAGATGGTGGTGGACGGCGTTGAGGTTTGAATGTAGTCCGCGGATGTTGGCGAACTCCACCTCAAGTAGCGTGTGGGTAGGAAAGGTTGACGCCGCTGTGTGACCGTTAACAATGCTTGCTGCCATAGTGGAGTGGAAGAAGAAAGGAGGGGCGTGAAAAGAGGTGGCAATCACCGCAGCAGCGCGTGACAAAGCGTGGAGTATTGTTTCGTCATTGGACTGTGCGGAATAGCAGTGGCCGATCCGCCGGACGGAAGGGCCCCCGTACCCTCCCGGAAGTGGTCGCCGGGTCCCACCATCCGGTCACCAACCGGCACGACGAGCCACTCCGAGATTATGCGCGGCCTGGTGGGGCAGCCTCCCGAGATGGTTAGTCCCAATTGGGCCCCTATACTATACCGCGGGCGGCCAGCGGCACCACCGTTTCTACGGGTCTCCCTGGCCGGCGGGTCGACACCCACTACCCACACAATGACTCCACTAATACTTCACTGGTCCAACGTATGCTGCGGTAACCGCCCCCTCACCTAAACCTTCACATTCTCTCTGCCATCCCCAAAGGAAAGGAAGAGAGAATGGGAAGGAGGGTCTGGGCCTTCGGCGCTCTCACTCACCAAGCGAAACGCAGCAGAAAAGTACTGCTACTTTGCGTTGATCTTCTGTGAGAGGGTAGTACCGCCCCGGTTGAACCGACCCATTCGTGCTGAAATCAGCATGGCCCTACTACCTATAATATATATATATATATACACGCTGATTTTTAATTGGTTTTGGAGCGAAAGCCATCTTATTACTTATCGTTTACAGAACCTAACCAGCTAATAAAATTTGAAATCTAAGCTATAAAAATCGTAACAAAAATATTAAATTATTGGTACGAGAGTTCGTAGTTATGAAAGAAATCGCGCGCGCCGATGTGTTCGATCGTGCCACACACATACCTACACAGATAGATATTAAACACACGACACACACAGATAAACTTTGCACTGTAGGTACAGAGGCCGCCCCCGGCGTACGCGCATAGCAACGCGGGGCGACAGAGGTACGGGCGGGGGTCGGTTGCAATTTGCCGCTCGTCACTTCGACAGTCTCGCGAAATTAGGTCAACGGGACGCCCGTACGTCACGTTCGACCCCATCACTGTACCCGTGTTACGTCGCGCGCGCTTCGTAATGGATCGGCATTATGAATATTCCAATATTGAGTTCGCGTCTATGGTGCGAGTGTATTACATGTCTGGTGAAAATATGGAAGAGGCGAGGCGCACGTATTCGTTACCAGACCACCTGGAATCGTTGCGCACGCGAGGTATTCACTCACCCTAAGTGCCATCACCAAACACAATCCTGGCTGTAGTGCAACGCCTCATAAACATCGGTCAGTTTAGCAGTGTATTCAGTGGAGTTTGAACAAGAAATTCGGCATCGTAATTAATTAGTGTTTTTCTAATTAGCTATCATTAACAAAAGACAATGTGTGAAAGGTGTAAATTGATTGTGATGTACGAGTACCTAGGCAGCAAACAGCAAAGGTATTTGGTTTATTCATTATTGAATACCTACTGTGATTACATTGTTATAAATACCATAGAAATACGCAAGTACTAAACTTTTCCATTGTTAAAATCTTTGGCTAGTTATTCAAAAGATAATTTAGGTACCTATGTCTAATAACGTAACGAATAATTCTTAGTTTATCGTTTTTCTTCTACTAGTTCATCATGATTTCGTAAACCCACAGCTTGTTTCGACGAAATTCTAAGCCCGAGTAATGTTCCAAGAAATATTTGAATAGGTATAGCTATTTAGTTACATACGTTTATTATTTTAATTATTTATTACTGCACTTCATGGTTGGCGTAGTGGTTTAAGCGATGTTTGACACAACACTTTGTGTGATTCATAAATTGTTGTTTCGACTGCTGTGTCCGTTATTGTTAGGTTTGTAATGTCCCTCGTGAGACAGGATTTAGCACTAGGATGCGGCAGGGGTTCTTAAAAAGAGAACAAAATAAGAAAACAAATGTGTTTAAAATTGTTGGCATCGTAATTACCTAAATCGTGTTTTCTAAGTAAATTACGTATCATTATCAGTCCGCACTACAACCTACAACCGCTGTAGGTAAACAACAGCTGACGGCTGCGCCCGGCTCGCGCGGCAAGGTCATGACCGCGCGGCGCTCGAACACTACCTACTCATAAACAACCGTGTTTTACTTCGTATTTCCAGCAGTTACTGACTTTTATAACTTTTTTGTTTTAGGTGCTAGGTGAATTTTGATTTTGAATATGAATAGAGGATTTTATTTCGGACATGAGGTTTCTTTTTCCTAAACCAATAAAAAATCAGCGTGTATATATATATATATATATATATATATATATATATATAAATATATAAATCAGATACCGTCACGTACGAAAAGGTTCGGTACATCTTATCTTTGCCGTACCATAAAGATGTGGAACTCACTGCCAGCTCACGTGTTTCCTTCCTCCCTTGATCCTGGGTCCTGGGCGTGAAAAAGCATTTCTCAAGGCCGTCAAAGTGAGGGCCGTCATGTCACATTGCTTAACCAGCAATTGGGGATGGTGGCCTTCCCAATAGGACTTCACTGTCAGCTTACCATCAGGCAGCGTGAAGTCAATTTGACAGGTTTTTTTAATAAAAAAAAATACTTGTCTAATTTTATATTATGTGATTATTGGAAGTGATTTTATTTTGTCACTACTTGAATTGATAATTACCGCTTACCCCGTGCCTCGGAGAGCACGTTAAGCCGTCGGTCCCGGCTGTTATGAAGATCTTTTAAGTCGTTTTAGGGCGTCGGTACCTCTAAATAAACTGACACAACCATGGAATATCGCTATCCTTTAGGGTTACCAAGTGCTCTGTGAAAAAGCTAATATTCAGCCTAATCCAGGTGCACTAGTGATTACTAGTCACACGTAGTACACGAGGTTGAAACTAGGATAACGCTAGGAGGATGATAATTATTGTGTCACTGTTTCATCTGTGACCCAGATTAAGATCATAATCTAAGTTAAGATTCTGAACAAAGAAAGCAATCGTTAAAATGCCTCAAGCAAAAATAATAAAACATATTAATGTTATCGCATTTTTAAATTCATCTACAGAAAAAATACGAGTCAGAAACCACAATAAACTAATAAAATTTAATTGAACTCTACTTAATGAAACACATAATTAAAAGGCAAATCTAACTAAGTCAATGAAAAGAAAATATTATTACGAAATCACACATTGATTTCGTAATAATATTTTGTTAGTTTGTAGTGATTGCAACCTTCGATATCATGTTTTCAATGTAAAGTTTTCTTTCACTAATTTCATTTCGGTATTATTTTTACAAATTAAAACAGAATAAATAACGGTTCCACTCTCGTTATTTTCATTGAGAACACAAGTAGACAGAACACAACACAGAACACGTTTTGCCTACTTAGCAGTTTAAATTAAAATTGAAATTGAATCCTTTCATAGCTAAATATATAAGTACCAGTAGGTTTATAAATTACAAAATGTAAGTAGAAATTTAAACTAAATAATTAGCTTATTAACTAAGTTATTACTAGACCTTGCATAAAAATCTTTAAGTAACATTTGAACATGACTGTGGTTTTATTCAAAAGACACATAAAGTCTAATGCAACATCAATTAAAGCAATTTTTTAATGTCACTAAGTGCGGCTATTCCACTTGTTAATTGGATTTATTGTACCTATGTTAATGGATGGACGATTTCTTATGCAAAATATAACGATATAATGTATTTTTTTATAGACTCACGTCTGTATCCCCGAAGGGGTAGGCAGAGGTGTAATATAATGTATATAGTTATAAATTATTAAACGTGGGACCAATGGAATAATGCCACTCATTTTGGAGTTGTGATAAAGACCAAATTTTTTTAATACATAGGAAAACAATCGAGCAAGCGGGTCACCTGATGGTTAGTGATCACCAGCGCCCATAGATACCTGCAATGCCCGAAAAATAACAAGTGCGTTACCGACCTTTTAAAAAAGAATATGCACGCTTCTTAAGGCTTCCAATATCGAATTGATTTGGAAATACCGCTGCGGATAGCTTATTCCTTGTAGCTCATAAGAATACTATTTCTTTGTAATCAAAACATAATTTCAAAATATTATTCTAAAATGGGTTAAGCCTTAAATATAACTTTGTTCTATTTAACATTTACTCACGTATATCTGAGAGGAGAAGGATTTTCTTCAATATTTGGCACATACGGTTACCGCGAGAAAATCCAACTCCTTCATACCATTTACCCACACGGAGACACGAAAAATACATACATACATAACGTCACGCCTTTTATCCCCGAAGGGGTAGGCAGAGGTGTATTTCTACACCCACTTTTCGCCAGATATACTTGAGTCCCACGTAGTAAGGGGCGAGCCTATTGCCGTACCGGGCACATTTCCAGACTCCGTGCTGCTACTGAGAATTTCGTGACAGAAAAACCCAATAACACGGCCCGACCCAGGAATCGAACCCGGGACCTCCCGATCCCAAGCTCACATTTATGCCGCGAGACCAACGAGGCAGTCGTATAGGGTTTGATGTCGAGTTTGCCGTCTCTACGCAAAGATGGTATGTGCATCGTGTTATCCCTGAGTCGCCTCTTACGACACCCATGGGAAGATAGGGGGTGGTGACACTTGTATTCTATGCCGTCAACCACACGGCAAGTCAACACGTCAGTAACACGAAAAATACTACTTTGCAATATCCCTGATCCAGTCGCTATTTGTAACTGAGACTTGAAGCCATTGACAATGTATACACAGCATTGAAGTTTTTCCATTTTTCAAGTGATTTCCGTGCTTCGCCCGTGTGGTTTTTCGTTTTCAGCGCTACAGTGAGATTGTTATCAAAAGAAAATTAATTTTTACGTGCATTCGCTTAGAACAGTGAGCTGGGCATTATATGTGGTATGTATGTGTGCGATCTTCTTTTAACTTTTATAATGTCCTGTGGTACCACAGCAGTGTTGAATCGGTTCTGTGGTATAAAAGAAGGACAATTTAGTTAAATAAGAATAGCCTAAATCAAATATTTTATGATAGTTACCTATTCTGGCTTTTCTTTTCGCCTTGTATCATTACCTCTGGTTTACATTGGTGTACTATCTATCATATTTAATTTTTGTAATATGATAGATATTACTCTAATGTAAACCAGCTAATGTAACCAACCATGGATTGAGAGTGTCGAATTGGTCGCATAAAAATATGATTCATATTTAGGCCTAGTAGTTTTTATTTTATGAGCATTTTTTATTTACTTTCACCTATCCCGATGGCTGAAATTCCTATGTATAATATTGTGACGGCTGGTGTTATGTCAAATTGTCATCACTACGGTTGTCAAGGACTACTGACGTCTACACGACAAACTGGCCGGTCGTCAAACATAATAATTAGCAAAAAGGTTTGAAGACTATTTCATTATTTGGAAATGACAGTTTTAAGTTAGATGACGTAAACACTCTGTCAAGTGTTCGTTAAATTCGCCACTAACTGGCAACAAGGCGATGGCCGTATGGATAATACATCCGCTTTACGTTCTGAAGGCGTGTGTTCAAATCCCAGTCATAACAGTTATGTGGATTTTTTATGAAATTTGGAAAATGTTTCAAGGACGTAAAACATGTGGTAATGCCAATTTTGTTTATGGTATTTTTCAAAACAAGTGAATATAGACCAAAACTAAGGATTAAATGAAACAAGACTGACTCCATCAGTTCAGGATAGTTCATCAAAATTTTATTCTATATCTGATTCATCTGGCCAAAATTAAATTGCACTTCAGCATTGTAATACATGCTCATAATTATGGAAATAGGATTTTTTTTATTTTATCTGTTTATTTGACACATCAACAATGTACATGTTATGCATTACAGTAATATATATGAACATCCATCACAGTAGGAACATTTCTGACATGCACATCAATTACAGATGTGTGCAGCATTCTATTATGTATTTGTGATAATACACAACAAAATTTAACTAAAACTAAACAAAATTAAACTAAAGTAAAATTAAACTAAACAAAGAGGATACAAAATATGGGAAACAACTTAATAACTATTGAGATAAACGTATATAACTATGTACATATTATAAAACACAATATTCTATGAAAATGATTTGAAAACGTGTTAGGAATCATGAAAAATATCAAGTTCGTTTTCCTTAGGAATACCAAAGAACATATTAAATATTTGAATGAGGGACTCGTTTTTTTAATAAAGTAGTTTTCAAGATATCAACATTCAAATATTTTGTGCCCAGATGGATCAGAATTTGTTACGGATGAATTAGAAACAGAAATGAAAACCTTTATTAAGAAAACCATTATATTTTAACAACTACAATAATCTTTTTCTATACAAACAATTATCAGTGATCATATCACGGAAGAAACACTTCTGAAACTCTAAAACAGTATATAATAATTCTTTTATTGTATGACCAAGCGAGAATATTGTAAGATAACAAAAAATAAACCTTTTGCTTAAATTTGTAATACAATCAATTCTTATAGGTACAAAAAATATCATAATTAATTGCTACATATATGATACATACATATGGTGTTATGACCATGCGAATTAGACACAGATGAATCGAGATTTTGCCTATAATCATGTATAACACATCATACATACAGACTTTACTATTTACACTTTTCTACACCAATCTTTAACTTAAAAGCGTCTTTCGAAACGCAGACTGAAGTTGCAAAATAATAAAATAAATATTTTAAAATAGGCATTGTAATCAGAATGTCGAACACGAATGAAATATTTACCTTCGTAACACCAGGATCTTAGCCATCCAGCCGAAGGTACACCTAGCTCGTACGTAGCACGACTGGCTTCCCCCCCACCACGGTAAACCAGACTCCATAATCATTACCCAACCAAGTACGGTCAAGCGTCTTTAACGCTATATTAATCACTTCATATTTACTGATTTATAAACACATTAAGGCATTTATAACTAACACATGTTTTTTTTCTCAGAGGGCTATTCATTTCCTCTGGTTAATATAATAATAAAATGTTTATTGATTTATGAAAGGGAAAATGCGATATCGACTATTTTATTCCGGACAATGGCAGACGGACACGACGTATAAATCAGAAGAATGAAGTTCAAATACTTTTTTTTGTACTTAGTTAGACTACAATTATTACAAATATATAATTTGGCCAATATACGGATTAAGCTAAACTGTACAATAAATTACAGATCGTTTTGTTAGTTGGTTACAAAAATATTTCCATAGACATCGAAAGTGTGGTCTCTGAAGAACTACCCATAACCAATTTAGAAGACGAATTATAGGAAAATTACAGGAGAAAGATTGGAGAGGGAACGAAAAAACATACATACATATACTCACGCCTTTTTCCCGTCTGGGTAGGCAGAGACAACGGAACGCCACTTACTTCTATCCTTACAAACCTCACGTGCTTCCTCTACATTCATTACTCTTCTCATACATGCTCGCCGGTTCCTAAATCGGAATCCCATCAATCAGTCTCACCCCACACATACCACGCAGTGATCGCATCTCAACTGCGTTTCTTCTGTTTTCATGAAAAAAAATCACGTATAAAAAAATCATGATCCCATCATGTTTTTTATTAGTTTTTATTAGTTAATTATAAAAATTAATTTTGATTTAACTGTCTCAGTCGTTGCATTTCCTGTAGTGCTTTGCTGTCATGTGGTCTGTTTAACAACTTAGATGGCTCTAAATCACTTAATGCGATACCATCTAAATTCTTCACTCGACATAAAGCTAGGTACATATATCTGACCTTTCGCGATTTTTTTTTCCCCAAGATCTATCACTGCCCTCTCCAATGTTGTACCTTGAGCCTGCTTCTAGTTGATCACGGTGAAGGGCTGGCCATTTTATTTTTTTAATAATTTTCATTGCTCCGTTGACTAGTCCGTCTAAGACCGCCATATTCCCTCTTAACATCACCCTGGAGCCTACGCCCATTTTTATGCTGTGTAACAATCCTTAATTTGATTGATTATTATATTTATTTTCTAACTTTTATTTTAACCCGTAAACCTAACTTTAAAAAAAGATGACCAAAAAAGTTATGTACTTATTTATTTAAAACGTAAGTAAATTGTAATTTTTTGATTAAATTAAAAAAAGAATACTCGCTTAGTATATATGCTTCTCATTCATTTTATAAAAATAAATCTGCATGAAAATTATCAATTCTCTAATAAATAAATAACGAATTTATTGGGGACCTAGCTTCCCCACGTGTGTATAATATGTGTTGCTTGAAATCGTGTGTGTTGCTAAGGGTTAATATTTATCTATGACTTTCTGACGTGTCCAAAATTTGGTTTTTACATTTTTATGGAAATACATATATCTGAGTTTGAGTTTACACTAAAAAGTATTAAATAAACATAACTACGTTAAAAAAACCGACTTCAAAAACTAAAAAGTAAAAAATAATAAAGATTTAATATTAATTAAATACCTATTATTTATACTTATGTGCTATTTAATAATAGGCTTGAAGGTGGTGCCAAGCCTTAAACAAATAATGATATTTTAATCTCTTAAATGAATATGAGCAAATTCATAATCATCATCATCAGCCTGCCGCAGTCAACTGCTGGATATAGGCCTCTCCAATGGTATGCCACTGAGCCCGATTTTCGGCTCTTTGTGTCCAGCCGCTGCCAGCCACTGTGCGTATATCGTAATTCCACCTAGCCGGAGGGCATCCTATACTCCTATACTACGTTTGCCAAGGCGCGGTCTCCACTCTAGAACACGACTACTCCAACGGTTATCGGTTCTGCGACAAATGTGACCAGCCCACTGCCACTTCAGCATGCTAATTGAGCTATGTCTATTACCTTGATTCTGTGTCGGATCACTTCCTTACGAATTTGATCCTTCAGAAACTCCGAGCATAGCCCTCTCCATAGCTCGCTGAGCGACCTTAAATTGGTGGACTAGTCGCACCATCAGTGTCCACATCTCGGCACCGCAACCGCTCCCAAACCGCTGGTATGATAAGGCCCTAAGTCATAACGGGTAGGAAGCACTCGTTGAAGACCTTTGCGGTAGGGAGGACGAAAGGACTTGACGGAGTTTTAAGGCTTGGCACTAACTTCAAACCTATTAGTAAATAGCACATAAGTATAAATAATAGGTATTTAATTAATATTAAATCTTTATTATTTTTTACTTTTTAGTTTTTGAAGTCGGTTTTTTTAAACGTAGTTATGTTTATTCTATTGCAATAGTTGGGATGGTCAATACGAGGGTGCGTGGTGGGTTCCTCTTTCCTTCCATTAGGACACTTTTTATTCTTAATCTCTCACCAGTAGGATCGGCATTGAAAAAATATGTAACGGTACTTAAAATAAATATCTTGCGTTATAAGTTAAAGTATTTGAAGAGTATGAAAGCGGGTAAAGCTGCGGGATGTGACAGGATATCTGCTGAAATGCTCAAGGTAGGCGAAGCCGTCATTGCAAGCCTGCTGTACCTACTGTTTAATAAATGTTGGCAGTCCGGTCACGTAACAGGTGACAGGAACAAGGCCGTTATTGTGCCCCTTTATAAGGGTAAACGGTTTTAACAAGCATGCAAAAATTATAACGCCATAAGCCTCCTGAGCGTTGATGGCAAATTGTACGCAACAATACTAATTGAAAGAGTGATCTCTGAAACTGATAGTAATATTTAAGATGTGCAAGTAAGCTTCAGAAAGGGTGAGGAATGAACGGATTAACGTGGATTTCAGAGAAAATCTTACTACGGCTAAGGCTTACGATCGAGTAGTGAAGGATGAACTTTGTCAACACTTTCTGCGTGTGAAGTGAGCAGCAGCCTGATACGGGCACTTACATCCATGCATATAACCTGTGGCAGATTATACGGAGCCTACATGGAGTGGTTTAACATTGGTTTTGGTGTTAGACAGGGATGTGAAGCGTCTCCTTGGCTGCTCAATTTGTTCATGGACAGTTTTCTGACTGATTTGAAAGAGTCTGAATGTGGATTAAGATTGGGTGAATCAGTGTTTAAGACTCTGCTATACGCTCATGAACAGGTTATTTTTGCGAAGATCGCGTTGAATTTGTAGCAGATGGTCACCATGATGAATGAAGCATAAAAGAAGAAAGGAATGAAAGTGAATGTTGATAAAACCAAAGTCATGGTCGTAGGGAGGGAAGATAGTACAACAGAATGTAATATAACGATAGGTGATGAAAAAGTGAAACAAGTGAAATATTTTGAGTATTTAGGGTCTTTGTTTGCGAGCGATGGAGAATATGAGGGAGATGTTTAAAGGATAATGAATGGTTTCATTATCGAAAATGGAAATGATGTGAATAGCGCATTACAGTCCATCATCAGTAATGGTATTATCCCAAGGCAGGCTCATCTTGCTATACTGCAGCTAGTTTTGGCGCCAACACTAATGTATGGTAGCGAATTGTGGGTATGGCAGGAGAAGCATGAAAGTAGAATTAATGCAGTGCAAAAGAGAGTTTTGAGTACTATGTGCGCAGTAAGTCTGATAGATAAAGTGAAAAATAGTATGACACGAGAGAAGTGTGGTCTTAAAGAAGATGTAGTGACAAAGATTGAAAAAGGAAAATTGTGATTGTTTGAACATTTGAAGCAGATGTATGAAAAAAGAAAAACAAAAGAAGTGTATTGTGTAATAGTGAATGGAGATGTCGATACACCCAAGTTGGAGGTACGCCATCCAAATAGGTGAAGTACTGAAAAAGGGCAAAATTAAAAGTACCCACCCATAACCGATGCGCATGTATGATGAGGTTAATGAATGTCGAGAAAGCGAAAGAGGTATGTCTATACCGAAGCATGTGGCTTTCTATAGTCTCTACCTACCCTAATGGGAGACAGGCGTAACGATATAGATAGATATTTAAAAACTAAATGTCCACCCGTGCGAAGCCGGGGCGGACCGCTAGTCCTTAGATAATACGGTAATACATGCCTTCGAAGCAGTCTAACGTACAAAAAGGGGTTACCTGTTCCGCGTCTGATCTTCGCAAACGTTGCTGTTGCTGATCTATGATAAAGAAATATATACGTCAGTTGTCGACAAAAATATACTCATGTGCTTATAAATCTGGAGTAATATTTTAATTATACGCAACCTTACACGTCATTCAGTGGGACGAAAAGGTCGGATAGACATGACGACTAGACAAACAGGGATCACACGTTAAATTGTTATTTGTAACATCACACAGAATTACGAAAAGTATTGCACAACTATATTAAACCCAATTAAAATTGAATCGTGGTAGCAATAATTTTACCGCCTCTAGTATGAAATCTACTTCTCTCGATAAGAAAGCTCATCCGTGTGATGATGGACATCACCCCATTTCATTCTATAGGTGTCGCAAGACGCAACTATGAAAAATACACGAAAAGAATGGTAGCTTTGAAGAGACTCCGAGCAGTAATTCTCTTTTCCTGCTTCGCTTCCATACTTTTCTGACCCGTAATCGATGAAATATTATTAAATAATATTATTTACCCATTTCTTTTTTATATGCATCCTTACACAGTCCATCAATGTTTTCCAGGGCCTCCTTTTCTTTCCTTTACCTTCATAATATTTACCATCGTATCATACTCGTCTCTACTACGTCCAATCGTTTCTCATCCATATACTCAGCTACACACGTTACAGCAGGCTTTATAACCGCCGTATAAGCGACCCTTCAATTTCAAAAGCTTTTTAGTATCGCCATATTGTGCCCGAGACCTGTTGCCACTTCGAGCAGCAATCTGTGGAACATAAATTTTGTTTCAGTGTGATCAATCCCACAACATGCAACGCGTCGCTGTGGTAGAGTAGTATGATGGTTTTATTTTACAAGTTTACCAGCGCCGCACATTTAGCTTCGGATAATATTTGGCTAAAGTGAAAATCGATACTCGTTAATCATTTTATACATAATGTAGGTACAAGATTCTACTCGCGGCTCCGCCTACGTGAATTAAACTTTCCTTCCTCAGAAATCACTTAAACCTTCCCCAGAAATCACATTATCTGTTGGTGGAAACTGTGCATAAATACGATCATAATTTTTGCAGATTTGTTCAGACAGACAGGAAGGAAAAGGAATTTCATTTTATAATAGATTTACTACATCCTTCGTTTCTGTCTGTTACATCGTATATATTGAAACTAATTTAATAACGTTAGTTTTTATTATGACCGCAAATTGATTACACGATTGTTACTTGTCAGATCCTACCAATTTTCATTACCGGATATTATCCGTTTACAACCTGAATTTAAATTATAATTGATTTTAATATTTGGAGATACTGAGGTAAAAGCGTAATCCTTTATTGAATTAATTAATAAATTCCACTATAGAACAAAAATAGTTTCGGAACTCATGTGATTTTTTTAAATATTTTCGAACCACTGATTAACACTATCAGTGTTGTTGCTTTGACGTATAAAAATATTCAAAGTAGCTGAGCCCGCGGTTACACCCGTGTTATTTATGTATGCTACTACTCTGCACCCGTGGCTCATAGCGAAATGCTATATAGCCTTCCTCGATAAATGGGCTATCCGAAACGAAAATAATTATAATAAACAAACAAACGAACTATTCAGCTTTATAATATAAGTATAGGTTAGCTTAGCAAAAAATTTACCGTCAAATTAATATCTACTCTAAAAAAGCGTTTGCACTAGCTTATAAAACGTGCATTAATAAACAACGTACGGTATCCATATTAGGTACGACTTGAACTTACACGATGTCTGTATAATGTACCTAAGTATACTGATGCCCTCTGCCTGTATGTATATATATGAATCAGTAAAGTATCTTAGTAACGAGACGCTATAACCGTCACTCGTCAAATATTGCAGACAGATCTAGAATCTATATCAATGAAAATATGTAATGTGTGGGCAAGTCGGTCGCGGAACCCTCCCGTGGGATGGGAACCTTGTCGTGGTGGGGGTCTCAGTAACCGTGGGTTTGAGGTACACCCACGCTGAAGCTAAGAGGGACCCCTGGAGTGGACGCTTCGCGTGGGCTTGGCAGTGGGCCTGCGCAGGATGCGTCCAACGGTGCGGGTGCGGGGGACAGTTCTGTCTGTCCCTCGCAGTCGGGCGCGGTCGCGGGAGTAGAGGCGTGTCGGTGTTGCGTTGCCGCGCGCCATATCTCCCGCGACCAAATAGGGGCGCACCATTCGATGCGTCGCGGTGGGGCCGCAGAGGAAGAGGAGATGCGGTGTTGCGTTGCCGTCCTCCCTATCCTCTGCAGCCGCTGGGTGTTTTGGCGGCGGAGCCCAACACCTTCATCCGCCGCCAAGGGGGTTTTGTTCGGGGCCCGCCTGACCATCTGGCGGGCCAATACCCATCGGGTGGGTAGCGAGGAAAGCCCTCCGATACATGGGTACATGAGGAGCACGGGTTGGTTTTTAGTCAGTAAGAGTCTGACAGTTCCCTTCGTCCTATCCCCCCAGGGCGGAGGGACTCCATGAGGATTTTCAAACCAGACACCTAAAAAAAAAATTCGGTCGCGGCAGAACTCGTCGGAAATTCCTCGACCAAATTGGGGACGTCATAAAAACGGCAAGGTCCGAAGTATCCGAAACCGGCGAGCATGTATGAAAAGAGTTTATAGGAAACGCGTGAGGTTTGTAAGGATAGAAGCAAGTGGCGTTCTGTTGTCTCTGCCTACCCCGACGGGAATAAGGCGTGAGTACATGTATGTATGTATCAATGAAAATATCATACAAAATACAGTAAAGCAACATACCGAAACCATTCAAACCATTTAGGTATTAATTAGTTTTTAAATTATGGGTGTATACAGAAAGTAGGGTACACGTTCAACTGACATTTGTAGACACATATTCACCATTCCTGGCATGAGAGAAATAATTATTTATTTTATACGTGGCTAAAACCTTCTGCTTAGTTAGTAGCACCTGTTAGAAGTATTAGTCTAGTAATATCGGTGTTTTTGCTCGCACGTACACCGATAATATTACAATTTATAGATTTAAGTAGCAACGGCTTGTGGGAGCTGCATGATAACCAATTTCATTCGGTCGGCGCCCATGCTTATACCTAAATATATGTTACTTATATATTTTCATATTTTCACTCTTCAGCGTAGAAGATTACATGATATGGAATTTACGGAGAATATTGGTTTATATACAGGTCAATATTACGTAAAGCTTTGAATTCGAAAGTATTTATTTTAGACAAAAACTAACGCTAGAAAATTTTCTGGATTTCACATTCAGATGGAGTACATCTGAATGTCTACATTTTTGTGCACTAACTTACAGGAGGTACCATCAAACGAGATCAATAGTTTAATAAATCTAACTAAATAAAATTCTGATGATTTTAACTGAGTGGATAGAAAAAATGTTGTATAGACCTTCATTTTATCATACTGTTAAACTATTATTTCTTATACTCCATAGATTCCTTCTTTCTTCAAGCTTACTTGCAAGCACAATATTTTAAACATAAAATATGCAAAAATATTTTGTGAAGGAAACCTCCACTTCCCATAGAGCATATTTATGGCAGTAGACAATCACACCCACGGGGGAAGTCTTCGAGTTTTATGATGCTAAAACAAAAGCCTAGCTGATAGCAGTGTCTATGTAATGCGATACACCTTTTATTTATGACATCAATTTTATTTTTAAATCTCAAAATGTTTAATTTAAATCCTCTTAGATACCGTGGGAGAAGTTTGGTGCTGATCGTATGCGCCTCATAGTAATATTTATGTTGTTTCACCGCGTAATAACTCGAAAATAAAATTATAATGGGTACCTACATTGTTTAGTCAGCAGACCAAAACAGAAGAAAATAGAAGTTGTCTTGGAACTATATACAACATAATATACACGTACTCACACAACACACCTTTCTTGTTAATTGAATGATTCAGATCCTTTACAGCTTTTGGCAGTCCATTGCTGGACTTGAGGCTCTCCTCATATGCTTCACAATAGCACTGTGAGACACACTGGCTTGACAAGTTGGCACAGGGTTTTGTGTGTTTTCATGTTTCCGTCTGATCGCAAAGATACTATCTCATCATCATTATCATCATCATCATCTGCCTGTATCAGTCCACTGCTGGACGTAGGCCTCTCCTATGGCGCGCCCATGAGCTCGGTCTTCAGCTTTCCTCTTCCAATCCCTGCCCACTGCCCTTCGAATATCATCGCACCACCTAGCTACAGGATGCCCTATAATACGTTTGCCGAGACGCGGTCGCCACTCAAGAACCTGACCGCTCCAGCGACCATCGGTTCTGCGGCATGTATGACCTGCTGCCACTTCAGCTTGCTTATTCGCTGAGCTATGTCGGTTACTATAGTTATCTGCCAAATGATTTCGTAGAAATATCTGTTTCGTGTAATTTCCTTAGTCGCCACTTACGACAGCCACAGAATTTGTGTTATTCTTAATCCGTCCTTACACGGACGGAGACTCATTACATAAATTATAATATAAATTGCAACATTACCGTCTATGATTTTTCAACCTAAAAATAAACTGTTATAGTAGGCACAAAACTCATCTATGAATAAATATAATATCACAATATTTTCACCGTTCGTTATCGTTACGTTACGGCATGGGTACGACCTACAGTGGCAGCGGGAGCGGCAAGCGATTTCGTTGTAAGTGGCGCGTTTAAGGTCTTAGCCCACTTACACGACTCTGCTCCAACACCGCTCCTACCCAACGACTGCTCGCAGTCCACGCGGTGACAGCTAGTGGGCAACGAGCAGACGCCGCGGCGACAGCTAGCAGTCACCCAGCTGTCGCCGTGGCGACCGCTTTCGTGTAGGAAACGCGGGCACCGTCCACAGCGCGGTGACAGCGCGGTGACTG